>JAXQQM020090886.1:0-364304 GCA_034641835.2 Pinus albicaulis | reverse complement strand
ATTGCAACAAAAGACTCCAAAGAAGCAAGAAAAGTTCTTCGAAAATTGCAACAAAACCCTAGCCTATGAAACTCAAGAAAACCAATCGAAAACAAAGCAAAAACCGCAATGCAAAGCACCACACAAAGATAGGAGTGATTCAGTGAGCAAAAGCTCTCTGTTCTGATAAAGTAGAACAACCAAGAATGCTCAGAAAGCGATCTTGGAACTCAATCCAGAAGTGCCAACACCAAAACAAAAATTTTGCCAAAAGACTAGTTTCCACTCAAGCAAAAGAGAGAAAAGACTTGAAATCACTTCCTTCACACTCCAGTAAGTACAGAGACTCTGCAGACACAGGCCTCCACAGCCAGAAAGGACCAAAAACTCCAGAATCCTAAAAATTCAAAATCTGCCTAGGTATACGCGGCTTCACAGTTGTGCAACCAGCGTGTATACGCGTCTGTGTTAAGGGAAACTCGCGTATACGCGGATCCTTTTACACAAACTCGCGTGTATACACGACTGTGTGCAGAAAAAAGAGCGTATACAAAGAAAGATAATAAAAAACAATAAGGACAAGCCTGGGAAAGACACCAAGACTTCAGACTGACTGCAAGAAAATAAACTGGACTGTAAAAGACAGATAAAATTGTTGGCAACCTACCAAACAGCTGAAACAACCCAACAGGAGAATCACAAAAATGTGATCCCCAGCGGAGTCGCCAGTTCTGTTTCGGGGAATTAACACCCTAGAGGTTGGTTGGGATACAACCTCCACAGAGCAAGGGCGTACTACTTAACAGAGACTCACACAACCATGCACGTTCAGAAAAACTAAATAGAGCAGAATGAGAGATTTACCTGTTGGTCCTACGTTTGAAGTAGATCCACGTGGGGTCCAAACCCCCAGCAACTGTCCTTCCTTCTTAACCTGAAATACAAGAAGAAACCGACACAAAGGACAGGTTGTACAGCATATATCTACTCTAAATGTTAGTGAGATTCATATAAAACATTAAATAAATCATAATGAATGCTTGTATAACAAATATTCTCATACATAAAAGCATACACTAACACGTTTATTTCGGGAACAACATGATACTTCTGTATTATAAATAGCACGTACAAAAATAATCAAGTGGAGAGATCACCTGATCCTTCCAAGGCCTTCGCAGACCGTCGTCCGGATCCGTCCAGCCCTTGCCTCGCTAAGACTCCTTCCAAACTGGTGCATACGAGATAACATATAAAGGGATGTGTATCTCAAGGAAACAAGGGTTTCCTACAATGAACTGGGAAAGTGCAGGAGGCACGGGGAATCGGACTTGGATAGGGAATACCAACAGAGTATAATATCAATAATTCTCTCTCTCTCCCTTAGGCCATACACATGAGGGATTTTTATAGTCCCTCCAAGTAGTTTCAGCAGTTGGAAACAGTTGGCCACGGGCTGGGGTGGTTGAACTACCTGAGTAACCATCAACCCAGCGCGAAATTAGGGATTTTTTTATATATTTTTTAATCATTTTAATGGCATACGTGGAAAAGTCTAGCTGTACTCGCGTATACACGCGGAAAAACATGGGCATAGTCGCGTATGGAGGATTTTACACTATTTTTAAGTGAATTTGTCCAAGTCTGTAGGAATGGGTGCCCATAAAGCCATAAAGCAATCATGAATCATGTCAAGGTGAGAAATGATGCTATAACACCTGTTATACACGCGGAAAAACATGGGCATAGTCGCGTATGGAGGATTTTACACTGTTTTTAAGTGAATTTGTCCAAGTCTGTAGGACTGGGTGCCCAAAAGCCATAAAGAAATCATGAATCATGTCAAGGTGAGAAATGATGCTATAACAAATGCCCCCTAATATATGAGGTCAGAAGGGGTACATGATGGCCGAAATGTATTATGCACATAGAAAGAACTTCGCAAGGACAAGAGAGGACTTCACCAGAGTTCAGCCTGCCAAAAACCAATGAAAGAAACCAGAGAGTCAACTCATGCTGAGGCGGGCATACCCATGCTCAGTCAAAAATACATCATATGGAAAGTACTGAAATAGATCCAATATGTATACAAGTATAACTGAACTGAAAGTACATAGTGAATCATCTGAGCAGGGCCCGGAAATACAAGTCTGTATCAATGTCCAAGTATCATATATAGAAAGCTGAGCAAAGATGGTGCAACTGGATGTCTGATCAAATAAGTAACTGAATCTCCAAGTACCGGATCATAAGTGGTGGATCAAACGGTACAATCACGCAACTCGGGGACCAACATATAAGATGCTGTTGTGCTGAACTGCAACATATAAGGGTGGACGGCATCACTGGCAGATACTGAAAGGACTGTCAAAAGTGAACTGAAGAATGCCGATGCAACCCGAGGTCTTCACCAATCACTATGGCACAATTCTACACAATGGGAATAAATGAACTGAAGTCGACCATGTGAGAAATCGTTGGATTACCGGGCATTGATGTATCCCGTTAACCAACGCGAGACAACCCACCGATAATGATAATGAGTGTCAAGGTGCCCCAGTACAATCTGACAAGTGCGAATGAATGAGTTGAAGTCAAACACTTGAAAGAATCTACCAATCAAGAGGCAATGATGAATCCCCACTGTCGATAGCGAAGAGTCTGCCACTGATGACTGCAAACCCTAAGGTACTGACAAAAGACTCTAGATCTTATTCCCAGAGCAATGAGTCGGAGTCGATGGGAAAAGATCCGCTGGAAGGAAGGCATTAAGGCATCCCACATCAGTCCAGCGCGAGTGTAACCCGCAGGCCAAGATTTGGAAGGAATCGGACGAAGTAGAGTGATGGAACCAAAACCGAAGTACGTTTCCGACGTGCACAAGATGAAGCTAGCGCACGGAAGAAACCCTCCGAACCAACCAATAATGAAAGCTGACACAGAGGCGAGAAATCCACCGATAGGGTCAAATGGAAATCAAGGTACTGCACGAATCCCAAGTGTGATAATGTGTGCTGACGTCGAACACAGGGGAAACCACTCAATCAAAGACCCATGATGATGATCAAATGCTGAGCATGAGGTCACCTATCAATGATGGAAATAGGCCCAAGGTGCGGCTCTAGGTTTGCTCTCAGAGCAATGTGTCGTAGTCGATAAGAGACAAACCCGCCGGCAAGAAGTCAATGGGGACCTTCTCAAACCAGCACGAGCAGAAGATCAAAACATCCGATGTGATAGAACATGATACTGACAAGACCGGGAAGGCCGACTGAATAATGAGTCAAGAGACACCGCAGAATGGCCGACTCAGGCTAGACTTCCCTTGAAAAAAAGCACGACTCGTGATGACCATGGCAGTAAAAAGTGACACTGTATAAGTCTGTCATGCAGGAGGCAAAACAAACTCTCCATATGATTGGAAGAGATAACCAACCGGGGGAGAACTGACAAGTGAAACATGGTAAAGGTTGAACCTAGGTCAAAACTAGAACCATCCCAAAATGAAGGAAATATATATAAGTATATGTGCTTTGTTCAAGGGCGACAAACTGACTCTGTACTGCCATCAAAATAACGAAGATACATCCCGTTCCCGCTCTTTTTGTTATATTTGATTTTTTGTCTTTTTCATAATAAGCCTGAAAAAGAATAAAAGAATGCTATGATACAATGGATAGAACGAGTATCAAGAAAGCAGATGCACTAGTTCCTGGGATTGGAACAATCCTATGCTCAATGCAAGGTGGCGAAAACTGGTCAGTGATACTCAGAGGAACGTCCCATCCATGGGTACAAAGGTGTCAAGTCGTGATAGCTAAGTGCATGCAATGGTTAACTTGTACAGAAAGTCAAGGTCAAAAGTTGGCTTAAACATCGAGTCCAAATGAAGCCGGCTAAAGGCCAGGATAAACAAGCGGCCAATATGCAATGCAGTAATACAACTTAACGACACCTGGGAGCCTCTAGGGTATAAGCCAGAAAAATGATAAGTGATGAAGGAGAAGAATGAAGCTTCAACACGAAAGACATGGCGGGACTAAAGAGGACTCCCGAGCCTACATAAAAAGCAGCATGGGCAACAAGTGATAGCGAGGAACTAACTAGGAAGCCCATGCAAAGGAAGGCTCTACCATCAAGTCATGATTTAAAAATCGGCGAGTGAAAATGGTAGAATACTCATGACCTGATGGGATCGACCCTAAGGCAAGTGATCAGTATGGAGGCTAGAATGCAAGATGCAACGGAAAGTGATTCCCTAACCTATATGCCAGTGAAGATCATATACCTGCCGTGAAGAGTCTGAAATCATGGATCAAAAACTGGGAAAAGTCTCAAAATCGTCAAAATGTACCTGAAAATATACCAAACTGGGCACTTCCAAGCAATCAAGTTATACAGCATAAGATAGATCGAAAAAATAAGCATAATGAATTTTTTGCGAAAATTTTCAATTTTTAGCCATAAATACACAAATTACCTCTCAATTGGTTCATTATTGCATAGTTGATTTGGAAAAAGAGCTCTGGAGCTAAAAACTTGTTTCAGCAAATCAGGAACAACCGACCGTCGGAACTCAGCGAAACTTCAGGTAGGCTCCTTAATCATCATGTTTATTCATTTTGTCCGTTTGAAAATTAAAATTAAGTGATTTTTTGCTCAGAAACCCTTGCTAAAAATTGTGTATCTGCGCATACGCGGGTTCAATGAAGGCAAGTCGCGTATACACGCGACTGTGCACAGGGAAAGTAGCGTATGCGCAGGTCCGATTTCAAAAAAGTGTTTCTAATGCAAATTTTGATGAAATTTCTCAGGATGACCATCTCATGGAGGGAACGTGAGCATAGCGCAGTAGACCAAGAGGTCATGCGGGACCGCGCAGCGCAAAACATCCTCCAAAATTGTGGATTGTTGAAATTCTTTAAAATGCCCAATATGAAAAGTAATGTGTGATTGCTTGAAATGCTCGTAAATTACTGGGAACCAGATCAAGATTGCTTCATAATTGATCAGATGCCACTACGCATAGAAGTGGAGGATATATACTTCATCACTGGACTCTCCAGGAGGGGAGATCCAGTGGACTTGCACGGAAAGCCCCTGGGAGGGTTGACCGTGGAAGACTATGTCCAAATATATTGGTGGACTTGCACGGAAAGCCCCTGGGAGGGTTGACCGTGGAAGACTATGTCCAAATATATTGCGTAGATAATTCCAAGAAGGTTGGAACGCAGATTTCAATTAGAGATATCAGGGATTTGCACATAAAGATCCTCCTGTTCACCATCGGCAGAGTGGCAGGATCTGCCTCACTACATCAGGCGTCCAGGACGCAAATGAGCATAGCTGTAGAGTGCTTAGTTCATGTGTATGATTGGTGCATAGCCCTGCTACTGAATATGAAACAACAGCTGACCTCCATTCGCCAAACAAAGACAAAACACTTTGGCTATGGGACCATTTTGACAACATTCTTCTTTTAGAGAGTTCCAGCTTTGAGACCCAGAGTCATCTCGACTATCAGCAGCCCGCGGGACCCAAGAATTGCCCGTTGGGCAGACATGATGAAGAGACTGGGGGGCAGCGAGGTACCCCGAACCACCTGGGACGATGAGTTCTTCCTGTGGTGGGGAGAACAGATCATCGCAGTGGACGACTATCCCTATGCCGGGATGGACTTCCGAGGAGATCCAGATCTAGTACTTCCACCCAGTGCAGCATGGGGAGCAGTCGGTAAGTTTTGCAAAATTTTTTAACTTATATGATTTTTTGGATTTTTTCAAATATGTATGAAAAAATGAAAAACAAACATGTTTTTGGATTGGATTCATAATGACTGACAATTAAAAATGATCATGTTTCAGATGTTGGACCAGTTCGTCCTGAGGGCCTACCGCGCCACAAGCGCCGCAGAGGTGAGGCGGAGACAGCGGATTCCGACAGGACACTCCAGGCCGTGCAGAGAAACTTGGAGGGACTGACCCGCCAAATCCCTATGGCTGCCATGGAGGACTTGCCGGAAGCCGTCCAGAGACGGGTTGTAGGAGTACCCCGGGACTGGGTTAGACTATTCCGCCGTGTGGCCACTGCAGTTATGTTCTATAGGAACACGACTTCTGGGCAGGGTCCACAGGAGTAGACAGATTTTATATGTTAGATGATTGTATATTCTTTTTTTTTTTTTTTTTGAGACTGAACATGATGGGGCATAAGCCCAAGTTTTGTACGAGATTATGGATCCAAATTTTGTAAAGTTTTTTGACACTCCGATGATATATACAACGATATTTGATGTGATGTGATAAATGTATCAAATGTATGATGTTTTTGATGATTAAAAATTTATTGTATTGAATGATTAATATGCCAATCTAAAGCTTGATTAGCCAATGAGTCAGCAAACCAATTGTCAGCTCGAGGAATATGAATAAATGTTAAAAATTGAAATGACCTTTGTAACAAACGTACCATCAAGAACAATTGTAATAAAAATGGATCTCGTACCCGATAAGTGTTGTTCAACTGCGACACCACCAGCTGGAGTCCAAGAAAACTACCAATGAATCAACACCCAAAGATATTGCCTCCGAGAGTAGACGAATGACTGCAGTGTATTCTGCTACATTATTGGAAGCAGGACCAATGCAGACTCCTCTCGATACCAACAGCTGACCGGAAGGATAATGAAGCACCCAAGCCGCGGAAGCTAAGTTCCGGGTGTGTCTACTAGCACCATCGGCGAAACCAAAATGACTCATGACATCAACACAACCTGCCAAAGCAGATCAAAAAACATCACCATCTCATCAAAAATCGAAAATCAAAACAGATATGTACAAGACAAAAAACTACTATATACAAAGCAAAATGCCAGGCCAAAGCCTAGGCATAATACTTCTTCAAATAGAGCCCATTTCGGGGCTCCGGCAACTCGTTCCCTTCGAAGTCAACCAAGGTATATGCTCCTTTCTTAAGGACTTTTTTAACGATATAGGGGCCATACCACATCGACTTAAACTTTCCTGCCCCCGAGGCATCTTTTTCTTGGGCATAGACCAAAACAAGGTCACCTTCGGAAAAGACCCTAGGCTTAACCGCCTTATCGTACTGAACTTTGACTCGGTTTTTATGCGCTTCATTCAACGTGGCGGCATCTCGACGCTGCTCATCGAGATGTTCCAGATGAAGAAGCCGCTCTGCCAGACTAGAAGTGTCAGGAAGAAGCTCAACAGCTAATTTAAGGGAAGGAATCTCGCATTCAATGGGAAATACGAATTCCACCCCGTGGACTAACTGAAACGGAGTAAAGCCAGTTGCAGTTTTAACTGACGTCCTGTATGCCCAGAGTGCAGGATATAGCATAATATGCCAGTTGGATCTATGTTTATCAATTGTCCGTTGAATAATTGTCTTCAAGGATTTATTCACGGCTTCCACTTGCCCATTGGCCTGAGGATAATATGGAGATGAATGCTCCTGCCGGAAACCCAATTTAAGAGCCAACTCAGCCATCATACTATTCTGAAAATGACTGCCATGGTCAGTGACAATCTCTCTAGGTATACCAAAATGAGCGATAACTTGGTTGAAAAGGAACAAAGCTGCAGTCTCACCATCATTCCCAAAAGTAGGCATAGCCTCGACCCACTTCGTAAAGTAGTCTATTGCTACGATAATGTACTTGTGACCTTTTGCCGAAGGCGGGTTACAAGTAGTATAATCCATACCCCACTTTGTAAAGGGTCCGACAGTAACGACTGGAAAAAGCGGAGCTGGATGAGCGCGCATTTTTCGAGTATACACTTGACAAGGATGACACTTCTTGACCAATTCAATACAATCTTTGAAAATCGAGGGCCAGAAGTAGCCAGCACGCAAAATCTTCTGGGCTGTAGCAAGCCCTGATAAATGACCCCCACAAGCTCCACTGTGAGAATCATTGAGCACAGCCTCGGCTTCTTCGAAAGTTAAGCAGCGTCTTAGGATTGAATCAACCCCTCGACGGTACAAAGCATCACCAATAATCAGATAATTCTTGGCTAAGTGACGCAGCTTACGACGCTCATATTTCGAAAAAGAGGAGGGAAACTTCGCAGTCTGGAGATACACGATGATATCCCCATACCAAGGATCTTGTGGAGAGATTAGAAACAAGTGTTCGTCTGGAAAGGACTCATCATAGATCATCTCCTCTCCACAAGGCAACTCGGAGATCAATTCCGCAAAGACTAATGACTTCTTGGATTTGGACAAACTGAAATGGATTGGCAGCTGCCAAGACATAAGTTTTGCGAAGAATAATGTAATGCCGGAGTCGCTGCACAGCATGAACTGCTGCTAAGGCTAATTTTTCTATCGAGGTGTATCGCAGTTCAGGTCCTACCAGTCCTTGATTAAGGTAGTAAATAACATGCTCAGCCAGAGCATCATCCTCCTGAAACATAACCATACCGATGGTAGATTCTGCTGTAGCTAGATACAAAAGAAAATCTCTGCTATAATCGGGTGGAATCAGTAAAGGATCAGAGGTCAATGCCTTTTTCAAGGCATCGAATGAGCGTTGAGCGTAGTCGTCCCAAAGAAAAGGAACTCCTTTCTTCAACAGTCTCATATATCCCTTTGTAATCTCAGCATAGTTGACGATAAACCTCCGAAGAAAATTAGACTTCCCTTGGAGACTTTGAAGCTGACGAATTGAAGACGGGGGAGGCAACCAAAGTATTGCCTCAACCTTGAAGGGATCTACCCTTATCCCTTCCCTAGACACGATAAATCCCAACAGCCGACCGGATGTTACCGCGAAAACGCACTTGTTCGGATTCAAACGAATTTTATAAAAATGACATCTATCAAATATTTGCCGGAGGTGACCAGGATGATCCATCCTCTTTCGAGAATGAGCAGCTAGATCATCTAACTATGCCTCGATAATCTTCTTGATGTCGTGGAAGGCGTAAGACATGGCCCGCTGAAAAGTGGCTCCAGCATTTTTAAGACCAAAAGGCATTTTCTTATATGCAAACGTACCCCAGGGACAAATAAATGCGGTCTTATGTTGATCTTCTGGATGGATAGTAATTTGATTATAACCAGAGAAACCGTCCATGAAGGAGAAAATCTCGTTACCGGCACACTCGTCAATAATTTGATCGATGAAAGGTGTGGGGTAATTATCTTTAGGACACGCCTTATTCAGGTCTCTGAAATCGATGCACACTCGAATCGTTCCTTGCTTTTTATCTACTGGAACGGGGTTTGAAACCCATTCAGTCAGAGGAACTGGGAAAATGAATCCCGCCTTAAGCATCTTTTCAACTTCAGCTTTGATGGCTGCTGCCTTCCTAGGATTAACCGGACGAAGTTTTTGCCTGACCGGCTTAGCGTTTTCATACGTCTTGATCTCATGCTAGACGATAGATGGGTCTATGCCAGGAATTTCCTCATAAGACCAAGCAAAAACATCCCTATACTCTTTGAAGAGCTCGGTATAGATTTGAACCTCTTCATGGGAACATTCAGCTCCAACGAAGACATTCTCGATAATGTTGGGATTCCTGGAGATGTTCACCGGGATAGTCAGAGAGATCACAGCCATGTTCCCTTCAGCATAAACCTGTGCTGGTGCTAAGGGGCTCAAGACTGGGTGAACAGGTCCAGGAGACTGAGGACTTGGAAAACTAGCTTCGACTTCGCTCAAGTCGGGTAGGAAGTAAGACCGATGATGCAAGTCATCCCACGGTCTCTCTATACCTGTCATTGCTTCCAGGATGGCCTCTTCAGATGGAAGAGTGGTATCTAGACAATCATGGGCAGAAGAAGAAGTAAGCGTCCAAGCCGGAGCCACATCACCATCCAACTCTTCCGGCGAAAGAGGAGCTGGATCAGACTCTGCAGTGTCAACAACAGACTGATATGCAATCTCAGCTGCAGAAATCGGGAATGCCATTCCACCCACTTGCCCTTCCTCCAAAGTGGCAATTGGGGAAGGTAAGGTCCAAGGGTCCGAAAAATAATGAGTTCGAAAGAACTCTCTTCGAAGGGGAGCCTTGGAGGATGAAATAGCATTGATAGACACCTTAGGAGGAGGAAGATCAAAAGATCCCATCAGGGAAGAATACATTCCAACTCCTAGATTCTCGATAGGCGCCTTAGTATTGTCCAACTTAGGGACAGATGAGTCAGGAGGCGCATCCAGGTCTACAGGAGGACAGTCCAGTTGATCCACCGTAACTATCCTCCCTTCGTGGGGGAAACATACTATTCGAAATAGTGAGGATGCAATGGCATCCATCTCATATATCCAGTTCCTCCCCAACAGAAGGTTGTAGTCCAAGGCTGCATCTACTACCTCAACCTCTATGTTAACGGTTTTGCCCCCAACACAGATGGGAAAAGCCGGGACAATACCATGGGGTCTGTGAGAATGACCATCGAATGCAGTAAGGACAATGCTAGATGGAACAACTTTGGGAGATCCAAGTGTCTTCCAGCATGCGAGAGACATCACGCAAGTAGAAGCATCCTCATCGACCACCGTTCGAAAGATATTGGTCTTTCGATACGATGATTTAATATGAAATGCCATGTGATGAGGAAGTCTCTTCTTAAAATTAGTCATATCAAAAGTAATCAGAAGAGAATTTTTCAGATCAACAGCCCCAATGGCAGCGAGCAAAGCACTGCGCTGAGCCTGACAAGACTGGAGTACCTCTAAAGCTGACATAGCACAAGGACTTTGCACCAGATCTTCTACAATCGAGTAGTTATGGGCAGACCTCATGTTCGGATTAATCGTTGACCGCTTAGAAGATGCTTTCGGCATTCGAGGCATAGACTCAACAGTTGGCTTCGTGATGTGAAGCGGCTCAGTAGCATCAGGAACTTCCTTAGCTTTCGAAGATTCTTCTCCGCCATAATCACGGGATCTCGTAGCGACATCCACGTGAGCACTCATCATAAAGATATTCGATGGAATTTCCCCTTCCTGAGTACCTCCAGAGGAAGCCCCAGGATTTTGGTTCGCGCCAAAAATTAATTGCTGCCCTTGGGGAAAAGGGTTTGTTAGCATAGCCTGGGAACTAGAAGAACCCTGCTGAGATAACAGGCGCTGAGCATCCTGAATTTTCGGGCAAAGGTGCGTGAGATGGTCTCCAGCACAAAGCTTGCATGGAAACTTCACTTTCTTTTTCTCCTTTTGACCCTCACCAACACGCTCGTTGGTTTTATTTGCATTGCCCTTCCCGTTCTTGCCCTTTTTATTGTTATTTCGTCCCTTCTTCTTCCCATCGGATTGTTGATTTCCTTTGGGATCGGAAGCTTGGACAACATTTATGGACAAAGACTGGGAAGGTGATGAATCAGCAGGCACAGCCTGACCAGAAGGAGCAGATTGTAAAGACAACTGCTACAATTGAGAAAGCAGGCTGGCTGCACTACTATTGACCGATCCGACAAGCCCGTCACCATGCAGACCAGGTTTGGGTTTCGATAAATCCAATTTGGAGCGAGGAGCATTGGGAAAATACTTATAAAGTACCCCAGACTGAGAATAGATCAACTCTAACTGCTGGGCCCTAAAGATGGCCTGCTCCTTGGAAAATACCCCAGATAGGGATACATCCTTTGAAATGTCTGACTGAAGTGACTTCAAAAACCATTCGAGAAGGAACTCACCTGGAATATGGGCTTTGATAAGCCTTTTCCTTCTCCTTCATTCCTGAATGTGATCAGAAATGTGATTTTCCTCATCCTGCTTAAAATTAGCCAGGAGTTCGGTCCCAGCCTCATATCTGACAGGCAACTGAAAATGGTTAAGAAAAGTGACAGCCAGTTCTCCAAATGTGGCGAAACTGCCCCCAGTGAGCTCTATATACCATTTAGCAGCATTCCCAGTTAGGGTGCGTTGAAATAATCTCAATCTAATCGAGTCGTCGATCAGAGAGTTCGAAGAGCACCATAAGTTGAAAGTGGTGATGTGGTCTGCCGGATCTTCACCATTCTTACCTTCAAACTTAGGAATGTCTGAAGGAAGTTTATTTGGAACCGGAGGCCACCCCAGACTGTAACGAATCGGGTCATTAGTTAACTTCGACAAGTCTGGCAAGTTTAACGTTGCCAGAAATGGTAATCGAGGCGGAGCCTGAGAATTCCATCCTTGATGGGATGGATTTCCAACATTCTGAAAAGAATAGCCTGGATTTGATGAGGCACCAGGCTGCCAGAAAGGACTCGTAGAAAACGGAGAAGAACCTCCTCCCCACGCCAAGTTACCAAAACCCAGACCAGTTCTCCCCGCTGAAGTATTGACCGAAGAGGAAAGCCCCTGATAGGGGTTCCACGCATTAGATAGAGGAGAAAAGGTCTGATATGCACTCGATGAAGGGAAAGAAGCATTCCCTTGATGACCCGCGAAGAACTGATTCCCTGCCCCAGCCGTTGTAAACACAGGATTCCATCCCGTAAAAGTAGTCGAACTTTGCCCCCCAGACCAAGGGTTGAAATTCTGGGTCTGGGACGTAAAAGGAAACGACCCTAAAGAAGGATTGGAACTGGGAATATGCCCAGTCCCAAAGGGGAAACCCTGAAACGAAGCTGATCCACTAGCCATGTTAGACATGGGCGTAGATCCAGCTGCACCGGCGGAAAAGGAAAAAAAGGGATTTCCACTAATGGACATCCCTGAACAGAAGGGACCAGAATGAGAAGCATATGCTTGGGTGAACCCAGAGCCAAACATAGCAGTGCTAGAAGCAATCGAAGATGAAGCAATATTGCCCCCTGCCTCGACAGAAGTAGGGGTCTGAATGCCTGCAGCACTCACGGTAGAAGCCGCGTTCCCAGTCGTGGCCATCGAAAGATAAGAATGATATGGAAGATCCGGCGGTCTTTCAGACTCCGGTCCGATGTACTGAAGAACAAACGGATGATCAGGAGGAAGAGGAGATGGACCTGTAGCAGGAGGCTCAGGTACGTCTTCGACTTGAAAATCTTCTTCCTGAGGAAAAAGAACTCGCGAGGTGAGCGGAACGCTCCACTTGGAACCGACACCGGAATCAGCAACGAAACCTTCAGACCTTGGTGGAGGATCTCTCTCCACAGCGTCAGACTCAACAGGGTGGTAACCACCTGCTAAATCGCTCCTACACCTTCTCGAAGAAGGCTCTGCACTCTCGGGAGATAACCCCCGGATTCTCCTCGAACGTCGAGGCGCTTGATCAGCCACTTTTATAGATTTATTATATTAGACTCAAAAAAGTGAAAAGCTAGGCAAGCTAGGAGCAAAGAGCACTCACTAAAATAAAAATCCCTGAGAAACAGCAAGCAAACAGCCTCCAGGTATTTCCGCTCCGGGTGATGAGGACCGGACACCAAAATACAGGAAAGCGAAGTATAGGGCCTTCCGAAAGCAGTCTGGGATGATTAGGGCCCAGAACAACTAGCGAAGGTATCAGAAAAAGTTACGCCGACCTCCTAACGACAGCCTTTGCTGGCTCAAGCACCCAAGCTTCGCAAGGGCACCCCCCAGAAGTACTGCTGAAAGTGATGCGACGTCTGCCTCAGGTACCACGGGTATTCCCCCTCGCAGTCACCTGTGTGGAACCTAGGAACGGAAACTATGGACACCAATCCGTATCAGAAGCTGGGCAGAACGGTCTTGAGGTCAGATTCAGCTAATCAGAGGGGGGGTATCCCTCTTCTCAAACTTCACTTCCCCTCGCGCTTGACTCTCGGATGAGAGCTTTCCCAGTCCACCTCACGGAGTTGGATTTCGCTCAATTAATCAACTTCTATGTTTGTTTGAGCGGCCTTGGAGAGTTAACTCTCCACTCACCTATTCCAAGGCCCTACAACCTAGCTAGTTGGTGAGTGACACTTAGTAAAACTTGCTAGTTGATTTTAGATTAAATCGCTTATTTTAAGGGCTGTTATATTAAGTCACAAGGATATGGAGATGAAACCAATGGTGTTTTGATGCAAAAGAAATTAATAAAAACTTAACTACATGCACATGCAGTTCTTTGTCTTTCGATGAAAAGTAATCTCTATACAGGTTCTACGAGACTAAAAAATTGTATTTTTCTTTTCGAATTGCAAACTCACACTCACAAAAACTAAGAAGCTAACTAAATGATTCAATGCACCTAATGCAAATCACTACAAGCATGTAAATCCTAAGATGCAAAAGTCTCTTGAAACAAGGTGAAATTTCCCAAAAGGCTCCTTCAGTTTTAACTCATCTTTTGTTGTCCAGAAAGCCAATTCTTGAAAACAAGAACTCTTAATATAAGACACCAAAAACAATTAACAACAAGAAGAAGAAATCAAATGACAACTCCTCCTCAAAATCAAGCCGAAAACTAGAAGCAAGAAACTTCACAACAGCTCCAAAAGATATGGCCAAACGAAAATGAAAATGCAACAACAAAAACAAGAACAAGAGACAATGTTTTTTGAGTTTTTGAAATGCAAAAAACAAAAAGCAAAACAAATGTTTTTTGGGCTTTTTAGTTTTATAAAACAAGAGCTCAAAAATACCAAGCACAAACTATCAAAATCCAAGCCAAAACGAGACCGAATTTCAAGCACAAACTTCAACAATGCTCCCAAACCTTATAAAGCTAATGATAGCAAGATCAATAAGAGCAACGGAAGACCAAAAACTCAGCCAAACAGCCTAGACCAATAGTGCAAACTTGCTGCAACAAAAGACTCCAAAGAAGCAAGAAAAGTTCTTCGAAAATTGCAACAAAACCCTAGCCTATGGAACTCAAGAAAACCAATCGAAAACGAAGCAAAAATGGCAATGCAAAGCACAACACAAAGATAGGAGCGAGTCAGTGAGCAGAAGCTCTCTATTCTGATAAAGCAGAATAGCCAAGAATGCTCAGAAAGCGATCTTGGAACTCAATCCAGGAGTGTCAGCACCAACAAGAAGACTTTGCCAAAAAGATTAGTTTTCGAACAAACGAAAGAGAAACAAGACTTGAAACCACTTCCTTCACACTCCAGTAAATACAGAGACACTGTAGACACAGGCCTCCACAACCAGAAAGGACCAAAAAGCCAATAAACCCAAAAATTCAAAATCTGCCTAGGTATACGCGACCTTGCAGTTATGCAACCAGCGTGTATACGCGTCTGTGTTAAGGGAAACTCGCGTATACGCGGATCCCTTTAGACAAACTCGCGTGTATACGCGACTGTGTGCAGAAAAAAGAGCGTATACAAAGAAAGATAATGAAAAACAAAAAGGACAAGCCTGGGAAAGACACCAAGACTTCAGACTGACTGCAAGAAAATAAACTGGACTGTAAAAGATAGATCAAACTATTGGCAACCTACCAAACAACTGAAACAACCCAACAGGAGAATCACAAGAATGTGATCCCCAGCGGAGTCGCCAGTTCTGTTTCGGGGAATTAACACCCTAGAGGTTGGTTGGGATACAACCTCCACAGAGCAGGGGCGTACTACTTAACAGAGACTCACACAATCATGCACGTTCAGAAAAACTAAATAGAGCAGAATGAGAGATTTACCCGTCGGTCCTACGTTTGAAGTAGATCCACGTGGAGTCCAAACTCCCTGCAACCGTCCTTCCTCCTTGACCTGAAATACAAGAAGAAACCAGCACAAAGGACAAGTTGTACAGCATATGTCTACTCTAAATGTTAGTGAGATTCATATAAAACATTAAATAAATCATAATGAATGCTTGTATAACAAATATTCTCATACATAAAAGCATACACTAACACGTTTATTTCAGGAACAACATGATACTTCTGTATTATAAATAGCACGTACAAAAGTAATCAAGTGGAGAGATCACCTGATCCTTCCAAGGCCTTCGCAGACCGTCGTCCGGATCCGTCCAGCCCTTGCCTCGCTAAGACTCCTTCCAAACTGGTGCATAAGAGATAACATATAAAGGGATGTGTATCTCAAGGAAACAAGGGTTTCCTGTAATGAACTGGGAAAGTGCAGGAGGCACGGGGAATCAGACTTGGATAGGGAATACCAACAGAGTATAATATCAATAATTCTCTCTCTCCCTTAGGCCATACACATGAGGGCTTTTTATAGTCCCTCCAAGTAGTTTCAGCAATTGGAAACAGTTGGCCACGGGCTGGGGTGGTTGAACTACCTGAGTAACCATCAACCCAGCGCGAAATTAGGGATTTTTTATATATATTTTAATCATTTTAATGGCATACGCGGAAAAGTCTAGCTGTACTCGCGTATACACGCGGAAAAACATGGGCATAGTCGCGTATGGAGGATTTTACACTGTTTTTAAGTGAATTTGTCCAAGTCTGTAGGACTGGGTGCCCAAAAGCCATAAAGCAATCATGAATCATGTCAAGGTGAGAAATGATGCTATAACAATAATTTAACTCTAAGACCAAATACAAATAAATCATTTGACTTGTAATTTTCACATCTAGGCTGAAACGAGTGACACGATTGATCTCCCAAAGTAAGATAGGTATATATATAGGTATATATATCTCTCCATCTGTGTATATATGTGTGTGTATTCTTCATAGTGCATTTTTTGGGAAAACCCACCTAGAACTTCCCCTCAGTCCGGGGGTGGTACCTAGGGTAAATTGGATTATTCAACAATGCATGTTAGTTGTGGGAATTGAACCTGGGTAGTGAGTATAATACTCTTATCAACTGCCTGCACTAGACCCAATTGAAAATACACATATACACTTTTTGTTTGTAGTATTACCTTTACATTTCGAGCACCACTTTTTCCATGGCTAACTAAATAGCCAAGAATAATCTGGAATCAGGCAGTCGTGTGGTTAGAAGGAGAAGCATTTGGGTTCTGTTTCAAGTGATGGATTGGGACACTACCATTGAGGATAATTAATTTTTGGTTGCAGGCACTATGGAATCCCCAGGAACAAGCTCCAATTCGATCTTTGTAGAAGAAATGGGAGCTGACTTGAAAGTCAACACCCAGGTGCATGAGATCTCCAGCCAAGCTGGCCTAGCCAGACGACCTCCTAGTTAAATTTTCTGGCTCTAGTTTCTTTCTAGTTTTACTTCTTAGTATTTTTGTTTTTACATCATAGAGATGCTTTGCAAAAGGTCTTAGGTTATAGCAGATACATTTGGACTTTCTGAGACAGCATAGTGTTGAGCTTTAAAAATTGTCTGAGATCTAGTTTCCGCTTTGAAAGGATATTTACAACCATGAATGTAACCATTTTTCTAAGATTTAATATGGGAGTATACTAGATTAGAAAAAAAACCCATAAAACTAGAACTCTAATCTCAGCTCTGTTAGATACGTTTGTGAGATTTGGGTTTAGAAAGAAGCTCTAGCAGACACTTTATCCATAGAAGATGCTACAGTGATGCCAATTTTAATATCAAGGCAGGAAACTTTACCTACAAAGGGAGGTAAATTTTTGTGTAAGCCAAGCTACAAGGGTGTCACAGTGAGCTAACTCCATTGAGTTATTTCTTTATTAAGTTAAAAATAGGGGCATGCATGATTATATATTTTACAAGGATTATGCCATTATGTGTTGAGCATTTTTTAAAAATCAATGCCTATTATACAATTTCAAGGACTGCCATAACTCACATAATTGTTTAATGGGTGCTAGCTCAATGGAAAAGCACCTGCCATGCAGGAGGTTAGTGGTTTGATTCCATTGTACCCTAACATACATTATTTAATGATATTGTAGATTTTTTTAATTAAATATTTTTATATTCATATATTTTAATGGTGAGATATTTTTCTAGATTCATTGTTTTATAGTCTCTAGAGAGACAATAGATAGGATTAGACATTGTCTCCATAAAATAAAATATGTCTTTAATTCCAACTATTGTATTTGGAGAGAGAAATGAAATTGTCTCGTCAGAGACAATAAATGAAACTATCTCTAGAGAGAAAAAAATTAAATTGTCTTTGGAGAGACAAAAATGCTTGTGCTATATATTGTCTTTATAAAGACAATATTTTAAGAAAATTTAATTTTAAGATGAGACACCTACTTAAAGACAATACTTAAGACAATACACAAGTTTTATTTTATCTTAATTTAAGACAATTTACCCTAAAATTGTCTTAAATATTGTCTTAAAACTCCCCTTTATGTTATAGTGTAATATTTAGAAAAAATATTTTTATCAAATTTAAAGAATAAAAAAAATGTTTGCTGGAAATAATAAATTCCCCTACTGCTGACTCTGTGCAAAGAAAAAGGAGTACAAAAGGGCCATCAAACTTGCGTGCACAACACTGTGCATTCAAGATGGATATAAATGAAACAAGGGAGGATTTATTGTTTTTCGGCCGCAACCATACCTACGTTGCTTAGAATTGATGATTTTCTGTGGTTTTTTGACAACGCAGCATACAACAGTGATAACAGTCTTATCTGCCATAAATCCACCATACCGTGTCTTAAACTTCCAACCAGTGCACCGCATCTATCCATTCACCAACCACATTGAATTTTTCTTTGAAGTGTTTTGAATTGGGCATGCAATTGTTTCTATTTTGTTTTGAAGTTTTTGAATCGTGCATCGGAAGCGCAGAGATCCACAACCCAAAAGTGCTACCATGTGTATTATCGATGCGATATGAAGTTACGATGTGATGCATTTGATTGCGATGCGATATCGCATGTGACATATGTTAAAGCCCTCCACTGTGTTGAAGCCCCAAAACCTGTTTGCGATGCGATGTAGTGATCTCTGATGTGGGGTCCATCGTACATCGCACATCGCGCATATTTTGTTCACTACCCACATGTTTGCTTACCGCTCAATATTTGTGATGTGATGTAGCGACATCGCTCATCGCACATCGCAAGGGCATAAGTCCCACATACCACTTGAATTGCTCGCAAGTCCGCGATGCGATATCTGCTGTGGGCTCCACCATTCACATAAATTTTTTGTTTGATGTTTCGTTTGATCGCCGCGACCAAAGATTTTAAACTTTGGTTTATGAATTTATATGCGGCCAATGTATTTTCCTATTTTTGTTTTAATTTTAATTACCATGCTATATATAATGCCTGGAATGAAAAAGGCAGAGTAGTTGTTGCACAGATAGACTATGTTGTGTTTTGTAAAGCTAGCAAGCAAAAAGAAAGACAGAGAGCGTCCCAGTGGGAAAAATAGAGGACTGTATTAGCTTTTAGCGATGTGTCTATAACAGCCTTGAGCATTTTTGAGTTGTGAATCCAGAACCCAGTCTGAGGAATCTATCAGTTTGTAATAGGATTGTTTCATGATTAATGAAAATCATTTTTATGCCATCTCTGTCTAGCATTTATCAAAGTTTATTTTGAATCTCTGTGTTGAAGAGGAGAATCTCTATTCTCCCCGTTTGTTTTGGAATATTCAGAAATTCCAACATGGTATCAAAGCTTATCCAAGCTCTTTGAAGGTGTCAAAGAAGCTAAAGGAAGAAGGAATATTTTTGCAGCAGTTCACCAGCAGTTCTCTAGCAAGCCCAGCAAAATTTCAAGTCCAGGTATTTATCAAAACAGAGTTCTTGTTTTTAAATTTAAAAAGAGAAGTCTAGAGAAGTTTTTAGAGACAGATTTTGGTCTCTCAGACATAGAGGCAGATTCTTTGAAAAACACATTCAATTTTATTTCAAAGTTCAGTTTGTAAGCCATGGCTGGACCAAGCACTAGTATGAGTATTGAAAATACTCAACTTCCACAATTTAATGGAAAAAACTATGACTAATGGGCCATTACCATGAGAGCCCTGTTTCCCTCTCAGGATTTATGGGATTTTGTTGAAGATGGTTTTGTTGAACCAACAGATGAGCATGCATTTAATGCCTTAACACGGGAAGAGAAGGATCTGTTGAAGAGAAATAGGAAGAAGGACTCAAAAGCCCTCTTCTATCTCTATCAAGCAGTGCATGAGAGTGTGTTTCCAAGGATAGTAGTAGCTAAGAGGTCCAAGGATGCATGGGAAACCTTCCAGACAGCCTACCAAGGAATGGAGAAGGTGAAGACTGCAAAACTTCAACTTATGAAAAGGGATTTTGAAATTATTGGCATGAAGGAGCCTGACACAATAGACTCATTATTTACATAGTTGATTGGGTTGGTCACCCAAATTAGATCTCATGGAGAAATAGTGGAAGAGAGAAGGATTGTGGAGAAAATATTGAGGAGCTTACCCTCAAGGTTTGATGTTATTGTCACAACCATTGAAGAGACAAAGGATCTGTCAAAGTTTTCAGTAGATGAGCTTCAGGCATCATTGATGACTTATGAAAAAAGATTGGGAAGAATAATAAACTCATATTTGGAGCATGCCTTCAAGCCACAGATGCCTTTTGGAAGAGGAAGAGGTCAAAGCAGAGGAAGAGGAAGAGGCAGAAGCCAAAACAGAGGAGGAATAAACAACCCTTCACATACTCATGGAAGAAGCAAAAATCAGAATCAAAGCCAAGGCCAAAGCAGTAGCCAGCAAGGTGGCCAACATCATGCGCATGGACAAAGGTATGAGAAATCCAAAGTCCAGTGTCATTATTGCAAAATATATGGACATTATGCAAACGAGTGTAGGAAAAAGCAATATGACATGAATAATAGGCAAAATTCTAATGTTACAAGAGAAGAAAAGAACCAAAAGAATATTCTATTAACCTGTAATGCAGCACAAGATAGACAAGATGATGTATGGTTCTTAGACTCAGGTTGCAGTAATCACATGACTGGAAACATAGCAATGTTTTCCAATCTTGATGAAGATGTTAAATCTGAAGTAACAACAGGAACGGATAGTAAAATCTTTGTCAAGGGAAAAGGCAGAGTAAGTATCCATGCAAGAAATGGAGAGCAGAAATTTGTGCCAGATGTATACTATGTTCCTGGCTTGAAATGTAATCTTTTGAGTGTTCGGAAGCTCATTGACAAAGGTTACAATGTATTTTTCAAAAATGATGTGTGCACAATTATGGACATACCTCCAAGCAAGAAATTTATTGTAGAAGTGCATATGACCAGCAATATGATGTTTCCTCTCAAGCTCAAAGCTGACTTGAAGGAAAAAAGAAATGTAGCAGCTGTAACAGAAGAGGTCTGTCAAAAGGAAGTGAAAGATCAGAACTAGTTATGGCATTTGAGATTTGGACATCTCAATTTTGGAGGACTGAATTTGTTGCAGAAGAAAAGAATGGTAAGGGGATTACCATTGATAGAAAAACTGGACAGTCTTTGTGAAGGTTGTATCTTGGGAAAACAACACAGAAAAAACTTTCCATCAGGAAAGAGCATAAGGGCAAAGGCACCCTTAGAAATTATCCGTTCAGATTTGTGTAGACCAATGAAAACACCATCAATATCAGGTAGCCACTATATGTTGATCTTCATTGATGATTTCACAAGAAAAACATGGGTTTATTTCTTGAAATATAAAAGTGAAGTGTTTGAGAAATTTTGCCACTTTAAAGCTCTTGTAGAGAAACAAAGTGGGCAGCATATTGAGGTCTTAAGGATTGATAGAGGAGGTGAGTATATCTCAAAATAATTCATGCATTTTTACAGAGAAAATGGCATACATAAACAATTTACAACAAGATACACACCGCAACAAAATGGAGTTGCTAAAAGGAAAAATCGAACCATCATGGGTATGGTAAGAAGTATGCTAAAGGAAAAACATTTTCCAAATGAATATTGGGAAGAAGCTACAAATTGTATGGCATATATCTTGAATAGATGCCCAACCAAAGTAGTAATGAACAAAGTTCCGGAAGAAGCATGGAGTGGAATAAAACAAGGAGTCACCTACATGAGAGTTTTTTGTTGTGTGGCTTATGCACACATTCCAGATTAGCGGAGGAAGAAGTTGGATAGTAAGGGGGAGAATCCAAGGGATATAGATTGTATAACCCATCCACCAAGAAGTTTGTTATAAACAGAGATGTGCAATTCATTGAATAAGAAGCATGGGATGGAAGCATTGAGAAAACAGTCAATGTGAAGAACTGTTTGTCTCATGATGATGATGGGGAATATGTGGTTGAAAAGAACACCTCATTAGCAGCACCACCTCCACCAACACAAGGAAAGCAAGGGACACCTCAAGCAAGAATGAGAACACCCTTGAGAAGTGGAAACAGTGCTTCTTCAAGCACACCACAAGGAGCAGATTTGAGTGCTTTCTCAAGCAAAAGTACACCAAGCGAAAGAGGAACCAGATTCAGAAATTTGAATGAAATCTATGAGCAAGAAGCAAAAAATGAAGGTATGAACTCTTTATTTGCATTGTATTGTCATGTTGATGATCCTATTCATTTTGAAGAAGAAGTGAAAGATTAAAAATGGATAGAAGCTATGGATGAAGAAATGAATGCCATAGAGAAAAATAAAACATGGGAATTGGTTGATATCCCAAATGGCAAGAAAGTCATTGGAGTGAAATGGGTCTATAAGACCAAGAGCAATGCTAAAGGTAAGATTTAAAGGCACAAGGCCAGACTTTTTGTCGAAGGTTACAAGCAACAACATGGAAGAGACTATGAGGAAACCTTTGCACCAATTGCAAGAATGGAAACCGTGAGAGCAGTGTTGTCCATAGCAGCACAACACAAGTGGAAGGTTTATCAAATGGATTTGAAATCAACATTCCTGAATGGAGTTTTAATGGAAAAATTTTATGTTGAACAACCTCTCGGCTATGAGAAAGAAGGCAAATAGCACAAAGTTTGCAGATTGAAGAAAACTCTTAATGGGTTGAAGCAAGCACCAAGAGCATGGTACAGTAGGATAGATTCCTATCTACTGGAAAATGGGTTTGAGAAATGTGAAGGAGAACCCACATTATACATCAAGGAGAAATATGGTAAGATGATCATTTTTGTTTTGTATGTTGATGATGTGATATTTACGGGTAATGATGATTACCTCATTGAGAATTTTAAAACAGTCATGAAGGATGAATTCGAGATGACTGATATGGGTTTGCTGAGATACTTCTTAGGAATAGAAGTAGAACAGAATGAAAATAATTTTTTTATTTCTCAAGAAAAGTATGTTAATGAAGTTTTAGAAAGATTTAACATGCAGGATTTCAAAATAGTAATTACTCCCACAGTAATGGGATTGAAACTCGGCAAAGAGGATAGTAGCAAGGATTTTGATCCTAGCTTGTACAAGAGCATAGTTGGCAGCCTCATGTATTTGACTGCAACTAGGCCGGATATTATGCATGTCGTAAGCTTGATTTCCAGATTTATGGAAAAGCCAAAGGAGGCACATTGGCAAGCAGCAAAAAGAATTCTGAGGTATGTGAAAGGAACTAAAAAGCATGGAATTTTATATGCCACTTCAAAAAATTCTGAATTGATTGGTTATACTGACAGTGATTGGGTTGGAAGTATAGATGACCGGAAAAGCACATCTAGTTATGTTTTTCATATGGGTTCAGGAGCCATTTCATGGGCTTCTAAGAAATAGCCTATTGTGGCATTGTCTACAGTAGAAGCAAAGTATGTGGGAGCTACAACAATAGTGTGTCAAGCAGTTTGGATGAGAAGGATGTTGAGGAGTTTGTGCCAAGAACAAGTAAAAGGCACAGTGATTTATTGTGACAATACCTCAGCCATAGCATTGTCTAAGAATTTCGTGTTTCACAAAAGAACGAAACACATAGATTTCAAGTTTCACTACATAAGGGAGCTAGTGAACAATGGAGAAATTGTTCTGAAACATTGCAAAACAGAGGAGCAGTTTGTCGACATTCTGAAAAAACCATTGGGGCAAAAGGAGTTTAATTATCTGATAAAATGCATGGGTATGACAGAAAACCCAACAGGTGATTTTAAGGGGGAGTGTTGGAAATAATAAATTCCCTTGCTACTGACTCTATGCAAAGAAAGAGGAGTATAGCAGGGCCAGTAAGCTTGCGTGCATGGCACTATGCATTCAAGATGGATATAAATGAAACAGGGGAGGATTTATTATTTTTCGGCCGCAGCCATACCTCCGCCACTTAGCATTGATGATTTTCTGTGGTTTTTTGACCACGCAGCATACATCAGTGATAATAGTCTTATCTCCCATAAATCCACCATACCGTGTCTTAAACTTCCAACTAGCGCACCGCCTCTATCCATTCACCAACTGCATTGAATTTTGCTTTGAAGTGCTTTGAATTGGGCACGCAATTGTTTCTATTTTGTTTTGAAGTTTTTGAATCCCGCATCGGAAGCGCAGAGATCCACAACCCAAAAGTTCCGTCGTGTGTATTACTGATGCGATATGAAGTTCTGGTGCAATGCCTTTAATTGCGATGCGATATTGCATATCGCATGTGACATATGTTAAAGCCCTCTGTTGTGTTGAAGCCCCAAAACCTGTTTGCGATGCGATGTAGTGATTTCCGATGTGGGGTCCATCGCACATGGCACATAGTGCATATTTTGTTCACCGCCCACATGTTCGCTTACCGCTCAATATTTTCAATGCGATGCAACGAAATCTCTCATCGCACATCGCAAGGCCATAAGTCCCGCATACCACTTGAACCGCGATGCAATATCTGCTATGGGCTCCACCATTCGCATAAATTTTTTGTTTGATGTTTCGTTTGATCACCGCGACTAAAGGTTTTCAACATTGGTTTATGAATTTATATGCAGCCAATGTATTTTCCTGTTTTTGTTTTAATTTTAATTACCACGCTATATATAATGTCTGAAATGAAAAAGACAGAGTAGTTGTTGGACAAACAGACTATGTTGTGTTTTGTAAAGCTAGCAGGAAAAAATAAAGTCAGAGAGCGTCCCTGTGAGAAAAATAGAGGACTGTATTATTGCTTTGAGCATTGTGCCTGTAACAGCCTTGAGCGTTTTTGAGTTGTGAATCCAGAACCCAGTTCTGAGGAATCTATCAATTTGTAATAGGACTGTTTCATGATTAATGAAAAGCATTTTTATGCCATCTCTATCTAGCATTCAACAAATTTTATATTGAATCTTTGTTTTGAAGAGGAGAATCTCTATTCTCCCTAATTGTTCTGGAATATTCAGAAATTCCAACAATGTTAAAATAATATTAAATTATCCCAAAACAGCCACATTTACTTTTAAATTTCCACTAACAATTTAGTTGATATTATCAAATTTAATATTTAAAAATATATATATTTATGAATATACATTGCAATAATTTCTCCTCATATTCTTTTAGTTTTCTTAAACATTGTTTCAGTCTCCTTTGTTGACCCGTCATTGAATTCACCATTGTTTCAATCTCGTTTGTTGACACATCATTGAATTCACCGCGAAATCAAATTTGGCTGCTTATAAAATTCACTGCAACAAAGTTCTCCATGTCAGTAGTCTTGATAATAGCCCACTAGCTCACACATGGATACTGCTCTCCTGAACTCTTTATGGCTCCACTAGACAACAAACTAAAGCATTGAAGAGATCGAAAAACCCATAGGGAAACCAGAAATTTGTGGCTCTTTTCTATGCATATTCTTGTCCAATCTTGTTGTACAATGGCTCTCATGGTTTTACACATACTTTGCACTCAACTGAGCTATAAGTAGCTCCAGATTTCTCTAGGGAGCTCCCCGCAGTCACAACTCTAGAACAATATCAATGTTGTCGTTTCTCTCTCTTCATAATTGTTCTAGAGACTCATCACATGTGATAGTCACTTAGCAAATTCTCGACATATGAAAATATAAAATGAGAGAAAAGATCCATTGTTTGATTCGTCCAACCATTATCTCAAATGTCAAAAATGAAGATCTTTGGGTGACATATTTTGGGCTAGAGTCTCCCCTACAATAAACGATAAACTAAGATGAAGATACTAGAACAAATTCTGTTGGAATTTCTGAGAATTTCAGAACAAAAATGGAGAGAGTAATACTCTCCTCTTCTAACACAGAGAAATATAAAAATTTCACTCACAGGAGAAAGATTTTCAACTCTGAAAAGAAAACTTCTATTTCATAAAATAAACTGTTACATTTATGCTAGACTGCTACAACAACGCAGTGCCAGAGGAGACCTCACTATCTCTCAAAATACTACACTCTGTCTCTCGAAAACAACACTGTTGTGTTTTTCTTTTTAACAATGCACTATTGTGCATAAAACAAGGAATTATTATTACAACACAGGCTCTCGGGCCTTTTCTTTTATATGCCGCGCATATAATTAAATTAAAACAAAAACTATAATGCATCGGGTCTGGTTTTAACACATAACTTGCGACCCTTTTTAAAATCCCGATCACCGATTGTTATCCGAACTCGATGACCAAACTTAAATCTGTTGCATAAGTCCATCGGGTCCGGGCTTCAAACAAAACAAACATTCACTCATCGGACTTCCGATTCTGATTGAGGATCGGATGCGATGAGCACATTTAAATTCGCCATATAATATGGCATTGGGTCCGGTCTTCAACACAACACATATGGCCAGCTAAACTTCCGATTGCGATTGGTAAGGCGGATCCGCAATGGAATATAAACTGCGCTGTAATAAACCATCGGGTCCAGTTCACTTAACTATTCAATCGGGCCATAACAATAATCCATCCTGATTGATTCAATTGCGATTTAACGTTGTAATGCCACGTGGTCTGTGGGACCAGCGGACCTCGGATTACAGTGGAGGGCGATTGCAATTAACTCATCACATCGCAATGTTTCAATACTGCAAAACACATTGCGGTGGTTACATATGAAACTGCCAATTGCGATGATCGTATCGATCCACCACCACATCAACAAGACACTGCAAGTAAAACTTGTGATTACCGCCTAAGTCATTAACTCCACCGATTATATTGGGAAGGATTTAAAGCCTGATTCAACCTATAATCAAAGCTCTACGCTACTGGTGAGACTTTGAGTCTCAGCATTAAACTCTGCTCTTCAGGAAAACGGAAACTGTCTTAGATAAATATCAAAGGGGGTCGATTCTTATCTTCTTTGTACTTCACCTGTGCAGGGTTTCCAATTCTTTTGCAATTGCATTTAAGTAAGCGGCAACTGCCTTTTCTAAGGCTTCAATGTGCCGCAGTTCCTTCACTTCTGCAATTACTGCTGATTTACTTCAGCAGTTGGAATTAATTTCCAACACTCCCCCCTTAATTTCAACTCTTGGGTTTTTCTGCATACCCAGGCATTTCCTGAAATGTTCAAAGATTTTCTGCGCAAGTGGCTTTGTGAGGATATCTGCAAATTGATCCTCTGTTCTGCAATGTTGCAAAACTATCTCACCATTGTTAACCAATTCACGTATGAAGTGAAACTTGGTGTCAATGTGCTTTGTCCTTTTATGAAAGAGTTAATTTTTAGACAATGCTATCACCGAGCTATTGTCACAGTAAATGGTTGTGCCCTTTTCCTGTTCATGACACAAATCTCTAAGAATTATTCTCAGTCATACTGCTTGGCATGCTGCTGCTGTTGCTGCAACATATTCTACTTCTGCCATAGATAAAGCAACTATTGGTTGCTTCTTGGAAGCCCATGAAACTGCTCTCGATCCTAAATGAAACACATATCCTGATGTGCTCTTTCAATCATCAACACTTCCAGCCCAATCACTGTCAGTGCATCCTGTCAACATGAAACTTTCAGAAGAGGAGTAAAATATACCAAACCCCTTCGTTCCATTTACATACCTTAGAATTCTCTTGGCTTCCTTCCAATGAGTTTCTTTCGGTCTTTCCATGAATCTGAAGATTAAGCTAACAACATGCATAATGTCCGGCCTAGTTGCAGTTAAGTACATAAGGCTGCCAACTATGATTTTATACAACTTTGGATCAAAATCCTTACTGTTATCTTCTTTTCTTAATTTCAACTCCATTACTGTTGGAGTCACAGCTGCTTTGCTGTTTTGCATGTTAAATCTCCTCAACACTGCTTCTACATATTTATCTTGAGAAATGAAAACACCATTTTCACTTTGGTCTACTTCAATTCCAAGAAAATATCTCAAGAAGCCCAATTCAGTCATTTCAAACTCACTTTTCATGACTGCTTTAAAATTAGCAATGAGAGAAACATCATTGCCAGTAAAAATTAAATCATCTACATATAATACAACGATAAGAATCTTACCGTCATTCTCTTTTATGTAGAGTGTGGGTTCGCCATCACACTTCTCGAACCCATTCTCAATCAGGTAAGCATCTATCCTGCTGTACCATGCTCTTGGAGCTTGCTTCAGCCCATAAAGAGCCTTCTTGGTTGCATGCTATGCCTCTGCCTTCAACCATGCTTTGGAGGTTGTTCAACACAACCTCTTTTTAACGCTCCATTCCAGGAATGTCTGATTTAACATCTTATCTAATAAATCTTCCATTTGTGTTGTGCGAGAAATAGACAACACTATTCTAACTGTCTTTCAGTTTCACTACTAGTGCAAGGTTGGATCTCTGATCTCTACCTTGTTCTTGTAACCTTCACTAACAAATCCCGGCCTTGTGCCTTTCGATCTGCACTGCCCCATTTGGCGGAAATTCAAACATGGTTCAAATGCTTTTGACCAAATGTGTAAATTTCCCAAATTCTTTTCCATCTCACAGAAAGCGATCACTATACGATGTTTAGCAGAAAGTGTTGCAATATCGACATGAAAGTGTCACATTGATATTTGGAGGAAGACGTGGCAATTGCGACACTATGGCCCAAAGCATTGCTATTGCGACGACTGCCTCCAAACGTCGCAAGTGCGACACAATGTCTAAGTGTCGCAATTGCGACATTTGGAGGCCTTCGTCGCAATAGCGATGCCTTTTCCGCCGTCGGTATAACGACACTTATATGCGCGCTAAATAAAAATACGAAACTTATATGCGCGCTACATAAAAATGATTTTATTGTTTCGTATCCATTGCAATAGCTACATTAACGTCTGATATCACGCGCGCATTCGCCCTCCACTCTTGCTGAACATAATTCACCCTCAGCTCTTGCAGAACAACATTTTCCCTCAGCATTCGCCCTCAGCGTTCGCCCTCAGCTCTTGCAAAATGGTAAGTTGTTACTGCAGGCCCTTCCTCCTATAGTAGGGTTGACTCTATTTGGGTTTTTTTGGTCAATTCCATTGGATTGTGTTAGGCTGTAGGGTTCTCTCTAGATGTCAAGAATAAAGATTCAATACCCTCTATTATCTTCATCACCCAATACAAGATTTAAATTTTTCCCAAAGAAACGCTTATTAATTTGGCAGCCATTATTTCTCCCTGCTTTAAAAACCCTACATTTAAATGAAAACAAGCATTGCATTTCAAGTACAAAAATATATTAGTGGTCAAATGTACATGTGTACTACATTAACGTCTGATATCATGCGTGCATTCACCCTCAGCTCTTGCAGAATAGCATTCGCCCTCAGCATTTGCCCTAAGCTCTTACAGAACAGCATTCGCCCTCAGCATTCGCCCTAAGCTCTTGCAGAACAACATTCGCCCTGCATTCGCCCTCAGCTCTTGTAGAACAACATTCGCCCTCAGCTCTTGCAAAACAACATTCGCCCTCAGCTCTTGCAAAATGGTAAGTTCTTACTGCAGGCCCTTCCTCCTATAGTAGGGTTGACTCTATTTGGGTTTTTTTGGTCAATTCCATTGGATTGTGTTAGGCTGTAGGGTTCTCTCTAGATGTCAAGAATCAAGATTCAATACCCTCTATTATCTTCATCACCCAATACAAGATTTAAATTTTTTCCCAAAGAAACGCTTATTAATTTGGCAGCCATTATTTCTCCCTGCTTTAAAAACCCTACATTTAAATGAAAACAAGCATTGCATTTCAACTATAAAAATCTATTAGTGTTCAAATGTACATGTGTGCATCACTTGTGTAGGGTATTCCTTTTCCACTTTCACATTATCCAAGAATGTGTGTAGTATAGTTCATATTTTTTGTGATTTAGATTATCTTGAAAAAGGAAAGGTAAATTATTTCCCATGGAAAAAGAAGGTTTTCCTTTTTTACTACTGGAAATGGTACAACAAAGTTCCATTTCTACCCGAAACTCCTATGAAACAGGAACCAAATAAAGGCCATGTCCTCAATGGACATCATTTGGCTTTGAAAATGGCCATTTCACCGTGTTGTTTCTTATATTACATCACGATAGTTTCTTAGGTCATTTCTTGTTTCTTGAGATGAAAAACAACCAAAGAAATCGTGAAGATCGTTTCAAGAAATAAATGACCATTTCTCAATCATATCTCAACTATTTTTTATTTTATTCAATGGTTGCTTACTTTGAGATAAATTTGACACTTTTATAAGGAATATAACATAAAAACACAAAATGGGAAGGAATTGATGAGGTAGATGACCTTTAGTTGTTGTCAATTAAGAATTGATAATACACGATGCATGTTCCGTACTACAAACTAGATTCCTTCCTGGAGTTAGGACACAGAGTATTGAATCAAAGTTGTAGTTTCTAACTTCTTGTATTGGTTCATCAATCTTGAAATTCATACATTGCATGTCTTCATTGCTTCATGTTTGAATAATTTGCATCATATCGTACAATAGGAAATTAGGAATTATGATTATTATTACTTTATGGATCTATTAAGTTACTTTTAAGTTTGCATGGTTTAGTGTGAAACTATTCTAGTCCCCAAACACATATAATCAAGGAATTATAACGTGATTTCAAACATTAAATATCAACAAAATCGTTTAAAGGATATTGAAAGGAAAAAGGTGATGGAAGATAGAAAGTTCCTTACTTAAATGCTCTAAGGATTTTTCAATAGTTGCTCCAAAAGCTTCACTTCAAGGCCCTTCAAGATCGTCTCCAACAATGCTATACCATCAGCTTCAACAATGTTGCTCCAAAATGTCCTCAAGGTCTTCACAACAAGTTTACTAGAAGTTGCTCCAACAATATATTCAATAAGGTCTTCATTGTCAAGTCGTCTCTTGTTTGAGTGCCTTAATGTGCAATGACATGTTTCCAGGACTGAATTCAATGCAAGGCATATTTGAAACTCTAACTCTGTCTTCTGGTGTCTTATTAGAAATTATTTCAATTTTCATTTTGTGTTTTCAAGTTAGATATTGTTTTCAAGTTTTTACATTTATAATTTTATTGCAATGTGGCAGACTGATCAGAGCAGTGCAGGAACAACCCCGAGACGGGATGATCGCGGAAAGAGGCTAGTGGAAGAACATGTAAAGTGCTAGCATTGCTCTATCTTTAGGTATTTTAGTTATTTACATAATTGAAATAATATTAATTTTGTTCAAATATGCAGACACCTAGCCATGGTACGCTTGATGATTCCCTCTTTGAGGAAGAGCTTTCTTCATCCCTATCTCCAGTGTTCTTGTTGCGAAAAAAGGCACGAGATGCAAGGTCAAAATTTAATACTTTGATAGACGCGCCTCAAACACCTGAAACAGAAGAGAGGATAAAACAACTTATGAGCCAGCTAGAAAGATATCAGGTAATAATAAAAAGTCAAAAGGATATTTTTTTTGTTCTGCATGAGATGAATTGTGATAGTTTGATTTTTAATTTTTACATTGACTAAACTAACAAAACATTCTTTTGTATTTAGCGTTTTCTGGCACTTGCTGAATCCGGTGTTGGTGGTAGTGGGACACAACGGAAAGAGATTTCCCAACAACCCTCTTGTACACCTTCTACTCCTTTAGGTGCCAGCCAAGAAACACACCCTGCCCAAGCAGACACCCAGCCAACCGCTGAACGTGTTGGCAATGATGAGGCTGATATGGCCAACTACATTATTGCATTTCCTGGAGCTACACGTGTCAGCTCCACAGGGACCATTAATGGCACGATGTTGTTGAACGATGAAGGTGTCCCTATAAAGCATGTACAACTCCCAGGTAAATTTTAATATTTTGACTATTTCATGTACTTTATCTAAAACATATTTATCATGATTTTTATTTTTAAATTAATGATAATATCTTTATTTTTTTTCCTGTGTAGGAAACAATGAGTTCTACAAGTATCTGGAGAGCCATTCGTTGGTAATTTTTGGCCCAACCATACGCACAGGGTGGAATTCCCAGAGTTCCAACCTGAAAAAAGAACTTCTAGATTATCTAGAAGCCCTTTTTGGGGTCGGCACATTTGACAGAACAGTGGTGGCTCGGGTAGCCAGCAAATATTTGAAATATACTGGGGACACCTATAGGACGCAATTGCAATTTAACCCTAGATATGAGCATCCTCTCACAGTTCCAGAGAGTGAGTGGAGAGCATTCATCCATGACAGAAAAGAGAAAAGGGCAAAGAAAGAAGGAAAAATGCCAACTGTACCCGCAAGGTAAATTACAACTTTAATTAAATAGCTTGAATTTTCTCTATGTCTAAAATAAAAGTGTGCTACGTCATATCTGACTTTAATATTTTGATGCTAGGTTGCCTGACACCTCAAAGGCAACCAAAGCTAGGATTGAAAAAAAGGGCCATCACAAGCTAGGCTAGGGCAGCTACTTGAAATTGGCCGCAAGAATTGTAATTAAGTAGCTAAACATCTTATAATTAATTGTATCGCCTTCCAACGTTTTTGTAATCCTATCAAATATGATTAAAAATAAACAATCATATGTAATGTAGGGTGATGACTTCGGAACAGAAACTACAGAGGAAGATAAAAATATCGCTTTCCATTTCGGCTATCAAGCCGTAGTTGAATGTCGCAGAAGCTTGGGGTAGGTCCCAAGATCCAGAATGCCTGATAAGGTAAAACATTAACCTTTCAATATGTTTGTTTTCGTCCATAAATTTAATGTCTAATAACTTTGTTTAAATCAGGGGAGCAGCACTACCGACGAGGCAAATAACCCAGTTTTAGAGCCAGATGTAGATGATCCTCACGTGCAACTTGATCATTGTAGTGGGGACCAGGCCGACAATGCTACTATCAGTGAGGGCCGTGACGGTAATTAATTTCCACTTATAATTTTTTCTAATTATACCTTGATGATTGTCCTTATAATGTTTTTTGTTTAAATGACAGAGAATGTTTCCCTTGAGGATCTTACCACCAGAGAGGAAGACAGGGCAACAGTCCCAATGACGACAACTGGTGCACCAGGTAAATAATCTCATTGCAATTTTTTTAATTAATATTACCGAACTAGTTCAATGATATTTAAAAACCGACAATTAAAATTTAATATTATCCGTTTTTGTAGGCGATGCCCCGTCACTGGATGAGACCAGACATCGTGACTACGCAACTAGGTCAGCGGCGACAACTGGTGCACCAGGTAAATAATCTCATTGCAATTTTTTTTTATTAATATTACCGAACTTGTTCAATGATATTTAAAAACTGACAATTAAAATTTAATATTATCTGTTTTTGTAGGCGATGCCCCGTCACTGGATGAGACCAGACATCGTGACAACGCAACTAGGTCAGCGGCGACCACTGGTGCACCAGGTAAATAATCTCATTGTAATTTTTTTTATTAATATTACCGAACTAGTTCAATGATATTTAAAAACTGACAATTAAAATTTAATATTATCTGTTTTTGTAGGCGATGCCCCGTCACTAGATGAGACCAGACATCGTGACTATGCAACTAGGTCAGCGGCGACAACCGGTGCACCAGGTAAATAATATCATTGCAATTTTTTTTTATTAATATTACCGAACTACTTCAATGATATTTAAAAACTCACAATTAAAATTTAATATTATCTGTTTTTGTAGGCGATGCCCCGTCACTGGATGAGACCAGACATCATGACTATGCAACTAGGTCAACAGTGCAGGTTGAAAGGCATGAAACATGAGCAGAGCATGATGATATTGGTGATGTAATTAGGAGCTTTAAAAATAGGAAGAAGAAAAAGAAAATTCTATAATGTAAAATATTGTATTATTATAAGACAAACGTTACCATACTTGGAACGTTTTTTGCGTTATATAAAAAACTCATTTATCATACTATTTTTATGTCAAGTATTAATTGCAATGTTTCCTTGCGTACTTTTTGTTGAATTTTTTTTTTATTAGTTATTGAATATTTTTTTTTATGCTCATGAAAGTAAAAAATGAAATATAGATTGGGTATTGGGGAATTGAGAGTGATGTGAGGTGGGGGGGGAGGGGCCATAAGAGCTTCCACCTTCATGTGGTTGGCCCTGTTTAGTAGAGAATAATTTATTGGAGCGATTTAATCTTGGAGCAAACCTCCCTCGATCCAGTGTAGCAACAAAAAAGTCACTGTTGACTTAGTTGCTACTCTTTTAGATTGTGGGAGGCTTGTTCCAAGTTCATGCAACTCCAATAAATTGTTCTTGAAACGAAGAGGAGCTTATTCAGGTATGTTTTGACATTTTCAACATATGTTCTAACATTATCATAAGAATGCATCTTAGAGTAAAAATACTACATCAATTACTTGTATTTATTGTATAGATAATGATGGATTTTGATTGACTTGGCAGTGCAGGTACAAATCCTCTTGCATCATGAGCAATACAACTTGTCAACCAGGGTCATGTCCATGATATTTTTTCTTGTGCGCCTGACCAGGTTCGTAATGTCACATTTTGTAAGTTTCTTTACAGTTCATAATTCAATATTAAAGTAATGCATAAATCTTTTCACAACAATAAAAGGAAAGGGTTATGGATGAGTCAAATTTTATTGTTATTGACAGTGTAATGAAATGTATCTCAATGCTATGGTTTTGGCCTTTTTATTGGTTGAATTAGAGGACCCAGTTGAAAATATTGGGGCCAAGTAGGTTGGTTTTCCTTTTTGCTGATGGTTTGGTGTATCTAATTGAATTAGTTTCCTAAGGTATTTTTGGTTGCAAACTCCTTTTCATTTTTTCATACAGTATTGGCCTTGTGGAATACATTTGATTGTGTGGTCTTGTTAGATCTACAACATTTGTAGTTGTTTAGTCTTATGGCCGAGGTGCACTTTTATTATGGAAATAGTTGATACAATATTGTCATTTAATCCTTACTGCAGGGTAGCATGTTGAGAAGTTTCTTGTGAAACATTTGGTATTAAAAATGACACTTGATCCTATACAGCATCATGCACTTGACTTCAAAATTCATATTCAAAGTGTGCCAGACAATTCTTGCAAAATTTAAAATATTTATGTTGTTTTAAACCATTATCTTTTTCATGTATTGGATGCTGAAAATGTGAAAAAGACTTTGGTATGAAACCAACTGGTGAATAATTTCCAGCACAACAACCACTTCCAAGACATGATTTAGAAGTAGAACAAATGTGCTTATGAAGCATAGAAAGATATCCTTGATGCATTGTCAATGTTTGGCTAGGGTTATTTTTGGAGAAAATAACACCTTATTCCTAGAATAGTGATCTTCAATACAAGTAAATGCCAGAGAAGAGAGATCATCGTGTGACGCAACAAAACTGAAATTGGACCCCCAAGGAGAGATGGTGTGTCTACAATCGCTCTGTCAGCATTTTCCCTTGGTGTACCCCGTTCTTTTCCTCCAGCCTGAGTCTTAATTGACTTCTTCTTTCTTCGGGTTTATTTATCAAATTCGTAGAATTTGATAAATAAATACTATCCACAATGGTTGAACTTTAATTTATATTCCCGACTTTATATTATCTCCAAGCCTTATAACCAATGTTTAACTTTCAACACTTTGTATTTATACTCCACGTTTCTTTTTAAATAAATAACTTGTAATGAACTTTCGGCTCTATATTTCACCACCCAGCCTTACAACAATCACGCTCCAGAGTTATGCTAATTATCCACCAATCATTTAATTAAACAATTTCATTATACTCTGGCCCCACCTATATATATCAATAACCAATCAAACACTTGTATCGTACCTGGATATCCTCCGCACACCTTAGTTAACCTCCGGGCAAGTTCAACGTGCGACCACCGTCCGATGGCCCTTCTCCAAATCAACGACTCTTGGCAATTTCGCTCGGCTTCCAACTTCGGGCTTTAACGTGCGATGGCACGGGTTAAACGGTGGTTTTCCGGGGGTCACTTTGCCATGTGTCGCATTCCCTATGGAATCGCTCACGAATAGGAAATACCGCCTACTCCGCAAAAGCGGTGCGATATGGGCAACCCGCTTTTGTGATTCCGCTCGTGGTTTTGGTACAGGGCTTGACCACGGGTGCAAGTCTGGTTCCACTATCCTTTTGTTTGTTAACTCATGTCCAATCCTCGGGTCAGGTTCCGAAAGCACAAAAATCTTGTCTCTTTATTAAGCGAGATTTTTATATTTGAAAAGTGTTCACGACCCTGGTTCTCTACACAGACCTCGCCTTCGGGTGGGGTGAGTTCACAGGGTTATCCAACAATTTACGGGAATTCAAAGACATAAGAATGGAATTATCAGTACCCAATCGCCTCACAGTTAAACAATTGTTCACACATAGAGGTTTATTGCAGAAATCCCCTCTCTACTCTCCTCTTCCATCTCTACTTTTATTCATCCGAGGAATTACAATTTATATACATAACATATGGCTCTTCGGTTCCTCTGAGAGGATCGTTCTAGAAATCAAAAGGTCTAATTATAATAATTCAACTAACTGAAACTGTTCAACTCCTACAACTCTAACTAGTCTAAGTAATATAGTCAGCTGAGGTATTGACACCTAGCTGTTACAACTCAAATGTTTTCGAACCCTCCTAGCCACAACATGTGGACAAAACCTCCTACATTGCTGGCTAGTGCCTAATTCCCCTGCATCATCGTGTGACATAAACCTATTAACAAAATTGAACAGGGAATGATTATTAATTATGGCATACTAAGTTGTCAGTGATTTTGACTATTTGTCTTTAACATGTAAAAATGTTAAATTCCAAACTTACATCATCATGGATTGGCATCATGAGCTTGACTAATTTTCCACCATTCTCATAATTTCATTGTTGTATTCATATCTATAAACAATGTTTCAAATAATAATAAAAAAGTTCTATACGAAAAATCCAGACCTCCATGCTGCTGCTCCTTGTGAGACAAAGTCAAAATTGCATTACACAATCTCACACATAAGAATCTCCTATATCCCGGTGGTATGTATCCAAACTCTTATAATAGTGTCTTCAAGACTTATGTTGACATTTCCAATGAGATATTTAAGCAACGAAAGATGGAGCCTTCTTCATTGTTGTATATGTAACAGTCTTTTATTAATATAAAGATTGATGGTTTTGTCTTTCTGAAAATGAAATGTAAAAATAATTTATTGTGGTAAATTGAAAAGTTTTTTTTTAAAAGCTTTTCATTATGGAAGGGCGACATAGATATGTGCCCTTCTAATTGAAAGTCGGACCTGCCCTTCAGATTTTATCACTATGTGGGACCTTAACAAAAAATAAAACTATTCCGTCGCGCGTTATATAAAACATATAACAAAACCTTTGTCAAAACTTCAAACGAACCCTTTAGCCATGGGTATTTCGTCACGAATTGATCATTTTACCATTTACCTTCTTCTAGAGGAATATTCTTCCACTTGATTAGGTACTTCATAATGGTTATATGTCAAAGAGATACAGAATGTTTATCTATAACTTTTTGTGGTTCAAGAATCAACTTTAATTCTTCATCTAATTTTGGAAGTTCTATTTACATTGGCATATTTTTGCCCAAAACCTTTTTTAGGCAAGATACATGAAAAAACTTATGAATACAAGAAGAAGGAAAATATAACTTCTATACCACTTGTGCAATCCTATGAATAATTATTTAGGGCCATAACAGTTTTGAATTTTTGAGCTAATTCTTTATTCTTATTTTTCTTGAATGAAGATTGATTATAATGCTATAATCTAAAAAATACCCAATTACCCTCCTCAAATTATATTTCACTTCAATGTTGTTCCCCTTGCTGTTTTATCACGTTTCATGTCATTTGAAGGTTTTCCATAATAATTTTCAAAGTTTCTTTAGTATTTTCCATATGTGACTCTGTTTCCTATACTTTGGACTTATCTTGCAAAAAGTATGAGATACTAGGAGTTGGATATCCATAAAGGGCCTTAAATGGGGAAATTTAGTAGATGTGTGATAGGTAGTATGATAGTATCATATTACCATTCTTCCTTGAGGAACCCACTTCATCCATTAAGATTGCTTTTCTAAAGAGTAACATTGTAGATAACCTTAAAAAAATTTGTTAACTATTTTTGTTTGACCATTTGATTGTGTTTGATATGTAGAACTCATGGCAACTAGTGTTTCTCCACTCATATTAAATAATTATTTCCAAAAGTTTCTTGTTACTATTACTTTAGGAAAACCATGAAGACTATGAATTTCTTTCACGGACACTTCTGCCACTTGGCTTGTTGTTTATGTACTTTGAGCTCTACAAAAAAATCTACAAAATTTGTCTATATAAATGACCACAAAAATGTAATACTTACCTCTATATTTCAGTAACCCTGTAATAAAGTCTATTGATATATCTTCTAGTCTTTGAATATGTATGTGGAATGGTTGAAGTAACCCTAGAGATTTTAATATCTCTCTTTTATTTATTATGCAAACCTGACCTTCTCTTACAAAATTTTGAATATCTTTCTTCATTCCTTCCAAAAATATATTTTTTGATCCTTTGAGATGTTTTAAGGAACCATGCGTCCTACCATCAGAGAGACATGGGACTCCCTTAATATTTTTTTATTCAAATATGCTTGCGTGCATAAAAATATTCTACATTTACACCAAAGTATATCTCTCTTTCACTCCCAATGCTCCATAGAGTTCATCCCATCCTTTATAAATTTTAGTTTTTGTTTAGTACTATTGTCATTTTTCCATTATGGCAAGCTTCTTCTAGCCACCTAGGAATATAAAATGTAATTGGATATAAATTTGAGGCCTCTTCTATTTTATAAAGAGCATCATGTACTAAATTTTCCTTACCCTTTTTGCAGATTATCTCAAAATTAAAACTTTGCATTTTTTCTCCTCATTTTTGTTAATCTTCCAATGAAATCCATAGCTTCAAAAAATACTTTATGTTATCATGGTATATATTGACTTTAAAGTACCTCCCAGTGATATACTATCCCCATTTTTTATTGCATGTAATATTGCTTCCATTTATTTTTCATACGTAGATTTTACCAAATATTTTCTTTGAATTCCTTGCTTTTAAAAGCCAATGATATCCCTTATTGTGTTAATGTTACGTAAATTCCTTGCCCTAGTGCCTCACACTCTACTATGAATGTATTACCAAAATTAGGTGCAACCGATGTTGGTGTAGAAGACATGGCATCCATTAAAAGAGAGAATGCCAAAGTAGCCTCATCATTCCATATAAATGATATTTTCTTCAAGAGATATGTGAGTGGACTTGAAATGTATGCATAATTCTTAACAAATGATCAATAATATCATGTAAGTCTAAAAAATATTCTAAGAACCTTGATTTTCTTAGGAATAGGTCATTTTGTAATAGCTTGCATTTTTTGAGGCTCCAACTTCACTCCTTCCTTTAAAACAATATGAACCAAATACTCGAATTCTTATTTCCCAAAAGCACATTTAGAGATTTTTACATAAAAATGATTGTTCTCAATAATTTATATAACTTTTCCACATGTTTACTAGTGTGGTATTCCCATGATTTATTATAAATATGTGTATTATCAAAGAAAACCAACACAAATTTTATAAGATGCGATCAAACAAAATTGTTCTTAAGTCGAGCCTGCCGGACTTCAAACGACGATAAACCATAATTCAAACCAAATTCGCGTTCCAAAATAGCCTGTTGACGTCGGTCAATTTTGTGACGCGAAAACCAAATGAATTCCGCCCTAATATTTTTCGGGTCCGAAGTTGGGCTGGCATACGGAGGGAGAGTTGTGACACAAATTTCTTATCAAATTCACCCTAATCTTTTTTGGGTCTGGATTTCCACTACGCGAGCGGAAACCATCGTACATGCTAATGTCATCAATCAAAACCCACCACCCTTTTAACTTTGTAAATAAAACAAATTGCGTCTGCGTCATTTTCATTGTTCCGTGCACTAGCCAGTCTTCCATGCAACAAAATTCAAAAACCAACTGTTAACGCTTGCTGACCGTTACCTTGCTGAAGAGAATTGAAGATGAGTATTTCAGGGTTCTTCTGTCATAACCAGTGCCTATTTAAACATGTTTCATTTCCCGTAAACAAGTATTTATTCCAATTCCCCGCTAAACTCTGTAAAAAATCCTGGTTTTAGTTTTAATTCTGCACTAAGGTCTGAAAAGAAGTTCAGTTTGGTCTTTTTCGTTCCCAGAATTGCAATTATATTCCCAAAACTGGTAATTATGCCCCTTTTCCACAAAAACCCCAAAATTCCATTTCTGAATCCACAAGAACCATAAATGGAAATTCCTGTAGCTCTGAATGTCATGCCCATCAATGCCTCTCACAAGGACTTGGATTATTTTCCTTTAGCCGATATGGATTTTCAAATTAAGGACTTGCGTCTTAGTGAGAATCCTCTTCGAATATTTTTCCACTGCAGAGACGATTATTTGAATGGTTCTGACATCTTTGGACTTTGGGAATCAAATCTTCCTATGTACCTTCTCCCCTCAGTCCATATTTTTCCTGAGTTAATCCATTATTGCTACGCAAATTATGATCCCAACCAATGAGCAGTTTTATCCCCAAGTCAAAATGTCCTTTTCCCAATAACTACTCAGTCCATAAATGAAATGCTACAATTCCAACCTGGTCAAGCTCTCACTCCCCTGTCCATGGTTGAATTACTTGAGAAATCTACTAAGTTATCCCATGAAGAGTTAAACCGCCTATGCCAAACCTTCATGTTACCAGAGCATCAGCCTATAAACCCTCCCCCTTATGGTTATACTTTCTTTACTGATGAGGGTAGACTTATTTTAAACATGATATCTTCCATAATGGGCTTCAATACTAGTGAGTATGTTGATCAGTTAACCCTAGTATTGTTATCCATTTTTACCCCTGGACAGCCTCCTGCTGTCAAGTACGATTTTGCATCTTATATTGCTAACAAAATCCATGATTAGTTCATGAGATTTGAGAATGAGAGAGTATTTAAGTATTCTTCTGTCATATATCATCTTATGATTTACTTTCAGTCAGAAAATTTCCCTTTTTATGTTAAGAAACTTGATGCCAAAGGGAATCCTAGGTCAGTCATCTTTTGGTCTGCCATTACTCACAATTCCTCTGATTCTCCTTATTCCTATAATGAGTTTGTCGACCTTTTTGTTCATCCCGCAACTACCTTGTTGACAGGAGTCTCTCCTCCTAGAATTAACAATGAAATCAAGAAAATCCTTCAGCTCTCAAAGCATTACAAGATAGGTGACTGGTACCTATATCAAAACTACACAGAGATCAGGATATATGGATGTGAGTTATGCCCATTCAAACTGCCCAAGTATGTCCCAATGAGACTCTTTGCATTAGAATATTTCAGGCAGATGAATAATTCAGATATAATTCATTTTTGCAATGCAAATAAAAAGGCTCAACTCAGGATCAAGAGCCAATTAGGTCCCTTCATTTGTAACTCTAGGGAAGCTGGAAAGGAAGCCAAAAGGATTTTAGAAGACTATCTCAGACTACAAAAGAGTTTCTACTGGGTGCCTTATGATCCAAACAACTTTATCTGTGATAGAAGAATGAAAAATAAACTGTCACCATACATCCATTAAAGAATCCCAGAAATAGAACAATATGCTAATATGGATGAATGGAAAGAAGGGACATTGGTTGAAAAAGATAGTGAGTAGGTCAATGTTGAAAATGTAATGAAAGATCTTGAAAAGATACTTGACCTAGAATCTTTTGGACAGGTGCAAGGATCTTCTTCAGCCAAGAATTTACAACAAAATTTGCAGGAGATTAGTACAGTAGCAGTAGAATCTAAAGGAAAAGAAAAGGAGCCCGATATACAAATAATTGAAAAATTCATAATGACAGAGCAACCAGAGACTTCTAAAGAACAAGGTCAAGGACAAATTCCTCCTACTCAGATCAATGAGCCATAAATTTCTATTTTACAAACTCCTCTGAATATAGAAAAGGGCAAAAAGAGAGAGGCTGAAACAACTACTCCTATTGGTGGCTCTTCTGAACAGCAAGATGTTAAAAGGCAGAAATTAACTCCCCTTCCAGAAGATGAATCATTTCAGCAAATCCTTGACAGCCAGGGAAGAGAATACAGTCAACAAACAAGTACAGGTAGTGGGACATCTACTAATTTTCAAAAACAGGGAATACAGAGGCAACAAAGTGCAGAAATATCTTCTTTCAAACCTCCAGTAAAAACTGCCTGGGACATCAAAAGAGCATTCATCAATATAAAGGCCAGGAACGATCCAGTTAGACTTCAAGTATACAACCAATTTTTGAATATGGCTCCGAAAAATCAAGAAAGATTGATGTCAGCTTATGACATCCAACAGGGTAAGATGTTAATGAGCCATTTGAAGCCCAAGGTGCAACAGCCTCAGACAGCTGCAGATTACGTTAGGACTAATTTTGAAGTCTTATCAAAGGATATCCATCCTTTAGATCAAATTTAGCTACATAAGCAAACATGTGAGATGATTTATTCTACTCTGACGGATAAATCAATGATGACCCATAAGTTGCAGGATTCTTTGGATAATACTAATACATAGTTGCAGCTTGAAAAAGCCTCCTCCCAGGCTAAGGATAATAGAATCAAAACTTTAGAGGAAATAATCATTGGTTTGGGTCATAATCCTAAAGATGTGAAAGGTATTGAAGCTTTGATCAAGAGAAAATATGATGATATTGTAGCTCTGAGAAAATAATTAAAGTTACCGGCCTCAAGACATCCACAGAATGCAGAAATCATCAAACAAAATTCTGAGGAAGAACTAATGGATTTACTCTTAAAATTGAATGAGCAACTTACTGCAACTGAAAAAGATCTTGAGAATGCATTAAAAGATAAGCAGGCAAATATTCTAGTATCTACAGTAGGAGTAGTGACAGGTACAGTAACAACAGGTCAGCCAATAGAATTGTCATAGAGCAACACTGCAAATTTGAACACTAATGAATTAAAAAAGTCAATGGAAGATATGAACATTCAGGCCATAGAGCTTCACAAAAAAAAGGAACAATTGGCCACTCTAGAACATAAATATGATCTTTCAAAAATGAGTGTTGCTGATAAAACAAGAGAAGTGAACAAATTAGAAAAAACAGTCAAAGCATTGGAAAAGGATCTCACATTGGAGAAACCTTTAAAAGAAATAAATGAAATTCTTTGGGATAATATCATTTAATCAATAAAGGATGTTTGGTCCTCAATTCAAATAATGGATGAACAGAGTAACTTAGTTAAATTGGCTCTGGATGAGATTGAGAGATCAAGACAAGAGTTGGGAAATATGCCAGAAGAGGCCAATAGACTTATACATTTTTTGAATACTCGGACTAAGAATCAACTTGCAGAAATTGGTATTCAGGATAGGACCGGAACAATTCTGGAAATAAAGAGAGTTTTTACTAAAAGAACTCTGGTACAGAATTTAGAACGAAGGTGCTCAGATATGCAAGAAGAAATCATTGCCTTCAGAGAAAGATTGAATATTTTGTTAAATAGAGGATTGCCCAGTCCTATAGTTGTAGAAGATAAGCTAATGGACCTTGATAGTTATGTTGAAAAATTGGACAAATATGCTGATAATCAAGCTAGTTCTTCAACCACTTCATCAACAACAGCATTGCCTACAGGGAAAAACCTTCATGACAGATTGGAGAATTTATTTTATCTTGAGCATGAAGTAAATCATTTGTTCCCAAATCAGCCTGATTTCTTCAGATATACTGAGGCTGATGAAACACTAAGAAATTTGCAAAGGACCAGAGTGCCATAAGTTCAATGGTGGGAAGAAATGATGGAACTTTTGTAAAAAATTATCCTTACATAAACTTTTGCCTATTTACCACAGTATATCATGATAAAAAGGATAAAAGGATGAAAAAAGGTCAAAGAGTATCAGAGCAGTTAAAGAGTATCAGTGAAACGAAATAATCAACATAGAATTACTGAAGAGGACAGCAGCAAGCCAAGATATAGGGCCTGCCTCCAACACATTCTTAAAAGAAGGAAACAACACAACATCAGTTATCATTTTTCTTATCTACGAGACCATCTGTCTCTATATTGTTGTAAAATACTTATTAGTTATCCTAGATAATATCTCAATTTGTTATGAGATATTTTGTATGATTTTTTGTATGGATATTTGGGTTCCAATATTCAGATGTGAAAATGTAATGACTTCATGGACTGTTTTACTTCATATAATATATTCAAAACAACGTTTTTTCTCTTCTGAAAAAAAAATGATTAATGTTTATCATTCTGCCTTCAAAACTAGCGACGCTGGTCTATGTTGCTAGTTTATTGATATGGTCCGATGGTCTTTTTATATTTTGGACATATCACACTCCTCACATGATTAGCGTTTTTCTCTGTTCAAGGATTTTGGGTACTTTAATTTGTATTTGGAACAATGGACGTCGGTACTCTATCTGTTGCTTTACTATTCTACATACTGCTATTTCACTTTCTTATAGATGCCTCGTGCATATTTGGATGCTTTCTCAGATTGTCGATAATCTCCATGTGGACCGTTACTGGGTTTTATATCAAGTCCCCGTATGTGACATGGGGTATTTTTCTATCACTGTCTGGGGTGGGACTTCCACTTTTCTGGATGGATATTTGGGTTCCAATCTTCAGATGTGAAAATGTAATGACTTCATGGACTGTTTTACTTCATATAATATATTCAAAACAATGTTTTTTTCTCTTGTGAAAAAAAAATGATTAATGTTTATCACTCTGCCTTCAAAACTAGCGATGCTGGTCTATGTTGCTGGTTTATTGATATGGTCTCATGGTATTTTTATATTTGGGACATATCACACTCCTCACATGATTAGCATTTTTCTCTGTTCAAGGATTTTGGGTACTTTAATTTGTATTTGGAACAATGCACATCGGTACTCTATCTGTTGTTTTACTATTCTACATACTGCTATTTCAATTTCTTATAGATGCCTCGGGCATATTTGGATGCTTTCTCAGATTTGTCGATACTCTCCATGTGGACCGTTACTGGGTTTTATATCAAGTCCTTGTATGTGACATGGGGTATTTTTCTATCATTGTCTGGGGTGGGACTTCCACTTTTCTGGATGGATATTTGGGTTCCAATCTTCAGATGTGAAAATGTAATGACTTCATGGACTGTTTTACGTCATATAATATATTCAAAACAACGTTTTTCCTCTTTTAAAGTTTCATTTTTTTTTTAAAATTGAACCTGCCGTCGCTATACTGAGGTCTTGTAAGCATCGGAATTGCGACCGATTAGAAACGCCGTAAGAGCGACAGTATCAAAACGTCGAACGAGCGACGTTCAAAACGTCAGACCACATTTCGTAAGAATTGCGATAGTTTACAAAAGTCGGAAGAGCGACGTCCAAAACGTCGGACCACATTTCGTCGGAATTGTGACAGTTTACAGACATCGGAAGAGCGACGTTCAAAACGTCGAACCACATTTCCTCAGAAGTGCGATAGTTTACAAAGGTCGGAAGTGCGACGGATTGGGAAACGTCGGAAGAGTGACACTTGTTTGCAAGCGACGGAAAAAGAGTCGATAGTGTGACACTTTTTAATTGCGTCGGAACTGCGAAGGTATGGTAAACCACGTTTTTCCTGCCCTCAAACTATCGCTCTTGCGACGACTATGTGTCGGAATAGCGACGAATTCGCTGTCATAATTTCCACCAAATTTTCTAGTGTTGCCTTCAGCATTGCTTTTGGTCTTATAGAGCCACTTAAATCCAATGGCATCTTTGCCTTCAGGGAGATCCACTACCTCCCATGTTTTGATTTTCTCAATTGCACCAATTTCTTCATTCATTTCTTCAATCCATTTATCATCATTTACAGCATCTTCAAAATGAATTGGGTCATCAACATGACAATACAAAGTGAATAATGAATTCAGACCGGTATTGTTACTTACCTCTACTTGTTCATAAATCTCACTCAGATTTCTAAATCTTGGTCTTCTTGTTGTGCTTGGAGTTCCATTCGAACTTTAGGGCATTCCTGATCCCTACGGTGTGCTTGGAGAAGAACTTCCTTTAATTCTCAAGGCTGTTCGAATTCCAACTTGTGGTGTGATATTTTGTGCTTGCGATGGTGGAGGAGGAACCACCGAAGAAGGGTTATTAGCTGTTGTTCCTTCTTCTTCTTCGTGAGACAGAGTTGTCTTCACGTTCACAGTACTTTCTAGACTTCCATCCCAAGCTTCATCTTCAAATAACTGCACATCTCTGCTTACTATCAATTTCTTGGTGGATGGATTATAAAGTTTGTATGCTTTTGACTCATCACAATAGCCAATAAAGACACACTTCTCCCCCTTACTATCAAGCTTCTTTCTTAGCTGATCCGGTACATGTGCATATGCAACACAACCGAATACTCTCATGTGAGTGACAATTTTCTTTTGACCACTCCATGCTTCTTCTGGTATTCTGTTCATGACAGCTTTAGTTGGGCATCTGTTCAAGATGTAAACTGTGCAAGTGACAACTTCAGCCCAATACTCATGCGGAAAATGCTTTTCTTTCAGCATACTTCTGACCATATCCAGAATGGTCCTATTCTTCCTTTCTACAACACTGTTTTGCTGAGGTGTATACCTCATGGTGAATTGCTTTTGTATGTTGTTCTCTTTGCATAAACACAGAAAGTATTTGGAGATGTACTCTCCACCTCTGTCTATTCTGAGCACTTTAATGTAATGCCCACACTACTTTTCAACTAGATTTTTGAAGTGGCAGAATTTCTCAAACACTTCACTCTTCTGTTTCAACACATACACCCATGTCTTTATGGTGTAATCATCAATGAAAGTTAAAACATATTTATTTCCAGCAAATGATGGTATTTGCATCGGTCCACACACATCAGAGTGAACAATTTCCAAGGGTGCTTTTGCCCTTATACTCTTTCCTACTTGAAAGCTTTCTCTGTGTTGTTTTCCCAAGATACAACCTTCACAAAGGTTGTCCGGCTTCTCAATCAATGGTAAACCTCTTACCATTCCCTTTCTGTGCAACAGATTCAAGCCTCTGAAATTGAGATGTCCAAATCTCAAGTTCCACAACCAATTTTCATCTTTCACTTCCTCTTGAAAGACTTCTTGTGTTATTGCTGCAATAGTTCTTCCTTCCTTCAAATCTGCTCTGAGTTTGAGAGGAAACATTCTATTGCTGGTCATCTGCACCTCTGCAATGATATTCTTACTTGGAGGTATGTCTCTGATTGTACACACATCATCCTTGAAAAACACATTGTAACCTTTTTTAATGAGTTGTCCAATGCTCAAAATATTACACTTCAGACCAGGTACATAGTACACATCTAGTACACACATCTGTTCTCCATTTCTTGCTAGGATACTGACTCTGACTTTACCCTTGATAGATATCTTACTATCAGTTCCTGTTGTTACCTCAGATTTCACATTTTCATCCATATTGGAAAACATTGCAATGTTTCCAGTCATGTGATTACTACAACCTGAGTCTAAGAACCAAAAATCTTCTTGTTTGTCTTGTGCGATGTTACATGTTAACAACACAATCTTTGGGTTCTTATCTTCTTCATTTGCAAAATTTGCATTCTGCCTATTTTTCATGTCATTTTTCTTTTTCCTACATTCATTGGCATAATTGCCTAATTTCTTGCAATAATGACATTGGACTTGGGATTTGTCATACCTTTGCTCATGAGCTTGTTGTTTGCTTGAACCTTCATCTTGGTTCTGATTGCAGCTCCTTCCACTTGTGCTAGCAGGATTATTTCTGCCTCTGTTTTGGCTTCTTCCTCGACCTCTGTTATATGCTCTACCTCGACCTCTTCCTCGGCAAAATGACATCTGAGTCTTGAATGCTTGATCAAAAGAGGAATTTGTTCCTCTAATCAGTCTATGTTCATGAGACATAAGAGAAGCACTCAGTTAATCTACCGTGAACTGTGAGAGATCCTTTGTTTCTTCTATTTCTACCACAATAGATTCAAAACTTGAGGGTAAACTTCTCAAGATCTTCTCTACGATCCTTCTTTCTTCAAGAGCTTCACCATGAGATTTTATCTGGGTTATCAACCCAATAACTTGAGTGAAGAACGAATCTATTATATCAGATTCCTTCACGCTGAGTGTTTCAAAGTCTCTCCTCAACATCTGCAACTTTACAGTCTTCACCTTCTCCATGCCTTGATAGGAAGATTTAAGAATATCCCATGCCTCCTTGGATTTTGTTGCTGCTGCAATTCTTGGGAAAACACTCTCATGTACTAATTGATACAAAAAGAAGAGAGCTTTGGAGTCTTTCTTCCTAATGCTCTTCAACAACTCCCTTTCTTCCTGAGTTAAATCATCAAACTCTTCTTCATCTGCTGGCTCTTCAAAGCCATCCTTGACAAGTTCCCATAAGTCTTGGGAAGCAAATAAAGCTCTCATAGTTATTGACCAATAGTCATAATTTTTCCCATTAAATTGTGGGAGGTGGATATTTCCCATACCCATACCAGTGCTGGCTCCAGACATTCTTTGGATTCTTTTTAGCTGAGTCTTCACATTGCTGGAGAAGCTAGTGCAACAAATAACTCCTTTCCTTTAGCTTCTTTGACCTTCAAAGAGCCTGGACTAGCTCTGATACCATGTTGGAAGTTCTGAGAATTCCAGAAAAACAATGGAGAGTAATACCCTCCTCTTCTAACACAGAGAAATATAAAAATCTCACTCACAGAAGACAGAGTTTCAACTCTGAAAAACAAACTTCTATTTCATAAAATAAACTGTTACATTTATGCTGGACTGCTGCAACAACGTAGTGCCAGAGGAGACCTCACTGTCTCTCAAAATACTACACTCTGTCTCTCGAAAACAACACTGTTGTGTTTTTATTTTTAACAACGCACTACTGTGCATAAAACATGAATTATTATTACAACACAGGCTCTCAGGCCTTTTCTTTTATATACCGCACATATAATAAAATTAAAATAAAAACTATAATGCATCGGGTTCGGTCTTAACTCATAACTCGCGACCCTTTTTAAAATCCCGATCACCGATTGTTATCCAGACGCGATGACCAAAATTAAATCCACTGCATAAGTCCATCGGGTCCAGGCTTCAAAAAACGCAAACGTTCACTCATTGGACTTCTAATTCCGATTGAGGATCGGATGCGATGGCATCGGGTCCGGTCTTCAACACAACACATATGGCCAGCCGAAATTCTGATTGCGATTGGTAAGGTGGACCCGCAATGGAATATAAACTGCGCTGTAATAAACCATTGGGTCCAGTTCACTTAACTGTTCAATCGGGCCATAACAATAATCCCTCCCGATTAATTCACTTGTGATTTAACGTTGTAATGCCGCGTGGTCTTTGGGACCAGCAGACCTCGGCTTACGGTGGAGGGCGATTGCAATACGATTGCAATTGCGATTAACTCATCGCATCGCAATGTTTCAATACTGAAAAACACATTGCGGGGGTTACATATGAAACTGCCGATTGCGATGATCGCATCGGTCCACTGCCACATCAACAAGACACTTCAAGTAAAACTTGCAATTACCACCTAAGTCATTAACTCCACTGATTACATTGGTAAGGCTTTAAAGCTTGATTCAACCTATAATCAAAGCTCTGCGCTGTTGGTGAGACTTTGAGTCTGAGCATTAAACTCTACTCTTCAAGAAAACGACAACTACCTTAGATAAATATAAAATGGGGGCGATTCTTATCTGCTCTGTACTTCACTTGTGCAGGCTTTCCAATTCTTTTGCAATTTCATTTAGGTAAGCGACAACCACCTTTGCTAAGACTTCAATGTGCCACAGTTCTTTCACTTCTGCAATTACTGCTGATTTGCTTCAACAGTTGGAATTAATTTCCAACAATTTCCGCACATGCATACGGCGACCCTTCGTTACTTCACACAAAGGCAACGGTTTTTTGAATCAATGGATCTCTTCACTCAATTACTTCACCCGAATTCTTCACAATTGATCCAACTATGCTACAAAAAGGATCCCGCCTCTCCTTTAGTGCAACCACTTTCTCCTCTATGTGGTTTTCATCAGACAATCACCCAACGACATACATTCAATGATGATCTGTCACTTTGTGCAATGATCGTTTCCCCCTCAGTAATTAAAAAAATGCTTCAAATTCTTTGTGAAGACAAAACAAAACTTTGTTGTGTAGTAAGCTCTTCTTGCAGCGAATACGTCACACTGCTGCCCTAAATAGTCTCAATCAAACCCATCGTCTGCATGGGTTAGAATGGACAACTTCTAATCCAGGGTCCAAGAAAATGGCAAGCGAATGTCAAAAAAATTATATAGTAGCTCCGAGTTTTTCCACCTCCTTCACTGCAACTACACAGGTTTCACATCAATTCTTCTGATGCAATACCTCACTCCATATGCACCATAAGTTATAAGTTGGAAACCACCATTTATTAGCGAGTTTCAACAATGATGTTCCTCTTATCCGTGTTTCAACATTGATCGGTTGCACAAGTCTATTTATTACTCTAATTTAACCATGTCGGATATGTGGATCGCCTCTCTACCACGTAGCCACACCACACTGCTTAATTTCTCACACTAGCCTCACAAGTCTAAAATCGGCAACCTAAACTTATACAATGGTGGTTACTACAGGCTAAATAATCATCCACCGAATAAAACCTTAGCCATATCCATGCATCGTATCATTAGTCAGGTCTCTTCCCGTGAGTATCCACGCTGGCGGTCACACCACTGACCATTGCAAGCAAAACCGTGGCAAAAGCAGCGAGAAATGCACCCCTGCATTCTTACTACTGCTCCAACTCAAGCTTCAAAGCTAGAAAGCTAGCCTGACTACACATGTTGGCCACCTTTTTCTAGAAAATGGGTTACCGTCATGAAAATAATCACCACACCAGTCAGCTCAATAAATCTTCCTCTCCTCTCGCAAATCAACACTCAATAATCAAATTCAAAGAAATCGGTCCACACCAAACAACCTCCAGATTTTCCAAATAACACAGCGGATTATTTAGTTCACGCTTGCAATTATCACAAAGCATACCAATGGATAATATCCTCAAATAACGCCTTGATTCACGATCTTCACGTTAGCTATCGAGTTTAGACACATTTTCTGCTTGTCTTCTACTTGGTTCCATCTGAATGATTTCCTTCACTAGTTGGCCACCATAAATTGGGTGTGCATGCCTTTCTTCCATTGTATCTCTAATCTGCCTCCTCATCTTCAGCTTGTAGACCAGGGGCTAAATACGAGAGAGAAACCTGGAAGATTGAGCTAAAAAAAATACTGAAAGACTAAGCGCTAAAATTATGTAAGAGAATTTATGGTTCAGATTGAGATGATGCAACATTGCCTAGAATTAATGGACTCATTGCACAGATCGTTTTCCACCTCATCTTTTACGCCAAAAAGAAAAAGGTAAAACCTAGCACCGTTGGAGAATCTAATTTCTTGTCAGGAACAATATAGTTAGGAGAAACAAACGCCATAAAATATCAGAGAGAAACCTGGAAGATCAGCCGTGAGAGGCAACTGATTAAGTAGGCATAAGCTGTTGGAGCCCTTTCGATAGAAAACACCTCATCAAATTAATCTAAAGAGCTTTCAAGTTATGTCTAAAAATAACCCATAGCACCTGGAAACTCGATGTTCTACTTGAAAAAGAATAAATAGGGAACTTTCTGAACTAGATGAACCTGAGAGCTTACAGTACCTTTGTAATTATCTTTGCAGTCTGGCTCTTTGTTGCATCTCTTGTTAGAAATATTAAAGGACAGAGGCAGTAAATTCTTTTCCCTCAACACACAGAGTTCCCACACAGTTGCGGAAATTACTTTAACCAAGACAGCAAAATTACTGAAGTTTACATAGAGTTGCGGAAATCAAATCATATCAATCCTCCTTTTAGTACAGAGTGGATGACACTAAAATCGCAACTATGGAGAGGAGCATATATTCTCAACTAATTTTACTCACGATGAAACAGAGTAAAACAGAGTGTTGCGGTAAAACACATATGTGAAAATTTTAGAACTATATCGCAACTAACCAAACATTATATTAAAAATTCAGCACATGAAATACATCAAAATATGGAGATTACGGCTCCTTCACAACTAAAACAAGACTTCTTACTTGGATTTACATTCACCAGGGTTGCGCAGTAACACAGTAAAAATTGTTTTCATGCACCCACCAAAATTCACTCCATGATTTTCTCCTCTTGTCTTTTCATACTTACTTCCGCCACATTACACAACACTCACTGTCTTTTTTTCTCACACTCTCTACACTTTCTTTTCACACCTTACATGTAAAAACTAAACACATATATATCTAAGACATTTAATTCATTACAGACACATTTAATACAAAGTATGGGCGGACATCATTTACTGGACATGACAGAACTTGCGTGAACTAAACATAACTTGCAGATTAAATATTTTCCCATGCTCATGCATTAACTTCTATTTGAATTTGACTTATTTAATCTGTTGTGGAATGGGTAATTTTCCTTTGCTCAAAACTTGTCTTTCTCTGCACATGCAATCCACAACTTGCAAAAAATTAACTGAGGTATAGTTGCGGCCAGTTCATTTACTGCAGTGGTTGAGATTAATTTCCAACACTCCCCCTTAACCACATCTGCCTCCATTGACCATTCCAAAACAATCTCTAAGATAAAAAAAAAATTCACGTGGCAATGGCTTTGTGAAGATGTCTGCAAATTGTTCTTCTGATCTGCAATGCTGCAACACAATCTCACTGTTATTAACCAATTCTCTTATGAAATGATATTTGGCATCAATATGCTTTGTCCTTTTGTGAAAGACAAAATTCTTTGATAGTGCAATTGCTGGACTGTTATCACAGAAAATAGTGCTTGCTCCATCTTGTTCATGCAATAAATCCCACAACATCCTTCTCATCCAAACTGCTTAACATGCTGCTGTTGTTGCAGCGACATACTCAGCTTCTGCTGTTGATAATGAAACTATCAACTTCTTCTTGGAATCCCATGAAATGGCTCCTGAACCCAAATGAAAAACATATCCTGACGTGCTCTTTCTGTCATCAACACTTCCTACCCAATCACTATCAATGTAATGAATCAGCCTACAATCATCAGTTGTGGAGTACAAAATTCCATACTCCCTTGTCCCATTGACATAATTTAAAATTCTTTTCGTTGCTTGCCAATGTGTCTCCTTAGGTGTCTCCATGAACCTCGACACCAAAGTCACTGCATACATTAAATCAGGCCTAGTTGCGGTCAAATACATTAGGCTGCCCACCATGCTCTTGTATAATGTTAGATTGACATTGCTGCTGCAATCTTCCTTGCTCAACTTCAACCCCATGACGGTTAGAGTTGGTGATGGCTTGTTGGTCTGCATATCAAACATCTCCAAAATTTCTACTACATACTTTGATTGAGAATAAAAATTCCGTTTTCATTTTGCCTTACTTCTATGCCCAACAAGTATCTCAATAAAGCCAAGTCATTCATTTCAAACTCACTTTTCATGACTACTTTGAAATCAGCGATGAGAAAATCATCACTTCCAGTAAAATTCAAACCATCTACATACAAAACGACAATAAGAATCTTTGGAATCTAAGCTTCTGTGATCCATAATAAAATTAGTAGAAATTCTTTCGGTAATAATCACATGCAAAAGAACGTGATGTAGAGAGTAGGTTCATCGTCACATTTGTCGAACCCATTGTCCAACAAGTAAGCATCTATCCTACTGTACCATGCACGCGGTGCTTTCTTCAGCCCATAGAGAGCTTTCTGCAACCTACACACCTTGTATTGTTTCCCTTCTATTTCATATCCAGGGGGTTGCGCAACATACACCTCCTCTTTCAACACTCCATTCAAGAACGTTGAATTTACGTCCATCTGATAGACTTTCCATTTCTGTTGCGCTGCAATTGACAACACTGTACGCACTGTCTCCATCCTCGCGACTGGCGCAAATGTTTCTGCATAGTCTCTTCCATGCTACTGCTTGTAACCTTTCACGACAAGTCTTGCTTTGTGCCTTTCGATCTTTCCTTCAGCATTGCTCTTGGTCTTATAGACCCACTTCACTCCATTGAATTCTTTACCTTGCAGGAGGTCCACAAACTCCCATGTGTCATTCTTTTCTATTGCTTCTATCTCTTCATTCATTGCCGCAACCCACTTATCTTCCTTGACTGCATCTTCAAAATGGATTGGGTCATCTACATGACAAAATAATGCAAATAATGAATTTAGACCAGCACTGCTATCAGATTCATCTTGTTGATATATTTCACTTATATTTCTGAATCTTGGTCTTCTTGGTGTGCTTAAAGTTCCACTTGAACTCGAGGGAGTTTCTGATCCCTATGGTGTGCATGGAGAAGCACTTCCTTGATTTATCAATGTTGTTTTGTTTCCAGCTTGTGGTGTGCTCTGCTGTGCTTGTGTAGGTGGAGGAGGAACCACTGTGGAGGAATTATTTGCTGTTGTGCATTCCTCTTGCTCTTTGTGAGACACACATGTCTTCACATTCACCGTTTTCTCTAAGCTTCCATCCCAAGCTTCTTCTTCAATGAAATGCACATCTCTGTTGATTATAAATTTCTTGGTGGATGGATTATAGAGTTTATATGCCTTAGACTCATCACTGTATCCAAAAAAGATACACTTCTCCCCCTTGCTGTCCAATTTCTTCCTTAGTTGATCTGGTACATGTGCATATGCCACACATCCAAATAATTTCATGTGAGTGACAAACTGCTTTGTTCCACTCCATGCTTCTTCTGGAACTCTGTTCATAAATGATTTGGTTGGGCATCTATTCAAAATATAGGCTGCACAATTGACAGCTTCAGCCCAATACTCATTTGGAAAGTGTTTTTCCTTCAACATACTTCTGACCATGTCCATGATGGTCCTATTCTTCCTTTCTGTAACACTATTTTGCTGTGGTGTGTACCTTGTGGTGAACTGATTGTATGTGCCATTCTCCCTATAGAAACGTAGGAAATCTTTGGAGATATATTCTCCACCCCTGTCAGTTCTCAACACTTTGATGTAGTGCCCACTCTACTTCTCAACAACAGCTTTGTAGTGACAGAACTGTCCAAACATTTCACTTTTCTGTTTTAGAAAATAGACCCATGTCTTCCTTGTGTAGTCATCTATGAATGTCAAAACATAATGACTGCCAACTAAAGATGGCGTTTTCATTGGTCAACATAAATCTGAGTGGACAATCTCAAAGGGTGTTTTTGCCCTTATACTCTTCCCTACTAGGAATGCTTCTCTGTGTTGTTTGACCAAGATGCATCCTTCACATAGGCTGTCTAGTTTTTATATGAGTTGTAATCCCTTTACCATGTCTTTTCTATGCAAGAGGTTCAAACCTCCAAAATTGAGATGTCCAAATCTAAAATTCCATAACTAGTTTTCATCTTTCACTTCTTCTTGAAAGACCTTTTGTGTGACTGCTGCTACCACACCTCCTTCCTTCAAGTCTATTCTGAGCTTGAGAGGAAACATCCTATTCTTTGTCATATGCACTTTAGCAATGACTCTTTTACTTGGAGGTATATCCATGATAGTACACACATCATTTTTAAAAAACACATTGTAGCCCTTGTTCACGAGTTGTCCAATGCTTAAAAGATTACATTTCAGGCCAGGTACATAATATACATCTGGCACAAATTCCTTTTCTCCCTTCCTTGTCAATATTGACACTCTTCCTTTTCCCATGACCGACACTTTACTATTAGTCCCTGTTGTCACTTCAGACTTCACATTCTCATTAAGATGGGAAAACATTGCTATGTTTCTAGTCATGTGGTTATTACAACCTGAGTCTAAAAACCATACATCATCTCCTTTTTCTTGTGCTACATTACATGTTAGAAGCACATTACTATGGTTCTTATCTTCTTTTGAAAAATTTGGATTTTTTCTATTATTCATGTCATTTTGTTTCTTTCTACATTCATTTGCATAATGTCCATACTTTTCAAAATAATTATATTGGACTTGGGATTTGTCATAACTTTGTCCTTGTGCTTGTTGTTGGCTTGAGCCTTCGCTTTGATTATGATTGCTGCCCCTTCCACTTGTGCTTGCAGCGCTGCTTCTTCCACCTCTATGTGGGCTTCTTTCTCTTCCTCAGTAGTTCAATATTTCTCGACCTCTACCTCGACCAAAAGACATATGTGTCCTGAATGCATGCTCCAATGAGGAGTCTACTGTTCTGTTCAGTCTATGTTCATGAGACATCAGGGACGAACAAAGCTCATCGACTGAAAATTGTGAGAGATCCTTTGTCTCTTCTATTGCCACTACTATGGCATCATATCTTGAGGGTAGACTTCTCAAGATCCTCTCCACTATTCTTCTTTCCTCAAATGTCTCTCCATGAGACCTTATCTGGGTGACCAACCCACTCACATGTGTGAAGAATGAGTCTCTATTATCAGACTCTTTCATACAGAGAGTTTCAAAGTCTCTCCTAAGCATTTGTAGCTTCGTTGTCTTCACCTTCTCCATGCCTTGATAGGTTGTCCTGAGAATATCCCATGCTTCCTTAGACCTTGTTGCTACTGCAATCCTTGGGAATATACTCTCATGCACTTCTTGAAAGAGATAGAAGAGGGCTTTGATGTCCTTCTTCTTGTTATCTCTCAACACATCTCTTTCTGCTGCTGTCAAAGCAGCCAATGCTGCTGCATCTACTGGTTCTTGGAAACCTTGTTCCACCAACTCCCATATATCTTGTGAAGCAAACAGGGCTCTCATCGTAATGGCTCAATAATCATAATTTTTTCCATTTAGCTGTGGTATTTGTGGATTAGTCAAGCTTGTTCTTGTTGCTGCCATTTTTACTATGTAACCAAATTTCTCATTGTGTAAAACTTTTCTTACTGCGTGAAAACTTTCTCACTAGTGGAGAATACATTCCACAAAAATTTTTCATAACTCCTTTTAGCTCTTCAGTAAAAACACTATATTTTACTGAGATTTTTTTTTTAAAACCCACTCTGATACCATGTTAGAAATATTAAAGGACAGAAGGAGTAAATTCTTTTCCCTCAACACACAGAGTTCACACACAGTTGCGGAAATTACTTTAACCAAGACAACACAATTACTGAAGTTTACATAGAGTTGCGGAATTCACTTAATCCATACCATAGAGTTTTGGAAATAAAATCATATGAATCCTCCTTTTAGTACAGAGTGGACGACACTAAAATCGCAACTATGGAGAGGAGAAAATATTCTCAACTAATTTTACTCACGGTGAAACAGAGTAAAACAGAGTGTTGTGGTAAAACACATACGTGAAAATTCCATAACTATATCACAACTAACCAAACATTATCTGAAAACTTCAACACATGAAATACATCAACATATGGAGATCGCGGCTCCTTCACAACTAAAACAAGAATTCTTGCTTGGATTTACATTCACCATGGTTGCGCAGTAACACAGTAAAAATTGTTTTCACGCACCCACCAAAATTCGCTCCACGATTTTGTCCTCTTGTCTTTCCGGACTTACTTTCACCACATTACACAACACTCACTGTATTTTTTTTTCACACTCTCTACACTTTCTTTTCACACCTTACATGTAAAAACTAAACACATATATATCTAGGACATTTAATTCATTACAGACACATTTAATACAAATTATGGGCGAACATCATTTACTGGACATTAGAGAACTTGCGTGAACTAAAAATAACTTGCGGATTAAATATTTCCCATGCTCATGCATTGAATTCTATTTTACTTTGACTTATTTAATCTGTTGCGGAATGGGTAATTTTCCTTTTCTCAGAACTTGTCTTTCTCTGCACACGTAATTTGCAACCTCCAAAAAATTAACTGAGGTATGGTTGCTGCCAGTTCATTTACTGTGGTGGTTGAGATTAATTTCCAACATATCTCTAAAAATTATGGATCACAAATGAGTGACATGATTACTGGGAATATTTATCCTAAAAACAAATGAAAGTGCAGGGGTAGTTCCCTGTGAACATAGGGGCTATATAGTTTCATCCACAAAACATCGATATATTCATTATCCACGGCCAGGGGATTGCAAAAATGATGGCTATCGTCATTTTGAATATGGCGGCTAGATTTACATGAATTTTTTTCTTTGAAAAGGGTTCAATGCATCTAGTGTTGGTCAGTCGTACACGCTCCTTAACCATTCTACATGTTAGTGTCAGTCTAGTCATACTGCCATTAGTGATCAAAATTGCTCTTTTGCAGTTGCGTATTAGGAGTCCCATACCAATAAATTTCACCATTCCAATAGGTCATGGATTCATTGATGGTAGTGATTTTTCATCAGTTTTCCCTCATGTGAAACTTGCTTATTCTCCTCTCTATGGTCTTTAGTCATGGGTTACTCTCACTTTGTGATTCATGTTAGTAGGTCATAGGATGGGTCTCATTAGGTTCTAGGGCCTCACCATGGTCAAATTAATGAGTCGAGTGTCAAATAAATATCAGTAAGGTCATGAGGAGGTCAATAAATTCAAAGTCACAGCACAATGGAAGATCAAAGAAATGTTTTATTTAGTCTGATGTAATTTTCACCTCAAAACCATTTTTTGAGGTGAAAACATGATACTTTTCCTTTATTATCATTCATTATGTAATTTTAGGTCAACATATGTAATAAGTCACACTTCAGAAGCTGCCATCTCCACAAAGTCATAACCCTGCCCTTCAGAGAGGTTAGCTACAACATTTTCAGCATCAAATCATGTTCTAAGTATGGTCATCAGAAAGAGCCCAGAAAGAGCTTTCCAACGGTATATTACACTCTCAAAACTGACTTCTAGATTGAAATTTATGCCTAAGTGAATAAAGTCCCCTATAACCTAAACCCTTCCCCTTTTTCCCACCTTCCCTTTAAACTTTATATTATTAAAGTTTAATATTTTCTTTTATAAATCCCTTTTTCCCCTTCCGATTACAAAATCACATTATTAAATATTTTACAACATATGTGATTAAACCACTTCCCCTCATGCCCTTGAAACTTTATAATAAAATCAAAGTTTCATATAATAAATCCCCTCCCCTCGCAATCGATATATATAACCACTTCCCCTCCATACCTTTTAACTATAATAAAGTTAAAGTTTTTATTATAAATAATCCTTGCTGATTCTATTCCCTTACCTTTCCCATTGCATCGCAACATTTGATATGCGCGCTCCGATTGGCCCTTGTGTCCAACAAAACTCCGATGCGATTGAAGAGTCCCCAATTGTCATGCCCCCGATTGAAAGCTCTTGATTATATATCTCCGATGGAAACCCACCCGATGTACATCCTGACCGTCTATCTCATCATCCAATCCGACGGCCAACAACCAATCGGACCATCCCAATCGGCGTTGTTAAATAAAAACTTTCCCTCCGCCCTCCTCTGATCTCCGATACCGATGGACCTTCGGGTCCCACCATAAAGCTTCCACCCAATTCAGAATAAAATGGCCCCTCCCTTTGTAAAACTAAAAATTCATTTTATTTTTTTTAGAAAGGACTTTTCCCCTCATCATTCATTCATCATCGCATTGGAAAATTCTTGTTATGTAATACATTTAACCCCGCTGCCCTTCTGATTCCGATCTCGATTGACCCTGGGTTCCACCTTGTAATCTCCTGCCCATTTATAATACCAAAGGCCTTTTCCCTTTGTAAATTCCAAATCACATTTTATTACATTTTATAAAGGATTTCCCATGTTTTAATTCCATCGCATCGTAGGAAATGTATTATGTTATGCGCCCGCCCCGATCTCCCGATTGCGATTAAGATTCATGCCTCGGTCCCACCTTAAAAGCCCTCCGTCCTTTAAAATAAAAAAGCACTCCTCCCTTTGTAATAAATTGAAAAACCATTTTTTACTTTCAAATGGATTTCCCGCTCTATTTTTGTGTTAACCCCATCGGACCTATGCCAATCGCATCGGAGGTTTTGCCTCATCCCAATACTTCTGCTCCCTTACCCGCTCCGACCCCAATTGCGATTACACCATCGCAAACGTATATTTTCAATGTTTTATTATATATTTTACCCCCCCTTTTTCCATTTATCCCGATTGTGATGCGGGCCCCGCCTCCTTTTCCTTTTCTCCTTCTCTTTAAAAAATTAGTTTTCCCTTCACCCAAAGGCATAATTTCATTCTATTTTATTTCAAAGCATTTTATTAAAGTCAGTTTTCTTCAACAAAATAATGGAAACAATGGGAGACAGTCAAAGGGTCGAGAAAGCTTATATAAAATAGAGATTTCTATAGCAGCAGAAAAAATAGGGATTTGCTCCTCAAATTCCCTATTTTTCATTCAACAGCGTGACAATGAATCTGCCAAATAGTCAAATGTAACGCTGCTCCTTCTTTTAGGCAGATTGTTAGTTATATTTTTCTATCTTCAGATTTCAGTTCTTGAGATGTAAAAACAGTTGCTCTTTCTGTGAATCTATGTTCCCACAAATATGGTCTATTTAATGTAATTGTAAATCATTTGTAAAGAGTCTGTAACTCAAAAGTAGGGGAACAATGTGGAAAAGAACGCTCTGCGTTCCATTGTAATAGTTTTGGACAGGGAATTAATAAGAGATGCAGCTCTGATTTTATGGGATCCATGTGGTATGAGTTTTAGCATTTGTTCTCTCCTTTGTGTTCATATGTAAATTGTTATGTTTCATCATTCATTCATAAACATTTCTGGTTGAATGCTTTCAAGATAGAAAGGTAGAATCCATTTTTATGCTCTACCTTGGGAAATCATTCAACTCTATGTTTTTCTTCTGTTTGAAAAGGATCCATCTTCTACGTCATTTTCAGCTCCTCACCAGTCTTTCCATTCCATCCTTATTTAACCTTAATTTCTAAATTTCTTGCCTACCATGCCCTATGAAATACCCTGTATCCTGATTTAATTCCCCAGTTTCAAACTGTCCCTTTTGTCCTATACATCCCTGAAAATCCATTCATCTCATTCAATTTTTTTTCCTATTATTATACCTAGCCTAAAATCAGTCCATTATTGTGCTTTGTTGAATATATTTTTACGGAGAGAGCCCTCTCCTAACCTTTTAGGGCTAGCTACAAGGCTAAGCATGGTTTAGATGTTACCCTGTTTTGCCCTTTTTCAGCCTGGGGTCCAGATCAGGTGCTAACACTACACACTCAATTATAGATCTCACAAAATCCCAATTACTCAAGACAATGCTTAGTGCATATGCAAATGTCACTCTCCTCTACAGGAAACAAGTTAAACAATGCTTCTGCACAACGTTCAATGCACAATAGCACAGTTCATGAATCGTTTTCAGAAATACACATCCTCAGAAAAAATACCACCAGAGCAAACCAAGTGTGCTCCCATGAAAGTGATTCCCTCTATGTTCACGAAGTTGACATCAATGTTGTATAGATTTCACTGCAACATGCCAAACCAGCTTAAACTCTGTTGGGAATTGGGTAAACCAACGCTCCCCATGTGTTTGCGACATGGACTAACCGCCTTTCGTGGATCCTTATCTCTGGCGATGCGATCGTTGACTAACACCTGCGGGTTTTGGTCTAATGGCAATCGTGATTCCCACCAAACTCTATGCAACATTTGAGATGGCTTTGTTAACATTCCATATAAAATGAAATAAAAGTTAAAAAATAATAACTATAGTTGATGGGACACTTATTCCAAGTTGAATGATGGGAAAAAACATCTTTGTGGGTGTTCATTTTAAGGAAATTGGACAAGTCTTTGCCAGAGACTTTGGAAGAGGAAAAAATTATTTTTGGAACATTTATTTATGAAAATAATGGAGGTTAGGAGAAAATGGAGATTAAAGGTTACATTGATCCGAATTTATGCAGGAACACAACAGAATAAAAATATAACCATAAATACAGATATGTAGTGGAAATAACACTTCATTTCATTAATATCAAAGAACTGAAATTTTCTTACAGACAGAATGGAAATAAAACTAGCTAGGGCACTGGTAGCTATCTCTGAGAAGAGATGTGGTGGCCATAGGCCTCTGAACTGAGTTAAAATGAGGCTCGAGAAACTATTTATTATTGAGAAACAATGGAGAACCCTAAACATCGAAAAACCTAACCCTAGGAGATGAAGCGCCAAAACTATGGGCCCTGTTTGGGTAAATTGGTGTTTCAACTTCCCAGGGACGTAACTTTGGCATACTATCTCCGTTTGATGCACATGATACATCATTAGAAAGATATATCCGAGGACTACAACTTTAACCTTGAATATCATTCCAAAACTGAATGATATTTTTTGGAGGTGTGATGCCCAAAAAACGTCGTTTAGGGCCTCAAAATGGCTCCGGAAGTTCAGGACCCGAAAAACTACTAAAAATAGTAAGTTATGCCGAAACTAAAAAACAGAAAGAGACAATGGTGGGGGCCCAAGTGGAATAGGCGGGTGGCCACCAATATCCACCTGGATCATTCCTCCCCCCTTAGGAAGCAATGGTCCCCATTGCGTTAAGTTCCTCCATGAGATGAGGAAATTTCTGCTGAACTTGGTCCCCGGTGAACCACTTTCCTTGGTGCAGGAGTTGGCCAGCTTTGACAACCCGATACAGTTGGATCTGCTGTTGACGAGTGTTCTTGATTTGCATGTCCATGATACAATCCGTGGTGGCCTGTTCCATGCAGTCTGGGTTTAACTCTGTTGGTGTGAGTTGTTCTGCAATGTCCGAGGTGTCCAGTAGAGGTGGAAAGTAAGGACGAAGGCGTTCCACATTGAAGACTGGGTGCAGACCAAGGAATGGTGGAATACTAAGCTCGAAGGCATTGTTACCTACAGCCTTGGTGATGGTGTACGGCCCGTATCGGAGTGGGCGAAGCTTGCGGTGAGGTCCAGTGAGGCGCTCCTTCTGCAAATGTAGCCATACTTTTTCGCCCACCTGGAAGTGGTGTGGCACCCGGTGTTGATCATGGCGCTGCTTGTACTTCGCATTGGCTCTGTCCAATATATCATGAACCTGTTGGCGGATGTGTTGAATGCGCTCGATGAAGTTACTTGCTTTGTCAACTTCAGACTGGACATGAGATGAATTGGCCTGAGCAGCTGCAAATGGCATGGCTACGTCAATGGGACATAGTGGCTGGAATCCCAAGCCCATCCGAAAGGGGCTATGGCCGATTGAACTGTGGAGAGCCCGATTATAACTATGTTGTACATAAGGGAGGCTCTCGTCCCATGTGCGTGGATGCTTTGAATTGTACATGCGCAGAATGTGTACAATCATTCTGTTAACGACCTCTGTCTGGCCATCTGTTTGGGGATGGAAAGCTGTGGACTTGGTGAGATTTGTGTCCAACATTGACCAGAGGCTGGACCAAAATGTGCTGAGGAACCTGCTATCTTGATCTGATATGATAGACTGTGGGATCCCAAAGTGTACCCATACTCGTTCAAAGAAGAGTTTAGCAGTAGCTTCTGCTGTGATATTCTTCTTACAGGCCGCCATAATGGCCATCTTTGAGAATCTATCAACGACCACGAAAACACAGTCATTTCCATTCTTAGTAGAGGGCAGGCTCGACATGTAATCCATGGAGATGGATTCCTAAGGTCGACTAGGGGTAGGTAGTGGAGTATATAGGCCTTGCTTCTTGATGGTCGGTTTGGCAATGGCACAAGCAGTGCAGGATCTGATGTGCTTCTCGACATCCTTTCGAAGGTTCGGCCAATAGAAATACTTCTACAGGATTGCTACTATTTTCTCGACCCCGAAATTCCCAGCGACTCGACTGTAGTGTGCTTCCCATATCATCTTGGCACGCTCGCTTGAAGGAACACAAAGGTGTCCCACGTGACATAAAAGTGCATCTTGGAGGTGAAAATTTGGAACTTGCGTACCCCCCAAGAGTGCCTTGTAAGTGTGGCCAAATTCTGGGTCACTCTCATAGAGAAGCGGCCAATCAGAAGTCTCGTGCCCACAAGAGTTGAGCACGGTGGTGAGCGCCACGATCAATGGTCGGCTGAGGCAGTCTGCAACATTATTGGTGCTACCCTTCTTGTACTTGATGTTCAAATGAAACTGTTGCAGATATGTGGACCACTTCTGATGGCGATCATTTTGCAACTTCCCTTGTGTCTGTATGAACTGCAGGGGCCGGTGGTCTGTGTGGATGATTGTTTCCTTCCCCAAAATGTAATGCTTCCATTGTCGACAGGCTTGCACAATGAAATACATTTCTTTGTCATAAGTGGGATACTTGCGAACTGTCTCAGACAATGTCTCACTGTGATATGCCACTGGATGTCCCTGTTGAGTAAGAACTGCCCCAATAGCATAGTCAGAGGCATCTGTCTCGATCTCAAATGGCTGCTGCAAGTCTGGTAAGGTGAGCACTGGGGTAGAATAGAGGCGATTTTTCAATTCTTTGAACGCCTTCTGTTGAGGTTCCGACCAAAAGAATTTTGCTCTCGCTCCTCCTTTGGTGACTTGACTCAAGGGCCAAGTGATATGAGAGAATCCAAACACGAATCTACGGTAGAAATTAGCAAGACCCAGAAAGCTGCGAAGCTCTGTTATAGTAGTCGGGGCTGGCCAATCCCGAATGACTTGGATCTTGGCTGGATCCACATGCACCCCCTTTCATCAATAATGTATCCCAGATATTGAACCTGGGTCATGCCAAATGTGCACTTCTCCAAATTGGCACACAACTTGTGTTGCCGCAGTGTTTGGAGGACTTGTCGGATGTGGTGAAGGTGCTCCTCCCAAGTCTTGCTGAAGATCAGAATGTCATCCAGGTACACCACTACAAATGAGTTGGTGAATGGCCGCAAGATGTCGTCCATCATCCTCATGAAGGTTGCGGGAGCATTCGTCAACCCGAAAGGCATGACTAGCCATTCAAAAAAGCCTTCCTTGGCTTTGAAGGCAGTCTTCCACACATCAGAGGGTTCAATTGGTACCTGGTGATACCCAGACTTCAGGTCAATCTTGCTGAAATATTTTGCACCTTTGAGTTGGTCCAGGAGGTCATCAATCCGTGGGATTGGGTACCTATTCCAGACAGTGATCTTGTTCAGTGCCCGATAGTCAATACAGAGTCTCCACGTCCCATCCTTCTTCTGTACCAACACGATCGGGCTCCCACAGGGCGATGAACTTGGTCTGATGTGACCTTTCTGCAACAGCTCCTGAATCTGCCTCTTGATTTCATCATTTTCCAGAACAGAGCGTCGATAGATCGGTCCATTGGGCAGCGGCGCACCTGGGGTCAGATCAATCGGGTGCTTGACCTGGCAGTGCAGAGGAACCCCTGTGGGTGAGGTGAAGATGTCTCCGTACTCCTCCACGACCTTATCCATTTGTTGTTGTCGTGCAGAGGGGCCCTGTCTGGAGGTCGTGGCCACAGTCTTCTTCTTGCCCTGGGGGCGGATCATCAGGAAAACGAATTTCCTGGTTTGGGAAATGAGCTTACTGCATTGTTTTGTAGTAACCAAAGAGATAGCCGCAGGAGGTGGTACCTCTGGTATCCTGTACAACTTATTTCCCAAAGTAACAATAATAGGATGAGGTCAAGACTCATACACAGCATGACGCTTCCACAAGTATGGTTGTCCTAATAATATATCAGAAACATCAATAGGAGAAACATCACATAATACCTCATCCATGAAGGGCTTGATGCTATAGGGAAGGCGGCACTGTTGGATGACGCGGAGATCTCGTCCTTGGTGAAGCCACCGGATGGTGTATGGATGTGGGTGAGCTATGGTCGTCAAGCCCAACCGCTTCACGGCATCTGCTGAAATGAGGTTCTTTTGGCTCCCATTGTCAAAAATGAACTATACAGGGAAGCCCTTTACCCACATCTGGGAGTGGAAGAGACGTTCCTCCTCCTCTGGATCTTCCAGTTCCTCCTTCTGGATCTTTTTAGTGGCAACAGTGGCATTGGGCCCCGCATCAATAATTTGTTTCCCTTTTTCATTCCCCTTTTCAGGTTCTGATTCGGATTTAGAGCATGCATCTGACTCAGAAGCCCTCATCTTGGCCACTAGCGACTGCTTGGCCCGACACTCACTTGTGTTGTGAGTGGAGCTCTTATGGAACTCACACCACTTTCCCATGTCCTTCTTTGGCTTTGTGGTGCTGTTATTTTCTTGTGGCTTTGACGGTTTGTCTTTAGCTGCCATGCCTTGGCTATATCCTTTGTTCTGCAGTTTGGAAGCACCTTTCCCTTGCTTTTGATTCGCAGATCCAAAGTCTCGCTTCTTCTGTTTGAATTTATGCTCAATCTTGGCATCATATTGGTATGTCGTACCAAGCAAGGAGATGTCGAGGAACTCCATTTCCTCCTGAATGTATATGTGCAGAAAGCTACTATAATTTAGCACCAAATGTTTCTCTGAATATTTGATACCCAACTTTGTGCACAGGGTATGGAACAGATTCGTCAGCTCATGCACATCTTGATCCCTTTGTTGTCGCAGCGTGGTCCATTGTATGTATTTGTCCTCATAACTCCCCACGGGATAGTACTATTCCTTGATGGCATCTCGGAAAGAATTCCAAGTTGGTATGGCCAAGAACAGAGAGGGTTCTATCTGGTCCTTGTTCTCACAGTAGGTTTCCCACTAGTCCTTAACATGGGGGGTAGCTTTGAGGACTACAAAAATAATCTTCTCCCGGTCTGAAAAGTCATGAACAGAGAAATATCCTTCTAATAGATTCAACCATCTATCTATGGCATCTGTGTCTATTGACCCTCAAATATGGGAATTTCAAAATTTACTTGTACCTTAAAAGGAGTCGCACCTCCAGAGTGGCTGATGGATGCAGATGCGCCACCGGTGGCCAGCCGTTGAAGGATCTGAGCAAAGTTATCCATCATCACGTTCCTTTGTTTTTCGAGGGCCTCCTCAAGCAATATTTTGATCGGATCTCCTGCTCCATCATCTTTCTTTTCGTCCCCCATGGGCGTCCGTCGAGGTTTGCGAGGTTGATCTTGCAAAGGTTCCACCAGATCAAGCCCTAGCTCCTTATACCTCGACCTCGTTGGGGACATGCAAAGAAGGATCGAGAAAAGGCAGACCGCTCTGATACCACTGATCCGGATTTATGCAGGAACGCAACAGAATAAACACATAACCATAAATACAGAGATGCAGCGGAAATAACACTTCATTTCATTAATATCAAAGAACCGAAATTTGCTTACAGACAATGGAAATAAAACTAGCTAGGGTACTGGTTGCTATCTCTGAGAAGAGATGTGGTGGCTACAGACCTCTGAACTGCTTTACAATGAGGCGCGAGGGCCTATTTATTATTGAGAAACAATGGAGAACCCTAAAAATCCCAAAAACCTAACCCTAGGAGATGAAGCGCCAAAACTATGGGCCCCGTTTGGGTAAATTGGTGTTTCAACTTCCCAGGGACGTAACTTTGGTATACTATCTCCGTTTGACGCACATGATACATCATTAGAAAGCTCTATCCGAAAGAACCAAAAAACTTGCCATGAATACTACAAAACAGAATGATATTCGTGGAGGCGCGATGCCCAAAAAAACGTCGTTTAGGGCCTCAAAACGGCTCCGGAAGTTCAGGACCCGAAAAATTGCTAAAAATAGTAAGTTATGCCGAAATTGAAAAACTGAAAGAGACAATGGTGGGGGGCCAAGTGGAATAGGTGGGTGGCCACCGATATCCACCTGGATCATACATGTTTCCATGGAGGAAAAATGAAATAAAATAATGGAAAATGAAGAAATAAGAGGGCTCTACTCCATGTGCTGAAGATAAGTGGACAGTCCAGCGGCTCTTTGTCAGTTCAATTTTGGAGCTCTCTTATTATTCTCTCTCTCTCTCTCTCTCACACACACACTCGGATACTTAGAGTTTCTTACAAAATTTTGGCACTGGGCCAACAAAGGCAAGAAAGTAGGAAGGAGGAAGCAAGCAAGGAGGAGTAGGAATCAAGCAACTATAGCATGATTCTTTGCAAGTATTGATTTGCATGTGTGATTTCTTTGCTATATCTGACCTGCATGGTATTGCATACGGTTATTTTCTATCATGGCATGGGTTTTTATAGGTGTGACAATATTTTTTAGCCGTTCCTTTCCATTTTCATATAGCTTTGGTGAGATGGGTTTCTCATACTTTGGTTGAGCTAGATTGTCGGATGGATTCAAAGCTGAGTGGGGTGGATCTCCTAAATGAAAAACACATGGCCTAGGGGTACCTAAACCAGACTGTGGATCACGGTAAATCCATTGGCTTAGTAACCCCTGAATTGGAATGTGGGTCATGGTAAAGTTAGACAGTGTGCCTCAATGGGCATGGGAATGGCAGGATATATGGTAAATCCAAGAGGTAGGTTGCTCTCAGTTGGGCCTAGTAGTCCTAGGATGGGATGTATGGTAAAGCTTGGAGAGTGGGTCTCAGTGTAGGGCCTATTGATCCATGGATCAGACTGTCGACTATAGTAAAGCCTGAGAGACTAGGAGGCACTCAAATTTCACACATTGTAGGCGGAGATCTTAGGTAGCATTCATGCTTGTTTGGTTCTTTTGGTTTGTTATGAGTCCCACATTCATGCTTGGAATATGGCATGGGGATGATTTGATGAACATATAGTTGGCTCAACCAATCTATGGTCGGGTGGAATGTAGAAGTCCCATCTCTGGTTCATTTCTACATTTAATAATGAAGAGCTAATTCCTTTGGTATTTGAAGTATAAATGCATTGGTTTATATGTGGATTATATTGTTGTTGTATCCATAGTATTTCTGTTGTTATTATGTTGATAATAAGCATGTACTTTATCAGTGATGATGTATGGCTCTCTCCACATTTTTAATTGTAAATGAATGCACCATGTATCTATGGTCAAATAGATTATGTTGAAGCTAATGATGTAAGGGAGCAATGATTCTTAGTGATTCTCAGATAAGTATGAGACCCCTATCGTTTACTCTTTTTTTTACACCTGTAGCTTCAATGTTTGTGACATGTTTGACAAAATTCCTGTCATGGCTAGGAGGGGTCTATATGAGTTCTTATTGATGTGATTTATTTCATATCCTTGCCTTGGTATTATTTATCATCTCTGAACTTTTCATGAAGTTCTGGGAAGAGTATTGGGTTATGGGCCTAAAAAGGTGGCTCAAATCTCGGGGACATAGGAACATAACTAAGGACTTGGGGCCCTCGACACTGGCATGTTGTGTTATGCTTGCATCTATAGCCTACTAGATGCTGAATTGCAAGACTTTACTTGTGTCTATTGCTCAAAGAGGTCAAAATGTCTGTGTGACCCAGGTGTAAGAGGCCTGAATGGTTAGGCTACTTCCTAGGGGTGTTGTTGTTGTTGTAAAAGGTTTGTGTGTTGTGTCTTCATCAATTCCACTTCTTTAAGGTGTCCCACGAGGTTGAATCTCATTATAGTAGCCCCTCGTCACATGTTTAACCTAGTTGTCCAGTTACTTGGGTATATGTGGGAGGAGGGTGTTACACAGTGGTACCAGAGCATGGTTCAACCCTCAAACTGGATGTGAAGTGTGTTGGTCATGCATTTATGTTGGTTTCATATGCATTTAGTATGCTTGTGATATATGCATGTGTGTTTCATTTGCATGGTGTTGATCATCATTGTAGTGATGTCGCCATGTGAAAGAGGATGTTGGTGTTGTAAAGTGGGCCATCATGATTGTATGATTGGTTATTCATTGCTAGATGTTTGTCGTGCATTCATTTCGATTGCATATATGTTCCTCGTGCTTATGTTCTATGTGCTTTTTTCATATGCTTGGCATTGGTCATAGTTGCAGTGGTTTCGCCACGTGAAATTTGATGGTGTTATTGATTGAATGTGATTTTCATGAGTGCATGTTAGTTATGCATTTTCTATGCATGTCAATGTCTATAAGTTGTTATGCATGCATTGCCATGGTTATAGTTGTTGTCCATGAGATCATTGTATGTATTTCAGGTCATCATCGTGCTTTTGGTATGTTATGATGCCGATGTGTTCGTTGATATAGGGCAGGAGATGCAGACCATCAAGTGAAGTTTCGACACTAGACATTGGGTAAGAGCATGCTGTCATACATGTTTGGATGTTGGGCATGTAGGTATGTAGGTTAAGGATTGTTATACTAATTATGGTTATGAGTATTCATTTCATTCTGTTGATGTTATGGTTACATACATTATAGATGCTAGTTGATTAGTGTGGATATATGTACATGTGACAGATAATCATGAATGATATCAACTTGTGGTGGTCTGAATTTCTCTTGTTGTTTTTATGTTAGCTAAGTTATATGTTGTTGATGAGCATGCTATTTTATGATAGTTAGCTTGATGATTAGGTTACATGTTTTCAATGAGCATGATATATAACTTGTTTTTGTTACATTCTAGTGACTTGATGGTTAGGGTTATGACATTCAAGCATGAGTCGACCTAATTATGATAGTGTGTTGTATTATGTCTAGACTGAATGTGCATATGCAAATGTATGCATGAATGAAATTTTTTTATGAGTTTGGGATGTGAGCATGTTAGATAGATATTATTATGGATATGGTGACCTAATTTATGATTGGGTTGATATGTTGTGAAGTTTTATCATGCTAATCTAAATTTTCTGTGTAGACAAGATAGCCTCCCTAGAGATACATTAAGGTATGAGTTTTCTTATGTCATATACTTGGTGCTTGAATATTTTATTATGTTGTCTATTTGGTGTTTTAGTGTTCGGTGTCTATTATGTAGATGCATGTTTGAATGTTTGATTAGTTGCATGATATGACTATGTATTTATAATATTGCATAAAGAAATAATTTGGTTTTAATATGGTTGTACTAATGCAATATGTGTTGAGGCAACTGATATGTACTTGAGTATAAGTAGGTGATAGTTGCAGTATTATGATTTTGACTATTATTTGATTATGATATGATTGTTCATCTTGGTAGAGGATGGTTTCAATTAATATATATGATTTCTCAATATTTAGAACACGTGATTTACATGTGTGAACAAATGTTGGGAAACATGCTTGGTATTAGCATGATAAGGTAATAGTTTATGTGTTTATATAACTAACAGATGGGTGATATGATATCACATAATAAAGAATCAATTGCAACAAGGTAAAAAGGTAAAAGAAAGGAATTAGGCAAGAATTCCTTTTACTATGTTTGGAAACCCTAATTCCAAATGAATGAGTGCTTTGCACAGAGGAAGCCTTCTCATCCTTGATTTTTTCTAACATCGTGCAAATATTTTCTATATTAATGAACATGTAAATCAGTTAGTTTCTATTTATGGTTCGATTCATCAAGGGATTGGAGGCCCTTCAGAGATAATATATGTATGTGTTCAGATACAAGGTAGCATGTTTGGCACAACAAGGTAAGATAATTGGTATATTGTTATATTTATTTATGCAATGAAAATTATGTGGTTATGGCAATATGATGTAGGGGATTTCATTGCAAGATACTGCCATGAAATATTAGAGGAGGATTAGGTCGAGTTTCCCTGTGAATCACAGGGAACCATGGGGATTGAGTCATGGCGTTTTTTGATAGTCTTGTTCTTTTTTTCTTTTGTGATTTGTGAGCTTTATTTTCAGTCTTGTTTATGTCTGGTGCATAACTATGCCACTTTGGTTGCGGTGTCATATTGCTATTGGTTTTCATGGTTTTCTTCTTGTTTTTTCTTGTTCTTGTCCTTGCATTTTATGTTTTGAGAGTCTTGTGAATTTGTTGGGAAAGAGGAAAGTTAATGGAGCTCAGGGAGAGCTTTGTGATACCCAATAGGTAATGTAAGAGTCGAATGAACTCAGTTCATGAGTAAGCACAACAGAAGGTAAGAATATGATAGCGGCTTGGATTGGTCGAGTCCATTGGGTAAATGGAAAGTGGCAGAGTAGGTAAAGTGAATGGATCTAAGATGTTAGATGCCTTGACTATGTTGGAAAATGTTGTTCTCAATGTTGTGCATATTGTGCACGAATCAAGGAAGTTCCTTTAACCTTCACCTTATGCTATATGGTAATTATGATGTGATCATGATTAGTTTGGAATTTATATATGTATATATGTATGTATGTCATGTCTGACAAGGTCATCATGGATCATGGTTGTTTAATGTTAAATGTTTATATGTATATTGTGTGTATGTATATCGTTGTTTGACAAAATCATGATTGTGTTATGGTAATGGTTATATATATGTATGTATTTATGCATCTATGTCACTGTGTGATAGGGTTTTCAAGGATCATTCTTGTAGAGGAATGATTTCTTATGCAAGTGAATGGCATGAAGAGGTTCCTAGCTATCAGGAATCAAGTGGTAGAGTAGCCTTGAAAAATTTATGAGGTCAGTATCATGTGGATATGATTTAATGTTATATGCTTGTACTATTCCAATGTTTATGTTATGGACAAGTAATGTTGAGGGGTACATCAACGAAGTGATAGCGTGTGGTCTGCGGCATGCTAGGATAACCATGTGCAAAGACACTAGAAGCAAGGTTACTTGTGCGGTAAGTGTGTGGTCTATGGATGTGCAGTACTATTGTTGTGTGTATGTTGTGCATGTTGTATATTTATTGATTGTACCTAGGGTGATGTGTGCATGTAACATATGTAGTATTGTGTATGTATGATGTTGTATATATGGTGTTGTGTGTGTTAGGCTCCTATAAATTATAGGATCTCAAGGTGATTCAGTATTTCATAAGTTGCAATTTCATATTGTGTATTATTCTCAATATTCAAATAATTTCCAAAAAAATATGGAAAAGAAAAGAGGGTATATTAAAAAAAAAGATATAAATAAAAAAAGAGAGAAAATAAAAAGAAAGAAAAACCCCAACAAGAATCATACTGATAGTGCTGCAAATCAAAATGTCACTATTGATTAGATTAGTTTGTTCAATCATACATTCTAAGCATGATTGAACAATTTTAAATTTCTCTTGGATATGTTAGAAAATAATGATTTTCCAAACAATTTAATCTTGGCATATTAGTAGTTAGGAAGAAATAAAATTGACTCCACAGTTTAATCTGATTCAATGGAAGGAATAAGGATAGAGTAGGTTAGGATTTTATATATAAAAAAAAGATTTGGGTCTACAAGCCTAAATGCACCCTGCAAAATAAATGATGAAAAAATGTTATATTAGTGAGAAGATAGGTAGAAATGAAAGAGGAAAATAAAGCTAAAGATATATGAAATTTTTCCCAAGACATCGTTCAAAGGATTTCATGTATTTCCTGATTAAAGAGGAAAAGTAAAAAAAAAAGGTGTTTTATCCTAACTTTCGGTATTAATTATTTATTAAATACATTTGAAATATTTCATGTCCTATATTAATATCCTAAGTCCCAAAACTATACCCCCGCTCGAAAATTATTCACTCGAACCCACCATTCATTCACCCATCCCATCACCATTAAACCCTTATCACCTTCCATCTCATATTCGCCCCCTTAATCTCATATGACTACCCACAACCTTCCCCTCCCCTAGCCCCCCACCCCCCTCATCCTCTGAAAATTAATGTCCGAGGGGTGGGTCCGAAATGGGCGGTTTCCCAAACCGACCCATATACTATTTGTCAAGCTCTCATCCTTTCGCACTCCCCCCCCCCCCCCACTCCATTTGTGATTTGTGAGCTTGATTCCCAGTCTTGTTTACGTCTGGTGCATATCTATGCCACTTTAGTTGTGGTGTCGTATTGCTATTGGTTTTCATGGTTTTATTCTTGTTGTTTCTTGTTCTTATACTTGTATTTTATGTTTTGAGAATCTTGGGAATTGGTTGTGAAAGAGTAAATTTAATGGAGTTCGGGTGATCTAAAAATGAAAGTATTTGTAATGTTGTGCAAAGTATTCACTTCCATTTAATTAAGTGTGCAAAGTGTTTGTCATGTCTTGAAAATTAAACAAAGTGTTAATGGTAACTGTTTTTGAGTTTATGTGTGAGGGAATGTTAATTAAAATTACTGTTTAATATCTTAATTCTAAAATACACAGTAGCATAACTTCACCATAACAACACATCAACATGATGAGGCAGTTCACCCCTCCTAGGCTACATCTGCTAGGTCCAAGGCTCCCAATGGGCATGTCCTTGCTATGTTATGATGCTCAAATTAGTTTTACAGTGAGAAAAAGTCCTAAACAGGAAGAACCAACTATGAAAATGAATTCAGAAGGAATAAATAAGCTAATAATGACTTTTATTTCACGTCAAACAATGAAGTATAGCCCAATGCAACTTCATTTCCCTCATGGCCTTGATGGCTCTCCAAGCATCCTTGAAGCAAAAATGGCTAAAAAACCTATGTTAGCTCTAAAACCTATCCCAATGACTCCATAATGCTCATAATACCCAAAATTGACCAAAATTTCGTCCAAATTGGTCCAATATTGGAGAAGTTATGATTAAAACAAGATTCTGCCCAAGGTCAAGTGAAAACCCCACTAAATGTGGAAGAACTGCAGATAGTCGCACTAAAATTGGCACTAAGGCCTAATTTGGTGGAACGCGCCAAGTTAGGCGGAACCCACTAGTCATTATATTAATTGTTTCGGGTGGGCAGTCACATGTTGCATATCCGTTTAAACCGCACCCAAAACTGTTGCATTAACCACGCATTAAATGTGGGAGAATGTGTTCATATGTCACGATTTTCATAACCATTACCATCATCGGTTAGCATGTGGGTTTTGGTCTTAGGGCCAAATTTCTTGGCCCGAAGTCACATGTATAGGGGGCTGGCCCCCTTTTTCCACCACCCAAACTTTTTACAAACCTTAAATATGCGTTGCATTCCATACATGTCAAGTAACATCGGACAGGCGGATTGGTTAGGACGTGGCGCTAACAGCAGTGAGGTCTGGGGTTTGAACCTCGTGGACTCACAAAATTTTTAATATTCCATTCAAATGCGGCCTGGGGCCATGTGGCGGCCTTCGAGCCTGCCACGTGGCAGCCCCTCATTGGTCCAGAAAACCAAAATTCAAACCATCCATCAATCCAGTGCTGACACTTGTCCGAATCTCATTCGCCCAAATGGAATATTCCATGGAATATTTTGAGGAATATTCTTGGAATACTCCAAGGAATATTCTTTTTTTAATATTTTCCAAAGTCAAAGTCAACCCTGGTCAAACTGGATTTTTGAACGTTGCTAAAAACTTCAAACTTGCATAACTTTCACATACGACGTCGGATTTGAGTGTCGTTTGTAGCACCAGAATCATAGAAACAAGGCTTATCTCATTGTTTAGGTTTCAAACAATTCTGATCAATTCCATTTTTAAACATTGTTTTAACTTAGGACATGATCACTTGATCACACCTCCCAAATGGGAAGCTTTTGGACCCCAAAAGCTCTCTGATTTACAAAAATTAAAGATGAGGAGACTGATTCTCCACTCTTCCAACATTGAACCACTGAAATCTTCCTGACTTCATCAAATTGAGCTTCTCATAAAAAGATAAATTCTTCCTTGAATCCGCTGACTAACGGTTGCTAACCTTGACTGAGCCATGATGCAAACTTTTGAAATTTGCAGAACAACAACTAAAATTTGTAGAAATAATATTGTTTCTACAATGGTCTAACTTCAAAGGAAACTAAAATTGAGATTCACCTTTCGAACTGCCCTTATGGTGTTTTTATTCCAAATGAGCCATGTACTTGCGTCGAATCCCGGCCAAGTTTTCTCACCATACCAATCTGCCATTCTGAAACCAACATTGACCCATGCTGAACTTTGTGCCTCTTTGCTTGCATGCCTTTCCATCTTTTGGATTCTTGCACCACTTTGCACCGATTGACACCAAAGGCACTTTCTGCAACATCTTGTCATCTTCTTCCAAAGACGACCTGCTTTCAGGCTAAAACATATCATCATTTATATCAGAAATAACATGAAAAGGAGAATGTACAAAATATTTTTGTTTAACCATCAACAAAGTCAGATTTTGACTTGCATTTACAAGCCTTTTCAATTTCCTTGCATTGACTAAAGAAGATTCTAGCTTCTTCCGATGTGCTCTCACAATAAACTCCTTACCATCCTTGAACAGATGATAGTTGTTCTCATGGCAATGGAAGATCACTTTTCTATCATATAAATATGGACTACCCAACACAACACCTGTAATTTCAAGCGGTACTACATCAAGTTCAACCAAATCAACATAATGAGCTGTTATGGAAAAGTGCAACATGCACTTTCTTGAGACTTGTAAATTAGCATCCTTACAATTATCCATCCAAGTGGATATGGCTTTCGATGAGGTATGGTCTCAAGTTTCAACTTCTTGACTAAGTCTTCTGAGATGAGGTTTGTGTGAGACCCACTATCAAATAGTGTGTCTGTCTTTGTGTGTTTGACTACTATCCTCACATGAAACAGTTCTATCCTCCTCTCTTCATTTTGAGCTTCTATGTGACAGTTTAAAGTGCTAGAACTGGGATTTGTTTCCTTTACAATCTCTTTCCCCTTTATGTTCCTTAGTACCATGGCTATGCTTTTAGTTTCTTCACCTGATTCAGACCCTAAGTATTATTCAACAGTTGCAATAGTTTTGCCCTTTTCTTTGGCCTTATCTTTGTTTTTAAATTTCTCTGGTTTCAGCTCTGGATGAAGTTTCCAGTAATGGTCTTCATCGTGGCTTGTTTTAGAAATTTTTTTACAAAAGAACTTTTCTTTTTCTTTCGTAGAGTTTGCATTTCTTTTCCTCCCTTTTCCTTTGAATTCACTATCCATATTCCCATCAAAATATTGTTTACCTCTAGCCTCTAAATGCGTAGCTTGTACACAAACTTCGTCTAGAATAGTAGGATTACACATAAGGATAGTATGTATAAGGTAATTTTGTAAACCACCTATATATTTCAACAAGGTATCCTGACTATGCAAATCAATTCCAAGTAGTAAAGCCCTTCTTCTAAACTCTTGAGTGTAAACTTGAACACTTTTTCCCTTAAGTTGTCTAAAACTTTGCTAATTCATGATAGCCTTTTGTAAATGAGCTAATGGATAAAATTGTTGCTTAATTGCGGAAATAAATTCAGCCCATGATAAATTTATCTTACCATGTTTTTTAATTTCATCCTTGGTCATGGATTCCCACCATACTAATAATGCTCCTTCCATTCTTAAAGAGGCTAACTGAATCTTGGTGTTGTTTTCATGAAGGTATTGTTTCCTCAAGTAAACTTCCAACTGTCTTATCCAATTGTCAAGTTTCTCTGTATTGACTTACCATTAAACATAGGCAACTCAGATTTAACATCAAGCTTTAAAAATGGACTTTTACCAGTGGTTTTAGACTTGTGAGATTGATTCACTAAAGTAGAGGATGAAGATGGGGATGGTGGATCACCATTTCCTCCGTGTCCTTTCTTTGACTTTTCATCCCTTTTCTTTCCTCTTGAAGAGCCCTCTCCTTCTTTCTGATGTTTAGACCCTTCTCCAACAAGCCTATCATTTCTTTCTTGGTAGAGTATCCTTACCATCTCTATCATGTCTAGGAAAGCTTTTCGGAATACCCGTTCTTCTTCTTTTGGATCAATGTCTTCTGGAGCTTCTCCTTCTCTTGAAGACATGCTTGAGGCTTCTTCAATAAATCTTGAGGGTGTAATAGATGGTGGAGGAAATGGCTCTCTGGCCCTCCTTGGTTTAGGATTATCTTGTGCTCTAATCAATTGTCCTTCCCCTCTTTTGAATTTAAGCCTAGTAAGCATCAAAACTTGCAAACAATCAACTATATCTTTGCATAAAACAAATGCAGAGTAAAACTCTAGCTCCTAAGGCTCAAATCCTTAGCTTTGATACCATCTAATATGAAAATGAAAGAATTTTTAATGTTGTGCAAAGTATTCATTTCCATTTAATTAAGTGTGCAAAGTGTTTGTCATGTCTTGCAAATTAAACCAAGTGTTTTTGGTAGTTATTTTTGAGTTTATGTGTGAGGGAATGTTAATTAAAATTACTATTTAACATATTAATTCTGAAATACACGGTAGCATAACTTCACCTTAACAACAAAGCAATATGATGAGGCAGTTCACCCCTCCTAGGCTACATCTGCCGACTCCAAGGCTCCCAATGGGCATGTCCTTGCTATATTATGATACTAAAATTGGTTTTACATTGAGAAAAAGGCCTAAACACACAAAACAAGCTGTGAAAATGAATTCAGAATGCAGAAATAAGCTAAGAATGACTTTTATTTCACCTCAAACAGTGAAGTATAGCCCAATGCAAATCCGTTTCCCTCATGGCCCTGATGGCTCTCCAAGCTTCCCTGAAGAAAAAATGGCTGAAAAACTTCTGTTAGCTTTGCAACCTGTCCCAATGACTCCATAATGCTCAGAATACCAAAAATTAACCAAAACTTCATCCAAATTGGTCCAATATTGGAGAAGTTATGATTAAAACAAGATTCTGCCAAATGTCAAGTGGAAACCCCACTAAATGTGGGAGAAATGCAGATAGCCATACTAAAATTGGCACTAAGGCCTGATTTGGTGGAACACGCCAAGTTAGGAGGAATCTTCTAGACGTTATATTAATTGTTTCAGGTGGGCGATCACATGTGGCATATCTGTTCAAACCGCCGACCAAACCACACCCAAAACGGTTGCATTAACCACGCATTAAATGTGGGAGAACATGTTCATATGCCACGTTTTTCATAACCGTTACCATCATCGGTTAGCATGCGGGTTTTGGTCTTAGGGCCAAAGTTCTTGGCCCGAAATCACATGTATAAGGGGATGGCCCCCTTTTTCCACCACCCGAACTTTTTACAAACCTTAAATGTGTGTTGCATTCCATACATGTCAAGTAACATCGGACAAGCAGATTGGTTAGGACGTGGCGCTTGCGGCGGTGAGGTCTGGGGTTCGAACCTCGCGGACTTACAAAAATTTTAATATGCCATTAAAATGGGCTTGGGGCCACGTGGTGGCCTCCAGGCCTACCACGTGGCAGCCCCTCATTGGTCCAGAAAACCAAAAGTCAAACCATCCATCAATCCAACGCTGACACTTGTCTGAATCTCATTCACCCAAATGGAATATTCTGGGGAATATTTCAAGGAATATTCTAAGGAATATTATTTTTTTAATATTTTCCAAAGTCAAAGTCAACCCTCGTCAAACTGGATTTTTGAAGGTTATTGAAAACGTCAAACCTTCATAACTTTCACATACGATGTCGGATTTGAGTGTCGTTAACGCCACCAGAATCACAACGATGAGGCCTATCTGGTCGTTCAAGTTTCAACCAATTTTGAGCAATTCCATTTTGAGCATTTTTTTAACTTAGGACATGATCACCTAATCATCGGGAGAGAGATTTGTGATACCCAACAGGTAATGTAAGAGTCAAATGAAGGTCAGTGCATGAGTAAGCATAGCGGAAGGTAAGAATATGATAGTGGGTTGGATTGATTGAGTCCACTGGGTAAATGGAAAGTGGCATAGTGTAGTCGTGGTATCGCCACATGTGTATTCGTTGTGTTCTACTATGTATATGTGTTGTATTTTTTGTACACCGGATGTAGGTGTATGTATTTTTTTTTATGCACACCGGGTGTAGGTGTATGTGTTGTGCATTGGATGTAGGTGTATGTATTGTATTGTATGGTACAACGGGTGTAGGTGTATGTGTTATATGTCGATATAGGTGTACATATTTTGTTGTATTGTACATCAAATGTGGGTGTACATATTGTGATGCACATTGTGTGTATGTGTATGTGATTGGAGAGATGCAAGGGCAATGGGTACTTTTCAGGTGTGGAAATCGATCTGGTGTGTGTACAAAAGAACGAAGTTAAAAGCAAGGATCGAAGGATAATAATTGATATTTTATTTCAATTCTACTATGCATGTGATCTACAATTCTGAGTTATGATGGTTACATGTGATTTATGATTATGGCTTATGATAATTTCATGTGATTCATGAATTTGACCAATGATGGTTTTGTTTTGAGCTAACCAGATGTGATATTTATATATGATGAGTTGATCAAAAAACTGGTTTGACTTGTTGTGACAGGAAGTGAACTAAATTGCAAGTGTACCTTATTTACGAGCTACCAATGATGTATGATGTGAATTTATTTCAATCTATTTTTAATCTAGTGGAATTTATGTGCTTGGTATAGGAAGAAAGGAAATTCCAAATTGGGTGGTTGAAACAAATTGCAAGTATTAGCAGTAAAAAGAAAACGAATTCAAACATGCAACAATATGCTAGAAAGCACTTCAGGAGCAGTGCCATTGTGGGACACTGGTACCCAATAGTTTCCATTTATTTCCATGAGCATTCTATGACTGCTATGATTATTTTGAGGATGGTATATTCCTTGGTTTCTGTATATTTCAATGCAAGGAAGCCTTTGCAAGGGATGCATCACCTGAGACAGGGGATGTCGGGGAACTTGGAAGGTGAGTGACTGCATGGAAGGAGATGGTCGAATTGCCAAAGGGACTTTGTAGTAGAGAAGGGAAGGTCAAAGATGTATTTGTTTTGGTCATTAGAATTTCTATATGAAATCAAATGCACATTGGGAGTGTCCCCTAGAACAATGAGGTGGTAATTGTTCACTGAGAGGACAAGTGGCATGGGATTGTAGCGATGGAAATTGAACGCAGATTTGGCTTTAGCGGTGGATTCTAGACTTCTTGGGGAGGAGGGAATCCTGGTATTACTTTAAGAGTGGAGGTACACGAGCCTCTAGATTCCCTTTTTGCGGATGCAGACATTGTATATTTTATTTGTTGGTTGATAAAATGTGCATTTGTGTATATGTGTATAGTATTATAAATACTATAATGAGCTATGCTATAAAACTTCAGTACATGGTATGATTGTCATGATGATTTTTTATTTTGAGAAATTTATTCATTGTAAATATCACAACGAGCTATGTTATAAAGCTCCATAGGCAGTATGTTTCATTTTTAGTGGTTTTATAGTTTATAGGTGTCATTGAAAACCAAGGATGGTGTTCCCACAGGGGGGATGGTTATGTAACGAACCTGATGAAAATTCCATATAAAATGTAATAAAAATGAAAAAATAATAATCACAGTTGATGGGACACTTATTCCAAGCTGAATGTTGGGAAAAAAATCCTAATGGGTTTCCATTTTATTAATATGGCTAAGGAAATTGTAAAATACAAAGGCTAAGGATTTGGACGAGGAAAAAAGTATTTTTGGCACATTTGTTTATGAAAATAATGGAAATTAGGAGAAAAGGGATATGAAAGGTCACAGGTTTCATGTGAGGAGGAAAATGAAGGAAAATAATGGAAAATGAAGAAAATAAAGGCCTCATCTATAAAAAGGCTTATGAGGATTAGTGGACATGATTTTGTTACCTTTTTTCATTTCATTTTTGGATCTATCTCGTTATTATTTCTCTCTCTCTCTCACACACTTGGACACTTGGCATTTCTTGGAGAATTTTGGCATTGGACCAAGAAAGGAAACAAAAAAGGAAGAAGGAAGAAGGAGCAAGCAAGCAAGGAGGAGTAAGAATCAAGCAACTACAACATGATTCTTTATAGCTATTTATTTACATGTGTGATTTACCTGCTAGATTTGGAATGCATGGTATTTCATGTAGATATTTTCTTTCATGGGATGGGTTTTTCCAAGTGTGAGAGTGTCTTTCAACCTAGCCTTTCCATTTCCATATAGTTTTGATGAGATGGTTTTCTCATATTTCTATGGAGCTAGATTACTGGATGTATTCGAAACTGAGTGGTGTGGACCTCTAAAATGAAAAACACATCGCCTAGTGGTCCCTGAACTAGAATGTGGATCATGGTAAAGCCACTCACCTAGCAACCCCTGAACTAGACTGTGGGTTGCAGTAAACTCATATTGTGTGCCTCGGTGGGCCTAGGGACCCTTGCTACTGAATGATAGGATATACGGTAAATCAAAGAGGTGAGTTTCTCTCTGTTGGACCTAGTAATCCTGTGATGGTGTTGTGAAACCAACTGTAAAAATAGAAGAAAAGAGATATCAACACCTTAGAAATAAGCCACTTCGGGGGCAACCTCCAATACATTACATGAATGAACAATTCTTGGATGATACAAATGACCAAAACCTCATTCTATATATAGGAGTCATAAATACAAATATAATGCGTGAGGCCTTCCTTGCATCCTAGCCGACTCCAATAATAAGCCTACAGGGAACAATAATAACAATAAGGGAATTACAGTGTAAAACAATAATAATAAAGGGGGCTACACTAATACACAAGGGACTACACTATTAATATAGGGACTTAACATGCCCCTCTCCTTCAAACAAGTGTTGTCCTCAACGCTTGATTATTTCCTGATGCTTCTGTATAAAATTCTCATCCTCCCATGTGGAATATTCTATAGGAAATTTCTTCCACTTGTTGAGATACTCTGAAATTGGTCGTACTTGTCAAGTTCTTGTTTCTGTGACTGCTTCAGAACTTCTTTCGATGTGATGTTGATCTTCCTGTTGTTTCGTTCGATTCTGCACCAAAGTTAAGTTATCCTTTGAGAGTTGGAGAACTTGTCATTAATACTCAATGTGATCTTCCATTACTTCATTATCCATATTAGCTTATTATTCTATCCTTCTTCAAACCTTCATGGGTCGTGGAATATGACTCATCTTTTTAACACTTATTTCATCCATTTTTACTCTTCTTTATCATATCATTTATTATAATTTATTATATAAATCCATTTTATAATGATTTATGCTCTTATGGATGAATATTATTTCTTCTCCTTTATTTTTAATAAATTGATGATTATTACGCATAATTTTATCAATGATAGTTTATTAATATATTTTATACCAACACTCACCATTTTAGCCTCCAAGATATTTGCCAGACTGCAGATTTGATTTCCAAATCATCATGAAATATTCCAACTCATAAATTCGTTGGAATAAGAAGTGACAGTTTTGCGGTTGAGATTCTCAGAAAATGAAGAAGAATCTAGAAAATCCGGAACATGGGTTTTGTCCAGAACGAGCCCAATTAACTTTAGTAAAGATGTTTTTCTCAAATTGAGCATGTATTGAGAGAAACACAGGGTTCTTTGAGCATTATTTTCTCAGATTTGTTGTTGTGGTCGTCCTCCAAATCTCAGCTGCAAAGCCAAATTCGCCTTGCTCTTGTTGAAATATTGTTGAAAATGTATTTTCTGGATGATCAAGTTGTTGGGAAAAATACAATATTGTTATGGGAGATCATATTTTCTATTTAATTTCTCTTCCTTCTGATTATAAAAGGAGAGCATGTATTGTGTATTGGGGAGGATGAAGAACAATGGATGATTATTGAATTCTCTTTGTACCATTGTAATTCCTTGACTCTTGTGAGCAAAGAGAAACTGATGTAAAAGCTATTCATGTTTGATTAATACAAAGAGGCATTCTCGTTCCATTTCTCAAGCTCTGCAGTAGCCCAGCGGCGCTTTCACCGGCGGTTGAGGGCCCGACCCTGGTGGAGCGACCCGCTGTTTGTATTTCTATTCTTTAATTACTGTTGTGTGATAATCATGTTTGGTTTCATTATGATTTCAGAGTTAATTATTGTTGAATTGCTTATTGGTATTGCTGTGTTATATTAACTAATCGCATTGCTGTTTCTTTATGATTTAACAAGAATCTCAACACTGTATAATTTATCTTATTAATACATTAATGGAGCTTCGTTGTTCTATATCCATTATGGTTTAATTCCACTTTCTATTCCATTTTATTGATATTCATTACAGATTTTTGTTCAATATGATTGGTTATTCGATTCCTTTAATCACAGTTTGCTGTCCATTTACATTGCTATTCATTTCAATTGATTAATTGCAAAGAGTTTGGTTTTGAGAGCTTTCCTAGTTTCCTTTCATTAGCAGATTTTAGTTCAATTTCTATTTCTTTTTAATTTATTTCAAGCAGGACTGTCAACTATAGAGAACATTGGTTATTTCTTCCTCGTTCCCAGATTGATGGTCTTGTTCTAGTTTGATTTCAATTGCATCAATTTCTAGAAGATTGAGTTTTCTTTCATTTCGATTGTTTTAAGATCACCAACTGTAGAGGATAGAGGTTATTGCTCCCAAGTCCCCAAATTGGTTATCTTGCATCGATTTCTAAGGGAAAGATTTATTGCTACTGCATCCCTGATCGATGTTTTGCAGTTTGATTTAATTCAAGTTTCAGAGCATTTCCATTTGTAATTAGGTTCCTTTACAAGCATTTGTTTATTTTTGAATTTATAATTCTATACTACATCTTCACAACATTACTCTTGGATGAATTGCAACCTCAGACAAATTACACTCTTGAAATAAAAATTCGCTCCCGGATTACTAATTAATGTAAGATAAATAGGTGTTAAAAAGATAGATTTTTATGCCTTGACATTTTGGCACCGTTGCCGGGGAGAGTGTATGCTATTTAAAAAGAGTGATGCACATTTGACCTTTTTTCTGCTTGGGAAGAATTGGGTTTTAAAGACGGAAGGTAAGAACCTGCACACCGAACAAGGAACATACTTTCTCACTACCCGCTTCACAGCAGAATTGGGTAAAAAAAAATTTCTTTAGGTAGGAATGAAGGCTTGTTGTTTTAAATGACTAGAAAATCTAAACAAGACAAAATTCGTCTCAAACCTGAAAATCCTTAGGGACTGGTGACCCTTGGGAAAAGGACCTTTATTGACGAAATTCTTAAGAAAACTGAATCTCAGCCATCAGTAGGACCTAGGAAAGTTATTTCTAGACAACTTACTACTTCCCTTTAGGCCACGGAGTCACCATCTGTAGCCTTTGCTGAGGTACATATCCAAACATAAGAGACTGAGCAAGATTCCCAAGAAATTGAGAATTCTTGCCCAATTTTTTTTTATTTTTTTTTTACAAGAAAGGAAGTTGGCCTCTTATACCCTACTATTTATCAACATGCATTTTTCAAATTTCGGTATGTATATATTAGAGGCCTTATTTTGGAAATGGCTCCACTAGAAATACTCTTATATATAAGCATATTTGATTTTCAAATAAGAGTAGATTAATGGAGAAATAAATAAGGAAATAAACACATTTTTTTATTTTTGTAAAAATAGTTGTTTTTGTTGCAACACGCTGTGGAAATCAACATTGATGATAAATATTCTAACTTATTTGTGTATGTAGATGAATTATATTACAAATAAAAATTCTACAAACACTTATATTCATTTTTATCATCAATATGGAAAAATTGCTTGAATATCATTTTTTGGCTCCCGGGCTTGATGAAAATCCTGAAAACAATGTTGGGACAGTCATGTTTTGGAGGACCAAAATTGAATATTTTTAAAAATTGTTTCTATCCTAAGTAGCCCTTGATGTCTGATTTCCAACTCAATTTTAATTACTCCATTTGGATTTGAAACGGAAAAGTTAGGACCAAAACATTAACAAGGTGTCTAGTAGGCAGCTCAAGAACAGAGTTGGGACAGTAAGTTTTTGGAGACCTAAATGATTATATTTTTAAAACATATTTTTATGATATATTCCTCTATGAATATAGTTTACAACGCAATTTGAATCACTCAATTTCGATATCGTATGAGGAATTTATGACCGAAACACTGACTGCCTATCATAAATCAGCATTCTTGAAACTCTGTTTTCTCGGCTGTTCATTAACGTATTTGACCCATCAATTCTTCTTGTCTTCAAAACCTATTTATATTGGAGATAAATAAATGAATCTACTTTAATCTCCAATTTTAATCGGTTCAATCCGCCATCAAACAAAAAATTTATGCTTGAAATATTAACTGTTAGTCTAAGCTAGAAAATCGAAATGACTCTATTATGCAGGTTTTTCTAAGCAAATTTAACATACCATTACATGGGATTTTTAAAACCTGTTTCCATTGGAGATAAAAATTTGAATTAGCTCTCAATTGGCTTTAGAATCACTCAAATTGGACGAAAAACAAATAAGTTATGATTGAAACACTGTTGATTAACATAATTGGCCACTACTCTCCCGCAGGTAATAAATTAATTTTAATTTGTCCGTGGTTTTGTTCTACAGAGTAACTATTTGTTAGTTTTTTTTCATAATTCTTGGATTAGGGGAGGCCGCACAACTCTCTTTCTCCATGATTTAATGTTTTGTTGCAGGTAGACACTCGTTTTTTGCAAGTCTTAGGAGAACAAAGAAGGTCAATTTATGGACGAGCGATTCTTGAGAGAAATTTTAGCGAAACAAGGGCATTTCATCCAGTTTATTACCTAACAGATTCATAACAAGAATAAATAAAGAATTGGTTTCCATTTGAAGATCCATGTCACTGCTGCCAAACATTTTTCAAAAAGATCATTTTTTTTTCCATTAATAGATTTGATATTCTCTTAGAAATAATATCATAGCTGTTGTAACTTAATAAAGTGTTGTCTCTTTTCTGATTTCTTTTATGTTTTTGTGTTTCAGGTGTTAATCTCTTCAAATTATAATTTCCACTCCAGTGGCAATTGAACAATAAAGACCCCACCATGCAAGTTTCAATTGCAGAGGACAATTCTTTAGTAGCACCAATTCTGTAAAAAAATATTTTTTCTTGAAACCTGCACATAAACTTTCCTTTCTATTTGATTGGATTTGCTTGGCAATGGATTGCATATTAGCTTTGTTTTTTCCTCCTTTTTTTTTTTTCCTTTTTGCGTGTTTATATTTGTTTGTTGTTCCTCTTAAGGGATAGTTATTGTTCCTCTTAAGGAACAGCAGTCGTTCCTCTTAAGAAGCAGTGCATTTATGTGTTTATTTTTGTTGTTCCCTCCAAAAGGAACAACATTTTTGCTAATTAATTTTGTTGTTCTTTTCATTTTGAACAATTTTTTTTGCATAATTTCGCTGTTCCATTCAAAAGGAACAACACCGCATGTTTTTGTTGTTCCTTTCAAAAGGAACAACACCGCTCGTTTTTGCTGTTCATTTCAAAAGGAACATCAGTTTTGTTGTTCCCTTCAAAAGGAACAACACCGACTATTCTTGTTGTTCCTTTCGAAAGGAACAGCATTTTCGTCGACTGTTCTTGCTGTTCCTTTCTAAAGGAACAACATTTTCGCAAATTGTTTTTACTGTTCCTTTCCAAAGGAACAACACTTTTTGAGTGCATTTTTCTTGCTTGTTTAAACAACATTTTTAGAACTTTTTTTGAATTTTCATGACTTTTTGAAAGACAAACATACAATTTATGAAAGGATACACAATCATACAAATTAGAGCTCACTGTAATCAACAAATCAAAAGAAATCGTCATTTTTAAGAAATTTGTTTAGTACTGATAAGAAAAAGGAAAAAGGGACATAATCAATAACATGATTTTGTTGTCTTATTACCACTAAATTCATATGATCGATTATATTTATCATGTTAGTTATTTCCCATATTTTATAACTTTCTTTGATTTTTACTTATGAAGTAGGAACAAGGGCATATTCTTTTCTATTGACCTGTTCAGACTTCTTCCACCATCCCTACTCTTAAGGAGTGCTGAGCCATGATTTATGAATAAATAGGAAAGTGCTATATGAAAAGAAAAATATTTACATATTTCATTAATAATTTTATAATTTGACAGATGGAGGATAGGGGGTCTCATCAAGAGCCGGCCTACCATGTTCATAAGGAAGCAAGTGAAGTGGCATTCCTACCATGGCCACCAAAACAGGGATATGGTCCAATGGACAACTGAAAAATTAAGCAGTCCTTGGAACAGGAGGTCTCATCATGAGCCAGTTTGCCCACTTTTCACTTCTTCCCAGTGAATGGCATTGTGATTTATCTGGTCACCAAGCCAGCACAATAGCCTTCGTTATGACAATTAACAAGCACTTCCTCAGCATAAATAAAGGACAATGGTTCCAAGGGTGAGATAGCAACTCTGTCAAGGTTATGGTCACCTGTGGGTAACATAGCTCTGCTGATAGTATTGGATCACATTTATACACATCAATAGTAATATTAAACCCTTTTTCATATATCTCTATTTAAATATCAGATGAAAGTATGAATCCTTAACCTTTGATTTCGAACCTATTATACATGAAAATCATCATAAATCGATCACATTAGTTTAAGTGGGTAATAAACACATTTGTACTTATGTTTATCTTAAGCTGTCCCTTCTCCTTATCCTTAAATCATTACAAAACGCTTCTATATCTGTTTACAATTTATCACATGCATGGATTTCAGTAAACGCTATTATTTCACTGATTGTATCATAAGTATGTATGCCTTTCCATGTTGTACACTTGCTGTGCAATACGTTGCTCTTTTATTTTGTTGATTTGCCACAATATTGATACTTCATTTTTACAAAAAAAATTCTACTTAAATTTTTTTTGCATGCATCTTATCTATTGTCATTCCGAACTGAAACTATGGACTCAAGAAAATTGCATACAGAATTGTGATTTGTTTACAGGAGCACAACAAGTATAGGGGGGAATTCTATTTGCAGCATGACCATTATTGCAACTAAACAACAAAGGCTCACGAATGCACACAATTCTTCAGACATGATGTGTTTGCATGGCTTCTACCTTTTGCATCACTTTTAGTATTCACTCAGCCTACATCAGCTTCAACAAAGGCCAGTCCCTACATGTCATTGTACATTTTTAGTTTTTTCGGAGGTAACACTTGAGGTAAAATAGCATAATTTTCTGATTTATTATGAATTTAGGAGAATTTCATGAAAATCCATTGAACATTATTTATCATCATTCATTCCATATCTTTACCACTTCCCATTTTTCTAGACACGTCTCATCTTTCAGTTTGGGGGAGTGTTGATTTCCTTCATTTCTTTCTTATGACCATGTCAGTAATATTCTTTATCATCCATTGATATTCTTATTCATTCTCAACACCTCCATTATTCCATGTTGTTTTATACCAAGCATCGATTTCAACAGATTGTAGCAACCACCTCTCTTTGTTTTCTAGCATCGCATGAGGACATGCTAATTCTTCAGTTTGGGGGGGGGGATTGCTACACATGATGGATGTTTTCCACTTTCTTTCTCATTTAAGGCATACAATTTCATTTTTGTACAGTGCAGAAATTGATTTGCATATATCTTTAAAACTATGAATTGAATTCTTGTGATTTCTGGATAATAAAGAGGAATCATTAAAATACACAAACCCAGATAATTTCACACTAAATTAGTTCATAAAATTTCGAAAATTATGCACTATCACCTACAACCATTTTGTTTATATCTCATGATCCGTGCATCAAAACGATCCGATTTTTGAGAAAATGATTAATGAGGGTTGTTGTTACTTATGTCACATTTTTCTGCAACTTCAATATAGTTGAACATCAACTGTAAAAATTGTTATGCCTCTATTGCTAAAATTGAATATTCATTATTTGAGGAAACATTCATTTGTTCCATCTATTTCATGAGTTGGGATGAACAATTTTATTTGCTTAGTTAACACATGGGTTTTGTCTTTGGGTTGCATGAGAACATGCAATATATTCAGTTCTGGGTTGCATGAGGACATGCAATATATTCAGTTTGGGGGTGTGTTGATTCGTGAATACGACCACTTTTTAACACTTATTTCATCCATTTTTACTCTTCTTTATCATATCATTTATTATAATTTATTATATAAATCCATTTTATAATGATTTATGCTCTTATGGATGAATATTATTTCTTCTCCTTTATTTTTAATAAATTGATGATTATTATGCATAATTTTATCAATGATAGTTTATTAATACATTTTATACCAACACTCACCATTTTAGCCTCCAAGATATTTGCCAGACTGCAGATTTGATTTCCAAATCATCATGAAATATTCCAGCTCATAAATTCGTTGGAATAAGAAGTGACAGTTTTGTGGTTGAGATTATGAGCAAATAAAGAAGAATCTGGAAAATCCATAACATGGGTTTTGTCCAAAACGGGCCCAATTAACTTTGACGAAGAACAGCTTTCCCAAATTCGGCCTGTATTGAGAGAAGCGTAGGGTTCTTTGAGCACTATTTTCTCAGATTTGTTGTTGCGGTCGTCCTCCAAATCTCAGCTGCAAAGAAAAATTCACCTTGCTCTTGTTGAAATATTGTTGAAAATGTATTTTCTGGATGATCAAGTTGTTGGGAAAAATCCAATATTGTTATGGGAGATCATATTTTCTATTAAATTTCTCTTCCTTCTGATTATAAAAGGAGAGCATGTATTGTGTATTAGGGAGGATGAAGAACAATGGATGATTACTGAATTCTCTTTGTACCATTGTAATTCCTTGACTCTTGTGAGCAAAGAGCAACTGATGTAAAAGCTATTCATGTTTGATTAATACAAAGAGGCGTTCTCGTTCCATTTCTCAAGCTCTGCAGTAGCCCAGCAGCGCTTTCATCGGCGGTTGAGGGCCCGACCCTGGTGGAGCGACCCGCTGTTTGTATTTCTATTCTTTAATTACTGTTGTGTGATAATCATGTTTGGTTTCATTATGATTTCAGAGTTAATTATTGTTGAATTGCTTATTGGTATTGCTGTGTTATATTAACTAATCGCATTGCTGTTTCTTTATGATTTAACAAGAATCTCAACACTGTATAATTTATCTTATTAATACCTTAATGGAGCTTCGTTGTTCTATATCCATTATGGTTTAATTCCACTTTCTATTCCATTTTATTGATATTCATTACAGATTTTTGTTCAATATGATTGGTTATTCGATTCCTTTAATCACAGTTTGTTGTCCATTTACATTGCTATTCATTTCAATTGATTAATTGCAAAGAGTTTGGTTTTGAGAGCTTTCCTAGTTTCCTTTCATTAGCAGATTTTAGTTCAATTTCTATTTCTTTTTAATTTATTTCAAGCAGGACTGTCAACTATAGAGAACATTGGTTATTTCTTCCTCGTTCCCAGATTGATGGTCTTGTTCTAGTTTGATTTCAATTGCATCAATTTCTAGAAGATTGAGTTTTCTTTCATTTCGATTGTTTTAAGATCACCAACTGTAGAGGATAGAGGTTATTGCTCCCAAGTCCCCAAATTGGTTATCTTGCATCGATTTCTAAGGGAAAGATTTATTGCTACTGCATCCCTGATCGATGTTTTGCAGTTTGATTTAATTCAAGTTTCAGAGCATTTCCATTTGTAATTAGGTTCCTTTACAAGAATTTGTTTATTTTTGAATTTATAATTCTATACTACATCTTCACAACATTACTCTTGGATGAATTGCAACCTCAGACAAATTACACTCTTGAAATAAAAATTCGCTCCCGGATTACTAATTAATGTAAGATAAATAGGTGTTAAAAAGATAGATTTTTATGCCTTGACATTTTGGCACCGTTGCCGGGGAGAGTGTATGCTATTTAAAAAGAGTGATGCACATTTGACCTTTTTTCTGCTTGGGAAGAATTGGGTTTTAAAGACGGAAGGTAAGAACCTGCACACCGAACAAGGAACATACTTTCTCACTACCCGCTTCACAGCAGAATTGGGTAAAAAAAAATTTCTTTAGGTAGGAATGAAGGCTTGTTGTTTTAAATGACTAGAAAATCTAAACAAGACAAAATTCGTCTCAAACCTGAAAAACCTTAGGGACTGGTGACCCTTGGGAAAAGGACCTTTATTGACGAAATTCTTAAGAAAACTGAATCTCAGCCATCAGTAGGACCTAGGAAAGTTATTTCTAGACAACTTACTACTTCCCTTTAGGCCACGGAGTCACCATCTGTAGCCTTTGCTGAGGTACATATCCAAACATAAGAGACTGAGCAAGATTCCCAAGAAATTGAGAATTCTTGCCCAATTTTTTTTTTTTATACAAGAAGGGAAGTTGGCCTCTTATACCTTACTATTTATCAACATGCATTTTTCAAATTTGGGTATGTATATATTAGAGGTATTATTTTGGAAATGGCTCCACTAAAAATACTCTTATATATAAGCATATTCGATTTTGAAACAAGAGTAGATTAGTGGAGAAATAAATAAGAAAATAAACACATTTTTTTATTTTTGTAAAAATAGTTGTTTTTGTTGCAACACGCTGTGGAAATCAACATTAATGATAAATATTCTAAATTATTTTTGTATGTAGATGAATTATATTACAAATAAAAATTCTACAAAAACTTATATTCATTTTTATCATCAATATGGAAAAAATTTTTGAATATCATTTTTTTGACTCGCGGGCTTGATGAAAATCCTGAAAACAAATTTGAGACAGTCATGTTTTGGAGGACCAAAATTGAATATTTTTAAAACATGTTTCTAACCTAATTAGCCCTTGATGTATTCTTTCCAACTCAATTTTAATTACTCCATTTGGATTTGAAACGGAAAAGTTAGAACCAAAACATTGACAAGGTGTCTAGTATGCAGCTCAAGAACAGAGTTGGGACAGTCAGTTTTGGAGACCTAAATGACTATATTTTTAAAACTTGTTTCTATGGTATATTTCTATATGAATCTAGTTTATAAAAAAATTTGAATCACTTAATTTTGATATCGTATGAGGAATTTATGACCGAAACACTAACTGCCTATCATAAATCAGCATTCTTGAAACTCTATTTTCTCGGCTGTTCATTAACGTATTTGACCCATAAATTCTTCTTGTCTTCAAAACTTGTTTCTATTGGAGATCAATAAATGAATATAATTTAATCTCCAATTTGAATCGGCTCAATCTGTCATCATACGAAAAATTTATGCTTGAAATATTAACTATTAGTCTAAGCTGGAAAATCGAAAATGACTCTACTATGCAGGTTTTTCTAAGAAAATTTAACATACCATTACATGGATTTTTTAAAACCTGTTTCTATTGGAGATAAACCTTTTAATTATCTCTCATTTGGCTTTGGAATCACTCAAATCGGATGAAAAATAAAGAATTTATGTTTGAAACATTGTTGGTTAGCATAATTGGCCACTGCTCTCCCGCAGGTAATAAATTAATTTTACTTTGTCCGTGGATTTTTTCTACAAAGTAACTACTTGTTATTTTTTTTTGTATAATTCTTGGATTAGGGGATCCCACACACCTCTCTTTCTCCATGATTTAATGTTTTATTGTAGGTAGACACTCGTTTTTTGCAAGTCTTAGGAGAACAAAGAAGGTCAATTTATGGACGAGCGATTCTGGAGAGAAATTTTAGTGAAACAAGGGCATTTCATCCATTTTATTACCTAAAAGATTCATAACAAGAATAAATGAAGAATTTGTTTCCATTTGAAGATTCATGTCACTGCTGCCAAACATTTTTCAAAAAGATCATTTTTTTTCCATTAATAGATTTGATTTTCTCTTAGAAATAATATCATAGCTGTTGTAACTTAATAAAGTGTTGTTTATTTTCTAATTTCTTTTATTTTTTTGTGTTTCAGGTGTCAATATCTTCAAATTATAATTTCAGCTCCAGTGGCGATTGAACAATAAAGACCCCACCATGCAAGTTTCAATTGCAGAAGGAAATTCTTCAGTACCACCAATTCTGTAAAAAATTACTTTTTCTTGAAACCTGCACATAAAATTTCATTTCTATATGATTGGATTTGCTTGGAAATGGATTGCATATTAGCTTTGTTCTTTCCTCTCTCTTTTTTTTCCTTTTTGCGTGTTTATATTTGTTTGTTGTTCCTCTTAAGGGACAGTTATTGTTCCTCTTAAGGAACAAAAGCCGTTCCTCTTAAGAAACAGTGCGTTTATGTGTTTATTTTTGTTGTTCCCTCCAAAAGGAAAAACATTTTCGCTAATTAGTTTTGTTGTTCTTTTAAAAAAAAACAACATTTTTTGCATGATTTCGTTGTTCCCTTCAAAAGGAATAGCACCGCATGTTTTTGCTATTCCTTTCAAAAGGAACAACACTGCTCTTTTTTGCTGTTCCTTTCAAAAGGAACATCAGTTTTGTTGTTCCCTTCAAAAGGAATAGCACCGACTATTCTTGTTGTTCCTTTCGAAAGGAACAGAATTTTCGCCAACTGTTCTTGCTGTTCCTTTCCAAAGGAACAACGTTTTCGCAGATTGTTTTTGTTGTTCCTTTCCAAAGGAACAACACTTTTTGAGTGCATTTTTCTTGCTTGTTTAAACAACATTTTTAGAAATTTTTTTGAATTTTCATGACTTTTTGAAAGACAAGCATACAATTTATGAAAGGATACACAATCATAAAAATTAGAGCTCACTGTAATCAGCAAATCAAAAGAAATTTTCATTTTTAAGAAAGTTGTTTAGTACTGATAAGAAAAAGGAAAAAGGGACATAATCAATAACATGATTTTGTTGTCTTATTACCACTAAATTCATATGATAAATTATATTTATCATGTTGGTTCTTTCCCATATTTTATAACTTTCTTTGATTTTTACTTATGAAGTAGGAACAAGGTAATATTATTTTCTATTGAGCTCTTCAGATTTCTTCCACCATCCCTAATCTTAAGGAGTGCTGAGACATCCTTTATGAATAAATAGGAAAGTGCTATACGAAAAGAAAAATATTTACATATTTCATTAATAATTTTATAATTTGACAGATGGAGGATAGGGGGTCTCATCAAGAGCCAACCTACCATGTTCATAAGGAAGCAAGTGAAGTGGCATTCCCATCATGGCCACCAAATCAGGGATATGGTCCAATGGATAATTGAAAAATTAAGCAATCCTTGGAACAGGAGGTCTCATCACGAACCGACCTACCCACTTTTCACTTCTTCCCAGTGAATGGAATTGTGATATATCTGGTCACCAAGCCAGCAAAATGGCCTCCGTTATGACAATTAACAAGCACTTCCTCAGCATAAATAAAGGACAATGGTTCCAAGGGTGAGAGAGCAACTCTGTCAAGGTTATGGACATCTATGGGCAACAGAGCTCTGTTGATGGTATTGGAGTCACATTTATACACATCAATAGTAATATTAAACCCTTTTTCCTATATCTCTATTTAAATATCAGATGAAAGTATGAATCATTAACCTTTGATTTCGAACCTATTATACATGAAAATCATCATAAATCGATCACATTAGTTTAAGTGGGTAATAAACACATGTGTACTTATGTTTATCTTAAGTTGTCCCTTCTCCTTATCCTTTAATCATTACAAAACGCTTCTATATCTGTTTACGATTTATCACATGCATGGATTTCAGTAAATGCTATAATTGCACTAATTGTATCATAAGTATGTATGTCTTTCCATGCTCTACACTTGATGTGTAATACGTTCCTCTTTTATTTTGTTGATTTGCCACAATATTGATACTACATTTTTACAAAAAAAATTCTGCTTGAACTTTTTTTGCATGCATCTTATCTATTGTCATTCCAAACTGAAACTGTGGACTCAAGAAAATTGCATACAGAACTGTGATTTTTTTACAGGAGCTCTCCTTCTGATTATAAAAGGAGAGCATGTATTGTGTATTGGGGAGGATGAAGAACAATGGATGATTATTGAATTCTCTTTGTACCATTGTAATTCCTTGACTCTTGTGAGCAAAGAGTAACTGATGTAAAAGCTATTCATGTTTGATTAATACAAAGAGGTGTTCTCGTTCCATTTCTCAAGCTCTGCAGTAGCCTAGCGGCACTTTCACCGGTGGTTGAGGGCCCGACCCTGGTGGAGCGACCCGCTGTTTGTATTTCTATTCTTTAATTACTGTTGTGTGATAATCGTGTTTGGTTTCGTTATGATTGCAGAGTTAATTATTATTGAATTTCTTATTGGTATTGTTGTGTTATATTAACGAATCGCGTTGTTGTTTCTTTATGATTTAACAAGAATCTCAACACTGTATAATTTATCTTGTTAATACCTTAATGGAGCTTCACTGTTCTATTTCCATTATGGTTTCATTCCACTTGCTATTCCGTTTGATTGATATTCATTACAGATTTTTGTTCAATATGATTGGTTATTCAATTCCTTTAATCATAGTTTGCTGTCCATTTACATTGATGTTCATTTCAGTTGATTAATTGCAAAGAGTTTGGTTTTGAGAGCTTTCCTAGTTTCCTTTCATTAGCAGCTTTTAGTTCAATTTCTATTTCCTTTTAATTTCTTTCAAGCAGGACTGTCAACTGTAGAGAACATTGGTTATTGCTTCCTCATTCCCAGATTGATGGTCTTGTTCCAGTTTGATTTCAATTGCATCAATTTCTAGAAGATTGAGTTTTCTTTCATTTCGATTGTTTTAAGATCACCAACTGTAGATGACAGAGGTTATTGCTCCCAAGACCCCAAATTGGTTATCTTGCATCGATTTCTAAGGGAAAGAGTTATTGCTACTGCATCCCTGATCGATGTTTTACAGTTTGATTTAATTCAAGTTTCAGAGCATTTCCATTTGTAATTAGGTTCCTTTACAAGCATTTTTTTATTTTTGAATTTAGAATTCTGTACTACATCTTCACAGCATTACTCTTGGATGAATTGTAGCCTCAGACAGAGTACACTCTTGAAATAAAAATTCGCTCCTGGATTGATAATTAATGTGAGATAAATAGGTGTTAAAAAGATATATTTTTATGCCTCGACACAAACCATCCAACTTAGCCTCCATTTCTTCTTTTAAACCATCTATGTCATTTTCAGTTGCTCTTCGTAAGATCGAAATTTTTTGCACTTGGTACCGTAATTTTGATATCTCATACTGCAATTATTCCTCTTCATGCATCATAATATAGCTTTTTGAGGGCTTAATGGGTATGGAATTATTTTTTTTGGGAATTATAAAACCCAATATTGATAAAAATTCTAAAATATGCCCTTGGAATCACTTCAAACTGCTTTTTCAAACAAACGTTATGCAATTTTAAAAAACAAATACACACCTTTTTCTTGCTTTTGAGGAGCTCGATATTGAAACTGAATTATCTCTGTGATTTCGGATCTTGAATATCTGAAATTTTTCCCTGACGTAGCCCTCTAAATCCTCTTTCAAATGCCACTGGTCTTACCTGATTTGGATACTTCAAGACAAAGTTATATCCAATCTCTCACAATGACTTAATTATGGGCTGGTTCAGTAGAGCGAACTTGTATGACTTACCATGTGTCTCTGTTTCCTCCTTCAGCTATGAAATTGATAAACAAGAAACTAAAGTCCCTATACTTCCAGACACATTTAAAAAATTCCAATTTGATGCTCAAAGAGAGAGTTATGAATATTTTCCCATGATCACTTCTTTGAGATGAAATTCAGGAGCTTGAAAAAGACCTAACTTCCACAGATCATATCTCCGAAAATATTGTGAAACAAGATCTGAAATTTTGTGAAGATGTTCCTCAGGATTTCAACTTCACACAATTTAGACACAAATTTATAGCGAAAATGCCACGATGACCTGTTTGGAGCAACAAAACCATAGAATCCAAAGATACCAAGTGTTGTGAAACCAACTCCAAAAATAGAAGAAAAGAGATATCAACGCCTTAGAAATAAGCCACTTCGAGGGGGCAACCTCCAATACATTACATGAATGAACAGTTCTTGGATGATGTAAATGAACAAAGCCTCCTTCTATATATAGGAGTCCATGGGGCCACAGTATAATCCTAATGGGGCCATAATGTAATCCTAGCCAACCTAACAATAATAATGTAAGGGCACAATAATAACAATATGGGGGTTACAGGGGTACAAAAATAACAATAAGGGGGGTTACACTAGCATAATAAGGGACTACACTATTAATATAGGGACATAACAGATGGGATGTATGGTAAAGCCTGGAGAATGTGTCTCGGTGTAGGGCCTAGTGATCCCTGGATCACACTATGGATTACGGTAAAGCTCGAGAGACTATAAGGCACTCAAATTCCTCATGGTGTAGGCAGATAACACCAATAACATTCATGCTTGTTCGGTTATTTTGGTTGGTTATGAGTCCCACATTCATTCTTTTTTGGTTATTTTGGTTCGTTATGAGTCCCACATTCATTCTTGGAATATAACATGGGGGTGATTAGCTGAAGAGAAATTTGGCTTAGCCAATATATGGTCAAGTGGAACGCAAAAGTCTCATCTCCAGTTGGTTTCTACATTCATTAATGAAGAGCTCATTCCTTTGGTATTTGATGTATAAATTCACTAATTTATATGTGGATTCTATAGTTGTTGTATCCATTGTATTTCTATTGTTATTATGCCAGTTGTAAGCATGTATTTTATCAGTGATGATGTATGGATATCTCCATGTTTCTACTTGTAAATGAATGCACTATGTATCTACGGTGAAATAAATTATATTGCAGTTAATTATATAAAGGATCAATTATTCGTAGTGATTCTTAGATAAGTATGATACCACTATGCTCTATTATGTTGTTTACACCTGTAGGTTCAATGTTTGTACATGTTTGACAAAATGATTGTCATGTATAGGATGGGTCCATATGAGTTCTTGTTGTTGTGATTGCTTCAGTATCATTTTACTTTTCTTATTTATCATCTCTGAACTTTTAATGAAGTTCTGGGCAGAGTACTGGGTTATGGGCCTGAAAATGTGGCTCAAATCCCACAAACGCTAGAATATAACTAAGGAATTGACGCCGTGGATGCTGACATGTTGTGTTATGCTTGCATCTATAGCCTCCTGGAAGTTTGCCTTCATGCCCATTCCTGCATCTATGGCTCAAAGAGGTCAAAATTTCAGTGTGACCTAGGGGTAAGAGGCATGAATGGTTGGGTTACCTCGTGAGGGTGTTTTTGTTGTTGTACAAGGTATGTATATTGTGTTTCTGTCTATTCCACTTCCTTAAGATCACATATAACATTGAATCTCATTATAGTAGCCTCTCGTCATATGTTTACCCCGGTTGGTAGGTTACTTTGGTAGATGTGGGAGGAGGGTGTTACAATGGAATTCTCTTTTTCCATTGTATGGGATGATTTTTTAATCATACAACTCGCTTCTCATCACAAATATTTTCAAATAAGGAAATACACGTGTGAGTTCATGCATACATAATGGTAGCCACCTCAACCAACAACTAATCTACATGCATACCACTAGATTCCTTTCTCTTTGACTTCTAATGCAACTCGCTCTCGACATCCTCGATACACAACTATATCTCGGCCTTTCACATACCCATCTCTCTCTTCCATGAAGAAATAATCAGATCACTCCACGAAGAATAAAACTATCCAAAAATGCTATGTTTCTCATAGTTATCTCTGATAGGAAGATCACAATCACAGCTCTACTCTTCAGCTTAATTTCCAATGATCATCTCTATAATTCACTCTTCCACTGTGCAACTCCAAACCAAACCAACCTCACTCTTCTGAACCTACAATGCAATCAATGACCGTACGATCGATCCACAGATTTCAGCAATGCTACCAGACATCAATTTTCACATTCACAAAACATAAAACTTCGACGAATCCATGACTTAATCCCAGCTACATGGGATCAACTGATTACTTCACCTTCATATTTTGAAAAACACTTCCACATACTCCCTTACTGAGTTCCATGTCACACAATGGTATAAACAAGTGGAAGATTCATTATATATTAAAATAGGAACACCTCCAATCTTATATCATGATCCTCTGCTCAAACTCATTCATCCAAATTTCACGTGATGCTCTTGTACCAACTAAAATTTAGGGGAGACGGAAAATAGAGGAAATGAGAATCTCTCAGGTGAGCCAAGCTCAACCTGAAGAGTGGTTCCATAAGACACTATATCATTCTCCAAATCATTTATACATAAATAAGATTGGAAATATGTTGAGGAATTGAACATATTCCTTAATAATAGGATCCAATCTAGTTGATCCCAACATATCACAACAAATCTCTAATAAAAGAATAATCTATAGTATTATGCATTTCTCCATTATTCTAAGTAAAAGTATATATCTTACGAGTTTAGATCCAAGAATGGTTTTAAAAATAAGTGAATGATTTTTTTAATGGTAAAAAGTACACTTACAAAAACATGCAATTACTTCATTTTGAAAGGTGCTATGGTGGTGAAGTTCATGCTCCTCTTGAAAATATTGTCTTTCTTCCTTGGATCCTGCTTCCTTTCTTCGTCACAACCTCCATTAAAACTTGCAAACCATATAAGACTTAACACAGTAACATAGTTCTTAAATAAATTGAAGGACCACAAAAACATTGAAAATTCATATCTTTTATGATAGAGAAGGAACACATAAAATTTGAAATGTGTTTCAGGATGAAGGGCTCATTCTCAAAATTCGAATTCGGGAGATGAAATATGTGGTTTTTTTCTTTCACCATAAGCATGTCAAATTGTGGTATTTTTCCCACCTTTACATTAATTGTAAAACTCATGCAAGTTTGAGGGAAAAAATTTCTTGTAACCAATGAGCGTAACCCTTAGCTATTTTAGAGCCACATTTCATAAATATTTTTTTTAATAAATTAAAGTTAAGATCTAAGAAACTGAAAACAATGTGTATATCTTCAATATTGTTTGTTGTTGGATTATGTATTAGATAAAAATTATTATGAGATTATTAAATCTACACCGTCCATAATTTAAAGATTTGAAATTCCTCAAACCCAATTGTAATATATACCACTCCTATACGTAAATATTTATCTGAGAGATTGTTTTCAAAGTAAGTCGAAAAATATTTTTTTCAAAGTAAGTTAAGCCCAATTTATAGAGTAAAATCTAACATGCCATTAAATATCTAAATTTAGTAATATTGTACACAATTTAATTAATAAATATAGATTTATAAATCTTAGCTTTTCAATCGTATTTTTCAGTATTTAAAAACAAAATTTCTATTTTAATAACTTAATAAAATTATAAATAACATTTTTCATTTTTCAAATATTTTATCTTAATAATTTCATTAAAAAAATATTTTTTTTGGTCATAAAGATATAAATGAAGTAATATTAATTTATGTTTTTTATTAGAATTTGATAATATAATTTATTTTAATGAAATAGTAATTTTTTTATTTAAATCATAATTTTGAAAGCGTAAACCAATTAAGTTAATTGAAAATTTCTTGCAATGATTATATTATGCCGAATAAATAAATCAAATATCAAGTACAACAAATCTTTTATGCTTTATCTTTTGAGAAATTGAATTAAAATTGATGGTGCGGATGATTAACATTCACTAAGATCTATATGGTTTATGATACCTTAAGAAGGTAAGGGAATTATTCAACATTTTATTTCTATGATAAAATAGATGTTAGAGAATGATATCTAGATCATCGTAGCTTTACCAACTTGAAAGGTCAATAAGGTTGGTAGTATGAAAAATATTTTAAAATTAGATCAAATGTGAGTTTAATATGGACAATCGAAGAAAAAGTTATTTTTATTTTCAATTCTCTTAGAATCATATATTTGATAGAATTTTTTGTCCCATGGTGATTTGAGAATTTTCTAATGCCCAATTTCACTAAACTCATGAGAATTAGTTGTATCTTTACAATATTAATTTTTTTCTTATCATGAGTCAAAACAAAAAATTATTTTTGGTTTGCAAATGTCAATCGTCTTATTAGCATTAATAAAAAAAGTAAGATAATTTGATTGTAAAGTTGGACTTGATCACTCAAAAATTTCACTCTCAATTTGAAACTCCCCCAAAAAATAAAAAATATATGATAATTAAAATCAAGTTAATGGTACAATCAATTATTCCTAATATTTCAACTGTAACAACTACACTTCTTGCAAGTTTACCTATTATACGACTACTATGATATGTGGAGATAGTCATTTGTGAACTTTTAGTAAGATTTAAAAGAGCCATAAACCTAGCGTTAATTAGCTTAATGCAAAAATCCTAAACCTAACCATGGCTAGTAAAATATTTGGTTGCTATGAAAGGAAAATGATTCATTCCTATGAAATTGTTTATTAGTCCATAATAGATTAGAAAATCTAAGAATATGACACAAAAAAAGAAGAGAGGAAATAGAAAATCATATAATAACCATTTATATCCCAATGTACAAGGGAAATCCATATTGAGTGAACTTTATTTGTACTTTTATTTTATAATCTAGAATATGGCAGAGAAGAAGAAAAAAAGAAATATAAAATCATATAATAACCATTTATACCCCAATGTGCAGGAAAAATCCATATTGAGTGGAATTTATTTGTACTTGTATATTATAATATAGAAAAAGAGAAAGAGTATAGACATTGCCTTCTTATTTAGTCTTTCTAATATATAGCTTGTAGTTTTTTAACTTTAATGACATGTTATTTTCTAAGATTTTTTATTTTGATTTTAGCTTATTTCCATATTTTATGCACTAATCTCATAAAATAAAATATAAATCTAAGGCAAACCATTATGTTATAAGATAATTTAGAATATTCTAAGATCTCTTCTGATAAATAGTTACAATGGAATATCTATCATAATTTATTGCTCAAACGATCTTTCTTCAATGCCATTTGTGAATATAGTTCACAAAATGAATGGTCATATTTTTTATTACATGAAAGAATGTTTTTAAATCCCTTATCGTATCGAATATAAAATTTTAAAATGTTTTAGAATGGTTGCTAGTGATGCACAATCAGGATGTGACCCTATGAGTTATTTAATATACAATTTCAAGGCAACTATATTAAGGGTGCATTGAAACAAGTTTAAAAATATAGAATTATAGATTATATTGTTCAAGGAACAACATAAGTGGAAGTTTATTATGTGTTTATATGGATCTTCTCTATCCAATGGTTCAATTTTTGGGTTATGTAATGGAGGTTCGGTGTGCATGACAAGTGAAGTAAGGTCATATTAGATGGGATCATGGGTGATATTAATCAAATTTGGGATATTCATATTATCCATAAATGGAATTTTAGGTGTGAAATACATGTTAGTTTTCATATTTGCATTATTTTTATCCAAGAAAGCTAAAAGTGCTAATGGGGATAGACAGAATGAAATCGGATGAGTACAAAATCATATTGAAGGAACTTGAATTATACAAACTCAAAGCTCAACTATTAGGGGATGGAGGATGATTATGTTTTACTCTCATTGATTTCGTAAAAAAAATAACACATATATTTCCATAAAAAATAACACATATAGGGATATCAAGAAAATCAGAAAGTCCCCTGAGAATACAATAATTTGTATGTGAGACTATAGGTGTTGTATTGACTAATTGATCAAGTTTCATCAATAAAATAATATATCTTAAGTACAACAAAGGGAAAATGATAAGTTAAATAATTCAACAAATTACTAAATATAAATGATGTGAAATGTGGATGCAATGTGTTCCAATTAATTAACTATTCAAATAAATAAAATTCACCCTAAAACATAAAGTAAAAAAAGATCACTAGCCTCAGGGTCTTACTAAAACAAAAATGTAAAAATAAAATAAATATTCTTACAAACATTTATCAATAAATTATAATGAATTTTATTGTGATTAATGAGTAAATATATTAACAAGTTCCTTTCAAATATTCAAATTGATGGGAGATGGAATTCACCAATAGAGTAATTGAAGGGAAAAAAGAGATTAGTTATAAAGGTTGTTGGGGGAAGTTCCCAATGCCCAAAAAATTATTGATCTCTAGTTCCCTCCCTCTTATAAGAATCACTTAGGTAGGAACCTAGTCAAAGTCCACTAAACTACTCATTCATGGATAAATGAAATAGCTTACCATGCCTTCAATATGAAATCAAATAATTGAGGGATACTGATTTTGAAAGAACTAAGAGTCTCAATAAAACATTTGGTACCATATTTAACATTATCGAACATTGGTTTTTACCCTGTACATAAATGATCTGCAAACAAATTTTGGAAAAATAAAATAAACAATGGCGAAAGCATAAAACATAAAATAAATATACACAGAGATTCTCCCCCGGATCTCGAAATCGAGACTACCATATTGATTTTTCATTATATTCCTTTCAATTACAATACATATATATACATGTTGAAGCATTCATAAACCCCAATCCATTAACCCTAGATTAGAACATAACTGTAGTTCCCTTGACCAGATATACAAAATACCATGGAAAAAAAACCACCATGCCCAAAACCATGTGAAAAACCCATGCAAAAAACCATAGGTAGGTTTTCCCACCTAATATAAGGTCCACTGCCACCCTGTGAACCCCCTGTGGTGCTCGGTACAAGGAGGGGGGGAAGCCATACATTAAGCTAGTCGTGGAAAGAATATAAGGCACACCCAACATTCTCCCACTTGTTTTTTTCTTTCCACATGGGGCCATAGGAGAGCTTAGTAATTGGTGAGAGAACTTATCAGTGCTCACAGACTTCGTCAATGCATCTGTAACATTCTTCAAAGTATCCACCTTTAACAACAACACCTTTTTGTGCTCAACCATATCTCTCACAAAGTGATACTAAACATCATTGTGTTTTGTATTTGAATGATAAGTAGGGTTCTTGGCCAATAAAATTTCACTTTGGCTATCAAAATTTATCCTTTTATCTTGTTGCACCAACCCCATACCTAAACAAAATCTCTGCAACAAAACTGCTTCCTTTCTTTCATGAGTAGCTTCCATGTATTTTTCCTATGTAATTGAAAGAGACAATACATTCTGTCTTTTTCTCATTGAACTAACTACACCTCTAAATAGATTAACCAAATACCCACTTATATATCTTCTCTTATCTATATCTCCATCCTAATCTGCATCAACAAAGCCATAGATGTCCAAAACTTTTTCCAATCTTGGTCTTCCTTGGTAGCACAAACAATAATCACTAGTGCCACACAAATACCTGAGAATCCGCTTCATTTTTTCCTAATGCTCATTTCCTGGTTTTGACATAAACCTAGTCAATACTCCCACTGCATGTTCAATTTCTATTCTAATACAGATCATTTTGTACATCAGGCTATTGACTACACTTGTTCATGGAACATGGAAATGCCTTCTTCCTCTTCTTGTGTCTTGGGACATTATTCAATAGATAAATTCAGACCTACAGGAATACGAACCTTCACTGGTTTACTATCCTACATATTAAACCTCTGCAATATTGTCTCTACATAATTACTTTGGTTTAACATGAGTTTCCTCTTTGCCTGATCTCATTTAATTTCCATGCTCAAAATATAGTTTGCAGCACCAAGATCCTTCATGTCGAATTTGGAGGAAAATTAGGTCTTCAAACCCCAAATAATTTATTTTTCATTTCCAATCAGCAACATATCATACACATACAAGACCAAATAAATAACATGGTCACCAATTAATTTAAAATACACATAGTGATATGCTTTACTTCTAGTGAATCCAAATCCCTGTACATATGTATCAAAATTTTGATACAACATCATTAGTGACTATTTTAAACCATATAGATAATCTTTTAGCCTTCATACCAGTTTATTTTTACCCTTCATAGTAAAGCCTTCAGGTTGCTTCATGTATATCTCTTCTTCGAGATCCACATGAAGGAATTTTTTCTTCACATCCATCTGTTCTACGTCAAAATCAAAAGCAACAACAATAGATAAAAGTAATCTAATAGAATTTAACTTGGTAATAAGAGAAAAAATATCACTGATTTGAATGGAAAGTGGCCTACACCCATGGTATTCATCTACCCATGGTATTTATCTTCTCATGGTATTGTAATTGACATATATCCATGGTATGTATCCACCCATATTTTTCATCCACACATGGAATTTACCCATGGTATTGTAAGTGGCATCCACCCATGGTATTTATCACCCATGATATTTATCCACCCATGGTATTTACCTGGTATTGCAATTAAAAAAACTATAAATAGATTGTCCACCATAATGTAGCTTTTATAGTTTTTCTCTATTTCAATAAAAAAATTATCTATGGTTTTGTTTACTCTGTGTTCTCCTCTTTTCTTCTAGCATTTCAATTTTCCAGATCTTTCACCCCCCTTCCCCCCCACCCCCCCCCCCAAGATCCATTTCAATTTTTTTAACCTTGGGGAACGCCCCCTAAGATCCATATCAATGGTTTCAGAGCCAGGTTACGAATCTATGGAAATGAGGGTTTGCAGCAAATTTTAGTTTCAAAAATTTGCAACAAATTCATGAAAGTGCCATAACCTCCACATAGTACTTTCTTGGCCCAAGCGAAAGAATTTTTATTTTATTTTTCATTTTTTTGCAAGATTTTTTATTGGGTGATGATTTTTTAGATCAGATCTAAACATTTTGGTGCAAATTTTATAAACAAAAATAATATATCTGTATTCCTTGTGAAAAAATGATTTCATATCCTATAAATTTTCATTTTTTATGCTGAATTTCAGAAGAATTATTGCATATCTGATCTCCTCTTGAAAAATCATGCAATTTCAAAAAACAAATTGGTCGAATAAGAATTCAGATGAGGGAGATATCACTGATTTAAAATCAAATATTTTTTCAAAACTTTTGTTACGACGACACAGTTGCAACATGAATCTGGGTTTCCAGAGTGTCCAGATAGGGATTTCAATCGCATAGAAAGATGCATAATTATCATTCTGTTTCCAAAAACATGTTATAATAAATATTCTGAGTTATATTGACTGATTTTTCCTCATTTTAAATTAGATTTTATATCTAGAGCAACATTAAGAGCGAGTTCCCTTTGGAGCCATGCCCTCCCACCCTGATTTAGGAGGAACAACCTTCACATTCATCAGTTTCAGAATAGAAGAATCCAACTTGGGTTATTTGGAGACGTTCCCTCCCACCCCAGGCTATGTAATCACCTGCTACTTCATCAATATTCTACATCACGGTTATGGGTCAACCGCACAAAATTATTGTCATCAAAGTCCATTTTTTAGGCCACACACTGTTAGTATCACAGTTGGTCACCAACATTACAGGGTATCTCTATCCTCAGATATTTGTTTGTCATGGTTTTGGGTCATCCAAAAACCCACATTTCATCAAATTCCATTTTCTAGGATGCACATTGATAGCATCACAGTTGGTTAGAAGCATTACATGGTATCTCTTTCCCTGGATCTACATTTTTCATGGTTATGGGTCATCCACAAACTCACACTTCATCGAAGTCCATTTTCGAGGCCACACACTTTCAATATCATAGTTGGTCATAAGCATTACAAGGTATATCTATCCTCGGATCTTTGTTCATCATGGTTATGGGTTAACCACACAAAACCCTTCTCTTTAGTGGCTCTTCATATTCAACAAAGGCTTCTGAGGAGGGAGCTTCATGTAATGGGGAACACTGATTCTTGAGGATGGAGGAATGTTCTGTATGGAAAGTGGCCTACACCCATGGTATTGTAACTAGCATCTATCCATGGTATTTATTCACCCATGGTGTGCATCCACCCATGGTATTCATCCACACATGGAATTTACCCATGTTATTGTAAGTGGAATCTACCCATGGTATTCATAACCCATTGTATTTATCCACCCATGGTATTGTAAGTGACATCTACCCATGGTACTCATTCACCCATGGTATTTATTCACCCATGGTATTTACCCACCCATGGAATTTACCTGTGGTATTGCAACTAAAAAAACTATAAGTAACAAGTCACATTTTGTAAAAGGAAAGATTGTCCACCACAATGTAGCTTTTATAGTTATTCTCTATTTCAATAAAAAGTTTATTTATGGCTTTCTTTACTATGCATTCTCCTCTTTTCTTATGGAATTTCAAATTTTCAGATCTTGCCCCTCCTCCCCCCACCCAAGGTCCATTTCAATTTTTTAGATCTTGGGGGACTCCCGTTAAGATCCAGATCAATCACTAAAATCAATTCCCAGCACCTCAGAATAACCTTTTGATACCAACCTAGCTTTGTATTTCTCCACCTTTCCTTCCGCGTTTATCTTCTTCTTAAACACCCATTTTCTTCGAATGGGTTTCCTTCCAGCCGAAAACTCCACCAAAGCCCAAGCGTCATTTTTGTCCAAAGATGCCATTTCATCGATCATGGCCTCATTCCAGAGATTTCCATCCTCTGAATCTAGTGCCTCCCTAAGAATTATGGGATCATCATCTGTAATAGATAAAGAAAAATTTGAATAGAAAGCAACTGGACTATAACTTTATAACTGCATTCTCTCTTGAACTGATCTTCTCAAGGCTAGAGTTAGTGGCTCTTCCTCTTCGGATTCTTTTTTTGTTGTAGAGTATGATTCTTCCTCCTTTAGCTCAAACTCTATATTCTCAGGTTCCTTTGGTATGAATTCATGTTTATTAGCATGTTTCACCTCTCTAAACAACACATCTTGGTTTTACACAACCTTCGTTGTTTGTGGGTTCCAAAACTTATAACCTTTTAAACCATCCTTATACCCAATAAAGATGAACCTTTCATATTTACTATCAAACTTGTTTATTTTCTCCTTTGGAACATGTACATATGCATCACAACCAAATAACCTCAGATGTTAAAGAGAGGGTTTCTTACCAGTCCATACCTCATGTGGAGTCTTATTCTCCAATTCTGATGAAGGTGATCTATGATCTATATCTATGTAGGAACACAACATAATACAAATATGCAACAAAAATAACATTTCATATCATTAATATCAAATAACAAAAATATTCTTAGAGACATAATGGAAATAAACTAGCTAGGGCACTGGTAGCTTATCTCTGAGAAGAGATGTGGAAAATAAAAGCCTCTGAATTGTGTTGCAATGAGGCTCGAAGGCCTATTTATTATTGAGAAAAAATGGAAAAACCTAAACATCCAAAAACCTAACACTAGGAGATGAAGCACCAAAATTATGGGGTCCGTTTGGGTAAATTGGTACATCAACTTCTCGTGGTCGTAGCTTTAGCATACGATCTCCATTTCACGTGCATGGTACCTCGTTATAAAGATCTATCCGAGTAATACAACTTTTGGGTGAAAAAAATCTATCATAGACCCATGTTGCTCCCAAATTTCTGAAACATATATCAAAGACCCATGGTTTGGGAAATAATCTTATTGTGTTACTTTGGAGTAATCCAAGAGATGGCAAGAGGTGATAATACCTCCAGTATCATTTACAACTTATTTCCCAATGTAATAATAATAGAACGAAGCCTAATGATCAGGAGATCATGTCCAAGTTAAGAAAATTTCTCAAAATTGGAATTTCTCAGAAATGGTTACAATCTGAACGACCGGAAAGGTCTCGTTGCTACGATTCTGGTGCCATGAACGGTTCTCAAAACCAAGGTCGTATGTGAAAGTTACAGAGGTTTGAAATCATCTAGTGAACTCCAAAACAAGACTTTTCGACTTAATTGACTATGCCAATTTAAAAGAATATATATAAGGGAAATTTAATTTTTTTATTATGTTAAGAGGGCCTATCAGAGGGTGCCACGTGGCCCCAGGCCTAAGGTTGAAAAAACTTGGCAAATAAGGTGAAGTTCATGGGTTTGGAACCCTGACCTGACAGTTCGAGCAGGGCCGACCCGACTAGCCCATCTGTGAAGTTTTGTTGAATGACTCGTGCAGGTTAAACGTATAGACGAGTTGGCATGTGTTGGGCAGAGAAGATTGGGGACCAGCCCCTTAGAGCCAACCCACGCAACATGACCACAACATAAGAACCTGGTGCTTAACATTTGACCAGCGGAGATTTTTAAAAGGGCTAGCCCTAATAGCTAGCCCCAACACTCATGTGACCAGCGGCGATGACCAGGGGCGCGACCTTTAAACTATAACCATGCGGTTCAGAGGGCGATGTGGCCAACCACTCAGTTACATTTAATGTGGAGGTTGGGATGGATAACCCATGGCTTATCCAGCGATTAATCCATGGAGGCTACATGTGAACATGGCCCAACTGACATTTAATGCCACCACTCACAGTTCCGATAGATTTTATGCGCGCCACCATTTTTGGCAGGAACTCCTATTTTGAAGGAGTTAACTGGAGTTCCTCTAGTTTTGGAGGAGGTTTTCTAGTGACACTTGGCAAAAATTTGTTTTGGTCATAACTTTCTCAATTTTCGACCAAACAAGATGAAATTTTAGTCAATTTTGGGTTTCTTGAGCATTCTGAAGAGTTTGGGACAAGTTTTAGAGCAAACAGAGGTGATGTACAATAGATTTTGATTTAGGGAAGTTGAAGGAGCCATGAGGGCCATCATGGAGAAGGCACTATATTGGGTTTTTTTTCACTGTTTAAGGTGGAAAAAAATCCATTTATAGTATTTTATATCTTATGAAGTTGAATTTACAGTTGGTTTTTTCTTGTTTAGGCATATTTTTCATCGTGTAATCATTTTGAGCAAATTAATAGAGCAAGGACAAGCCATTGGGGAGCCTTGGACCGACAGATGTAGCCTAGGAGGGGTGAACTGCCTCAACAATTTGATGTGTTACGTTTTGGTGAATTTTACTTTCTGTGTATTTCTATTATGATATGTTAAATAGTAAATTTAATTAACAAATCATCGCACATAAAACTCAAAAACAAACCAAAAATACTTTGTTTAATCTGCAATACATGGAGAACACTTTGCACACTAAATTATTTGAGAATGGATACTTTGCATAGCATTACAAATAGTTCCATTTTTAGATGAGTTGGTATCAGAGCTAGATTTTTACTCTGCATTTGTTCTTGTGCAAAGATATAGTTGACTGTTTGAAATTTTTGATGCTTACTAGGCTTAAGCTCAAGAGAGGGGAAGGAAAATTGGTTAGAGCTCAAAGTAATCCTCAACCGAGGAGGGCCAGAGTGCCATTAACTCCACCTTCTAATTCACCTCCAACAGCTACAAAATAATTCTTAAGCATGTCTTCAAGAGAAGGAGAAGTACCTGAAGACATTGATCCCAAAGAAGAAGAACGGGTGTTCTGAAAGGCATTCCTGGACATGACGGAGATGGTGAGGATACTCTACCAAGAAAGGAATGAAAGGCTTGTAGGAGAAGGGTCTAAACATCAGAAAGAAGGAGAGGGTTCTTTAGGAGGAAAGAAAAGTGATGAAAAGTCAAAGAAAGGACACAGAGGAAATGGTGATCCACCATCCCCATCTTCATCCTCTTCCTCTACATCGTCATCCTCAACTTCAGTGAACCAATCTCACAAGTCAAAAAACATTGGTAAAAGTTCATTTTTAAAGCTTGATGTTAAGTTTGAGTTTCCTATGTTTAATGGTGAGGTCAATGCAGAGAAACTTGATAATTGGATAAGGCAGTCGGAGGTTTACTTAAGGATACATAACCTTCATGATGATGACACGAAGATTTAGTTAGCCTCTTTGAGAATGGATGGAGCAACATTGGTATGGTGGGAAGCTAAAACCAAGGAAGAAATTAAAAAACATGGTAAGATCACTTTATCATGGGCTGGATTTATTACTGCAATTAACAAGCAATTTTATCCATTAGCTCATTTACAAGAGGCTATCATGAATTAGCAAAATTTTAGACAACTTAAGGGAAAAAATGTACAAGATTACACCCAAGAGTTTAGACGAAAAGATCTTTTACTAGGAATTGATTTGCATATTCAAGAAATTTTGCTAAAATATATAGGTGGTTTACATAGCTACCTTATACATACTATCCTTATGTTAAATCCTACTAGTCTAGATGAGGTTTATGTCCAAGCCACGCATTTAGAGGCTAGAGGTAAAAAATCTTTTGATGGAGAGGAAAGTGAATTTAAAGCCAAAGGGAGAAAAAGAAATGCAAATTCTAGGAAAGAGAAGGGAAAATTATTTTGTAAAAATTGTTACAAAATAAGCCATGATGAAGACCATTGCTGGAAACTTCATCCGAAGTTGAAACCATAAAAATTCAAAACCAAAGATAAGGCCAAAGAAAAAGGCAAGACGGTTGCAATAGCTGAACAAGACTTAGGGTCTGAATCAGGAGATGAAACTAAAAGCATAGTTATGGAACTAAAGAACATAAAGGGGAAAGAGTTTGTAAATGAAAAAAATCCCAGTTCTAGCATTTCAAACTATCACATAGAAGCTTCAAATGAGGAGAGGAGGATTGAGTTGTTTCATGTGAGGATCATTTCCAAACACACAAAGAGAGACACACTATTTGACAGTGGATCACAAGCAAACCTCATATCAGAATACTTAGTCAAGAAGCTGAATCTTGAAACCATTCCACATCCTAAACCTTATCCTCTTGGTTGGATTTGCAAGGATGCAGATTTACAAGTTTCAAGGAAGTGCATGTTGCGCTTCACCATAACAGCTCATTATATTGACATTGTTGAATTAGATGTGGTATCGCTTGACATTACAGTTATGGTGTTGGGCAGTCCTTACTTATATGACAGGAAATAGATCTTCCATCACCATGAGAACAAGTACCATTTATTCAAGGATTGCAAGGAGTTTATTGTGAGAGCACATCAGAAAAAGCTAGAATCTTCTTTAGTGAATGCAGGGCGGTTGAAAAGGCTTGTTAATGCAAGTCAAAATTTGACTTTGTTGATGATTAAGAAAAAATATTTTGTACATAATCCTTTTCATGTTGTTGCTAATGTAAATAATCAGTTGTTTCAGTCTGAAAGCAGGCTGTCTTGGGAAGAAGATGATAAGAAGTTGCAGCAAGTGTCTTTGGTGTCGATCGGTGTAGAGAACAAAGTGTCGGTGCAAAGTTGTGCAAGAATCCAAGAGAGGGAAAAGAATACAAGCAAAGAGGGAACAAAGTTCAACAAGGATCATTGCTGGTTTCAGAATGGCAGAGTACTATGGCGAGAAAACTTGGTCGGGAATTGACAGAAGTACATGGCTCATTCGGAAAAAAATCGCCATGAGGACAATTGGCAAGCTGAATCTCATTTTCAGTCTCCTTTGAAGGTAGACCATTGTAGGAAGAATATGTTTTCTGCAAATTTCAGTTGCTATTCTGCAAGTTTCAAAAATTTGCAACATGACACAGTCAAGGTTAGAAACAATTGGTCAAAAGATTCAAGGAAGAATTTGTCTTTTTATGAGAAGCTCAATTTAATGAAGTTAGGGAGATTTTAGTGGATAAAGGCCCTGACTGAAGAATTTTGGATCCACCACGCGAAAATTACCCCGTATCATCCACAGGAAAATGGGGTTGTTGAAGCTTTTAATAAGATCTTGGAGTAGGCATTGACCAAGGTCTGTAATGATGATCGTAGAGACTAGGACGTGTGCATCCTGTCAGTTCTGTGGGCCTATCAAACCACCTGCAAGAAGTTGACTTGGAAGACACCGTTTAGGATTGTTTATGGAAAGGAGGCCATTATGCTCATGGAGTATATTCTTCCTATCCTGCGCATCATAGCCTTTATGAACATGGCGGATCCAGATATCATGGAGGAGTGTTTAGCACAGTTTGTGGCTTTGGAGGAAGATCGTTTCATTGCTAATTTCCATCAGTAGGTTCAGAAGGCTTGGGATAAGGCATGGCATGATCAACATATTCGGAAAAATACATTTGCATAGGGCGAATTAGTCCTGATGTACGATAGCTAGTTTGCGAGACACCCTTGGAAGTTCTGTTAGCACTAGCTTAGTCCCTATGGTAAAAGAAATCATTGATGGAGGCATTGTTCGGTTAGCTACCCTACGTGGTGATATGATACTAGGATATGTCAATGGAAGCTGGCTCAAACCATACCAGATCAAATGACTATATGGCAGGAGTAGATGTATGGAGCGAAATATGCGCAGGGGTCAATCGCAGGTCTAAAAGCTTGGCGAATTGCGCTGGGAGCGCAGGGGTGCACTGGGCCCATAAGAGGTACGCTGGGAGCATAGGGGTGTGCTGGGAGCACAAGAGGTGCGAAAACTAGTCGTTGGAATAGTAAAATTAGATAAAAATAAAATCTTACCGTTGAAGGGAGTGAAAGGCTAGTAATTAATGAGGTGATTTCCGAAGATATTTTACTGTTTACTTGATGGTAAGTTTCTAATAAGCCTCACCCAATAGTTGGGTGACCCCTACGGCTATAAATGGAGAGGGATAGATCAGAAGAGGTTTTTTTATACCTTCAACAGTCTGTGCTTCACGAAATTCTGTGACTATTGCACTTTGTTAATGTCTGTGCATGTTGCACCGTATGATAGTAGCAACCCTGGGTTCATATTTCGCGCTAGAATGATAGCGACCAATCCTGTTGAATCCTGACAGACTGTGGCCTCGACAGAGCAATAATCGGAGGAAGTACTGGAAGTCGACCCCGAAGTGGAGGAGGTTATGTCCACACCAAGCCAGGGGAAGCAGAAGGGGAAACAAAAGGTGCAAGGATCGGGGAAACCTACGAAATGGGCTTGGGTAAAGCCCCACACCTCTCCTTGAAATGTGAAGTCCCCATGAGTGGTGCCCTAGGCGTGTTCGCCTAACCTAGTGAAGATACCTCTGTCTACTCAAGAAGAGGCCTGGATTGCTGAACCGATCAACTGGCTAGCACCCTATGTTCGGCCTCGCAAACCCTTGACATGCATGCCTAAGAATCTAGATGGCCTGCGCACCTATCTGCAAATGCCACTGACTCTGGGTGAGGTCCCCATCATTGGAGAACCCTTTGGCAAACTCCACAAGGTAAAATTCGACGACCATGACTTGGCCAATTTGGAGGCCTTCCCCGAATTGGCACTAGAGCTATATCTCGAAAGGGTATTGGAAGAAGATGGGATAAGGATAGTCCCCATGCCATGGTTGCATGGATTGGCTAGTTCCAGGCTCTTAAACCTACTAAGGATGCCTCATTTTTGCCATTACAATGTCACAGACTGACTTGTGTGCCAGTTTCTTTCCCTGGTCCATGATGGCAGCTTATGGATCTAGGATCGAATCCCCATTTATGCCACACTTATTCACCGTATTTCTAGTCTCCCCATGGAAGGGCCAGACCCTATTTTGTGCGTCAGCAAAGGTATGAGCAAAATATCGCCGAAAAGGTGCACGAGGATTACCATGTCGAGCGGAACACTCGGGGGTTCATGATCAGCACCATCAACGACCCCGGTGTGCAGATGGACACCTTTTTGCTGGTGTTAGTTCCCAAATCCACCTTAGGCTGAAGTAAGGGAGAAAAAGGACAATACCAAACCACGCTCAGCCTCGTAGCTAGCCCTACGAGGACAGGAGAGGGCTCTCTCCGGGTCAATCTAAATGAAAATATTCAAAGGGGCTTGTGATGACTAAAACAACAACTGATCTTAGGCTAGATAAACAAATAGGAGGGTTTGATTTTGATTTTTAGGGGTTTTTTGTTGGAAAAAGGGAAAAAACAATTTTCGGGCTTGGGGATGAGGCCAATTTCTTGCAGAGTTCAAGTTGGGGCAAGGTAGGCAGCGGCTTTGATGTCTTAGATCAAATGAATGAATTGAAAATACTATTGAGGAGCTGAAGAGGGCAAGAGAGTGCAAGGATCCTCTTCAAAGTGACGAAAACATGTAAAACTAAATAAAAGTTTAAGGCAGAGCACCAGCAAACTAATGAATTCTACCTTAATTACTCATTTGTTTAATTCAGAAGCAAAGAGAAGGGAAATAGAATACATATAACATTAATGAAACTTAAAATAACATGTGAAGAACATCATCAAAACTCAGAAGCCACAAGGATCCCAACAAGTGCTGCAAAACTCTGGTCTTTCCTTTGCCAAAAACTGAAAATGGATATACAATGAGGTGCCAAACTTTTCCCAAGTATCCAACCCTGAAAATGTCTCAGAAAATACAATATATAAACCATCCTAACCCCTTCCCATGCCTCTAGGGTTCAATCTCATCCTTCTAGGGGCAGTTTCAACCAATTCTAAACATGGAACTAAAATCTAGGCAGCCAAACAACTTACCTTTATATGCTAGGAAGCTGATCCATTCACTTAATTTTCACTTTTTAGTGAATGAATCCTCTAGAACAAGTAAAAATATGCCAAATTTAAATCATAGCCACAAATTTACATCAAGATAGATCAATAATTACATCCAAAAGTGAAAATAGTCAAACTGGCCGAATTTTTGAGCTGAAAAGTGAAAATTAGGCAAAATTCCTCTATGCGCCACGCCAGAAAACTCAATGCGCCGCACCACTTTGAGCCTTTTTTTGGGGCACTTCCTGAAGTCCAAATTGAGCTCATGACAGCTCGTTGGAAAGCCCTGGATGTATTCTATCCAACCCAAGTGGAATGTGTCAATTTGGATGTCATTTTTCCCTCCAAAACTGCAATCTCCCAAGACTGGTTCCTGCTGGTGCAAAAAGTGGCTGAAAGGCCATTTTTGGAGTGTTTTTGACCTTTAAGACCTCCCAGAACTTCATGAAATCTCTCAAAAATTCTTGAGCATGCATAATTTACCATAACAAACCCAAAAATATCAAGTTTTCCTCCATAAGATGTCCCAATCATAAGCGCGCGTCGGGTGGCGCGACGTGTCGGGCGGAAAAAACTGTTTTGCAACCAAAATTTTCAAAAATGACAAAATTTACTCCAAATTTGCTGAAATTCGGAGTGAAGGTCTCCCATCATGTCTCATGCTCAGCCAAGGAAGATTCGGCCAAGATTCAGAGTGGATCAAGCCTTTTCCGACGTTTCAGTGCTTTTCTCAATCTCGCCTTCAGGATCTTCATCCTAGCTCTGCAAACGTGTGTGCGGGCCCAATAGTGGTTTTTCATATGTCTGAGCATGTCTTTGTCCCTATTGGCATTCGCCAAGAGCTTCTCTATATTAGTGTTGACGCTCGTAAGGCAAGTCTCTCGCTCAAATGGTGTCATGTCACCTGGTCTCTTTCGGGCCAATTCACAGTCTTCACGGATTTGCCGCAACTCTATGAGTGTCTGCTGATCCTCCAGTTGTTTATTACACTGCTCCAAGTAATTTATAACCCACTGAGCTCTCTGCAATTTCTCGTTCAGTGTGTCGATCTCAGCTTTTTTCTCCTAGATGATTTCTTTCAGTTTTGAGCTGGGAGAGCTCGAATCAACATCGATCAATATAAAATCAGTATCTTGGCCTCTCGATGGGGCCCTCATCCTGCATAGGATTCTTGCCTCTGTCCTGTATCTGTGCTGATGTAGAAGGCAAGACCCCTTCCACGCCATGTGGAGATAGTACTCGCGCTGCTATCAAAGGTAACGAGACCCCTTCCACCCTGGGCGGAGATAGTACTCGTCGTGCCGCTGCAAATAAGGCTCTGGTACCTCTCTGATAGGTAACACACACTGGAACACTGATAGGCTCTGTCTCAGGAACCTCTAACTGATGTGAAGGCTCACCTGCATCGTGAACAATCTCTGGAGGAGGTTGAGGGGCTGTAAAGAAGTCACGAGAAATGAACTCATCCCATGTGATGCCCTGCAATCCAAGCCGATGTACTACAATGATTTTAATGAGCGCATAATGATAGATGTTGTTATGTTGCTGCTCCGGAGTCTTCTTCTGCACAAGGGTAGTCATCCGCTCTATGTCTCTGACATGATGCTGAAAACAAGGTGTTTGACAAGTATATGCTGATATATGTATGGTGAAAACAAGAGTTTGTTTTTCAATACCAAGTGTGCCACATATGTAATGAGAGGCTGCAAGGAAATATCACAATGACTACAATAGACTGTCAAGTGAATTCGGAGTGGACGGACAGTCACTCACTGCTTGGGGAATTTTGGGATTAAGAACCTTTATAAGTGATATAGGAATAGGTGATAGTGATGGGGGTAGTTTTTAGGAACGAAAGTCAATGAAATGGAAAAATATAAGTGAAATCAAGGATATAGAGGCAGTCCTTGAATATTGTGGAAATTAGGCTTTTGTCAATGGTTGGTAAGTGATAGAGTTTGAGGATTAACACATGGGAACAAAAGGGTATAAGGGATATGGGACAGCGGGAATAGGAGAGGGACTGTGGTATGATAGTGTGATAGTAATAGCAATGATAACAGTGATAATAGTGATAAGAGCACAAATGAAAATGGGGTGAGAGTTTTAAGCACCAAAGTTCAAGTTTTGACACCCAATTTCAAACCATAGGAGCAAATTTTGATACAGATATAGGGTTATATTTTCACCATTTAAACTCTTTGAATTCCTCCTTTCAAATAGCACCCAACAGGAGTTAAACTCAAATAGCAAGGGCACAGAACTTACTTGGAGAAAAATGAAGTAAATCGCATTGAGTTTTTATGGAGCAAAGATGAGTTTGGCCTTTGGGGCTCTGTGCGCCGCGCACAAACCCAATGTGCCGCGTCATGTGGGTGCGCCGCGCCCTTTGGAAAATGCACGATGAACTCCGGCTCTATGCGCCGCGCTCTGTGGATGCGTCGTGCTCAATTTAAACACACAGTCGGCCCTTATAAAATCACTGTTTCGTTCTTTCAACTCCAACTCGACTTCTCTCTTAGATTTTCTCAATAACTCTTGATGAAAATAAATGAATAATCTTGGAGAAATATCTTGTAAAGAGATGGTTTTAATTTTTGATTCTCAAAACCCATTTTGTAATGTTATTAACTTTGGCACTTTTTGCATTTAATACAACTTCTGTCTTTTTGCTTCCTCACTGACTTTCCGAACTTGAATGATGAAATGAGTTTTGTAGGGATGGTGGCATTGAACCTTGGCAAAGGATGACCAGAGTCTGCATGTGAAGTACTTCATGGCGGAAAGATACATATTTATTACAAAAACAAATTTGACAATTTCTTCTTCAAAACAGAGTTTTGAAGAAGAAACATCCTCGAGCATATTTGATGATGAAAATTTTGAACTGAAAACTTATTGAAAACCTCCTCATGGCCTGCGGGCATTATCTAACATTTCTGAAGACCAAACCCTAGACCTAGAAAGTGAAATGACTCTTTTGACCAAAATAGCATCTATGACTGTAAATGACGTAAAATGAACTTTGATGAATTTTGATAAATTTTGACCAACCCAGCAGCTACAAACATGAGGGAAAACGAAAGAAAAAAGCCCTTTCGTTACATAATGGCATGCCCCTAACGGAATGCAGACGAATGAGCGGAATGAGACACCTAAAAATGAAATGCAATAAGAGAAATGATCTCTGACGGAGGGATGTAAAGACTGACTCTAACAGCTGGCATGCAAGATGATGCGCAAATTCCAGGCTGCCACTGTCCCTGCATCTGTAATTCAGCTGGAGAACTGATGCAAAAGGGGGTTTGCTAAAATTGGTCCTATCTCTTGTGCAACGAATTTGTGGCAAATGTACGCAAAGCCAAGGATCAGGGACGAGCATTATGCTACTCCTGGCTACTGCTTCTGATCACGTTGGTTGCATGGGAAGCTCCTGAAGACTCTATCCTCCCAAAGCTCATCCCAGATATGTGCGAGGGGGCACGATACGCAAATTTTTGGGACTCAAAGGACACGCAACATATTGAGGACAATCAAGTCTTTTGTGTCCTATTTCAGAGCGGGCTCGCAGCAGCAATCAATTCCCCGACACGCTTGTCACCAGCATTTTATGATAAGTACAAAATCATCGCAACATTTCAAGCTACCATGAATAATGTATAGATCAGAGGCCACAAGGATCCAGCATGGGTCTCACTCCCATACATGGTTGCTGATCAGGACATTGACTCCCTAATTGCGATTTGGCCTCCACACTAGAAGCTTGGTTCCAAATCAGGTACGAAGGACATCGCAGGGATGAGCACTATGAAGGTCACCCCGCCCGACACCACAAAAGAAACCAAAGGACAAGGTAAAGGTACTGGGAAGGAAGTGGACCTGGGATATCAGAAAGGTTTACAGCAGGGAAAAAGTATTGGGAAGGGCACGAAATCGGCATCACAGAAGGATCCATAGTAGGATCTAGGTGCAGAAGGTTTGGATGTGGGAGGTACTGACTCCCCTCGAGGTACAAAGCAGAATGGTGACCCTGTTAAAGGGCCACGAAAGAAGCAATGAGCTCAACGGCCGGAACGCGACATAGGAGTTATGCTGACAGAAGAGGACCTAGAGTAGATCATTGATGCAGTCACCGTGGCTGCAGAAGACAAATGGTTGACCCTGGAAGAACAACAAAAAGCCACAGTCGATACACTCTAGGCTGAGCTCTAGGCTCTGCAGCTCAAGACTGATACCTTACAAACAAGTATGATTTAGGCAAGGTCGACCCCAGCCACAAGCAGCACAGTAACCAGTACGCTGGAAAGCCACCTCTTCCCTCTACTAGGCGCAGCCCTCATACTGAGTCCACCTTACTAAGGAGCGCAAGTCTAGGCCTGTGCAGAGGTACATTTGGATCTTGCCCACCTGCCGCATGAACCGTTGTAGATCCTTCGCGCATCCTTGTTCGAAGAGATTTAACATAGAGACCGTCAGGTGCACCAATAGTTCAGTACAGCTGAGCAGAAAATTGAAGAAAAAATTGCTGAGGTGTCCCAGGCACAGGTTGCATGTACCCTCGCCATCGCGCAACAAACAGAGCTAGAGCACCTAATTAGTAGGCTCTATGTGGATGTCATCGAAGATATCCCGACTTCTGCCACCCCCCAGGCCAAGATTTAGGGGTTGGTTGTAGCGGTAAAATCCTTAAGGACCGAGATCCAAGTGGTCAAGACGGAGATGGAAAAATAGATTGCGGCCTTGTAGGCCAAGTTACAACTAGAAACACCACCTGAGGTAAGGGCCCAGTGAGCTGCACTGGTTACAGAGGCCACTAATATCATTACAAGTCAGATTTCTCAAGGTGCAGAACTATTGGAAACACCTGGACCAAGGTACACCACGACCCTCTCCTGCACGAAATCAACCAAGAACTGCGACAGAAGGAAGAAGAGCTTGATAAAATGGAGGCTACACTGACCACTCTGGTCCCCGCTCAATGCTTAGCCCGACTGCGCACCAGCCATACGCTCAAAGATGACAAGGAAGCTCTTTGGCGATGTAAGAAGACTTTGAGTGATCACCTCAAGTCGTGGGCCGACGAAGCCCTCAAGCTGTCTGAGGATGTTGACATCGAAGTGAGGCACCTGAACCAGACATTGGAGACCGTCACTGCTGCTACAGGAGGCCCAAATTCGCAGAAGTTGGTGGAGATAGCCCAGAATTGTGTTGCGCAAAGTGAAGGAGTACTACCCCCACTGGTTGATGCTATCAAGCAGCTTCAGGTGAAGATGAAGAAACCATGGCCATAGTGACTCGGGATAAGTCACAAGATTGTGTTGGGGGCCTGTTGGAGTGGGGCTCCCTAAGCTGCGAATTTTGTATATTTTGGTATTAATTAGTCTTGCGTAGGGGTTTTGGGGCGGATCAAAGCCCCCAATGTTTTGTAATGTGTCATAGGGTAGCCCTAGGATCTGCAAACCACGATTTGTGAACCATACGATAGCTTAGGACATGTCGACATAAATAGATGAATAGTTTGAGTCTAAAAGTAGGAATAAATTGAGACTGATGCTACATGCGAACTGTTATATCTATTTTGGGTTGTTCTGGGTAATGACTCATGTTGGATATGTACGTGGAGATCCTCAGTCCTGCTGTATGTGGACCCCGCTAGGCTGTGTGCGCGGGTTGGTTTTGGTTGTAGATGGGTTTTTGGATATTAATGTATGCGGAATATAGTTGAATTATCCTTGTGCTATTTGGATCTATTGTGTTTACTATTGATTCAAATCTACGATATATGTTTAAGCTGCGATTATATATGTGTTATCTGTTTGTGCTGCGAATGTATCTATAGCTACGTTTATGATATTATGTGTTGGTAATTGCTGATACGCACGTGGATGCGAAGGTACTGACTAGATCTGTGAATGGTAATAGCTATGTTATGGTTAATAACTGATTATACTATTAAAAGCCTGGGAATAGACCTTCTCTGTGTGAATCCGATAAGTGTGAAGGGAAATCTGCCTTACTTACCTACTCTCTCTCAGGGTGCGTAAACTTGGTTCCATCACCCTCCCATACTACTTCGGGTGATACCTTGGCCTACGAAAGTAGGTCATTGCCGAAAGGGCCAGTAGCATAGGGGTTTTTTGGAAAACCTTAACCTCTGAACCTGGGTTAGGACCCCTCAAGCCAATAGTTGATCAAAACCAATGAAATTGGCACAAGTAATTAATCTTTGCTCTTTCGACAAATCGAATAACTCAGAAAGCTTATATTGGCACCTCTCCACTCAATCTTGTTTATGGAAAAGAAGTTGTTCTTCCTACAAATGTAGTTATTCTCTCTCTTGCCTTAGTTCAATTCATTGATGAATCTCCTTCTTCTTCACTACAACTTATACAGTGTCAAATTCTTAAGTTAGAAGAAGAAAGAGAAAAATCTAAACATACTCTTGCACATCATCAATAGATAGTAAAATCTTCATTTGATTCAACTTCTGTTACTCCAAAAAACTTTCAAATTGGTGATCTGGTATTGAAATGGGACAAACCACGTGAGGAAAAAGGTAAACACACAAAATTTCAAAAACTCTGGCTAGGTCCATTTCAAATAATTGAAGAAATATGCCCATCAAAATTCTTATTCCAAGATCTATTAGGCAAAAGAGATTCTTTTCCTGTTAATGGGAAGATTTTGAAAAAATAATTTTCATAGGAGTAACCCCTTCTATTCCTTGTATACTAGTGTCTTTTTCTTTCCCTTAGGAAAATAAAAGTTGCTTAGTATAAATTTTTTGCTTTTCAAATAAACATCTTAGATGAGCCTTTTTTATTTATCGCTTATAGAAATAAGAAACGTTAAGGAAACAATCAAAAGATTTGAAAGACAAATAGATTTTATTTTCACTGAAAGATGCAATTTCACTGAAGTTATTTATTCTCTGATGAACTCCCATCTTTATATAACATGATTATTCTGTTATCAGTCAAGAAAAGAATATTTAACATAGTGAAGACTCTTTTACAGAAAAGCAATCTAAAACTCAACATTATCATTCATAATCCTCAAAAGGGCAAATGATTCACCCCATCCGAGAAAAAATATTATTTTTAGAAAAATTCAAAAAATATTATACCAAAAAATCTTAAAAGATAATAAGTCTCATCAGGAGCTTGTTTACCATGTTCATAGGGAAATAGTTAAACTAACATTACCAATACTTCCTACCAAAACATGGTAATGACTTGAGATTATACCAAGAGGACAAGGGGTCTCATCAAGAGCCAGCTTGATTAATTTAATTACAACTAGTGAATGACATTGTAATTATTTGGTTATGAAGCCAAGGCAATGGATTTTAAGTTAATAAAAATAAAATACAAAAAAGAAAAGCAATTTAAAAAAAAATATCAAGTGTATAAGGTTGGAAATTATTTTTGGAAATTGTAAGAACCATTGGATGGGACAATGAATCATCGCTGTGTAAAAGGTAATCCTGCCAAGAGCTTAAATTTCCTATTGAATCAAAGGATCTACATGTGATAAAAGAGTAAATATTCATAAAGCTGATATGTAAGAGCCACATGCTTTATGTTTTTGAACTGAGTAAAGAATGGTATATATTCTCATACTTATATTTTTAAAAGAGAGATTCTTATGAATTTTAATTAAGAGAAATTTCATTACTTAGTAAGATATTATTTGTTTGAAATTTATTCCTGCAACTATTTGTATTTCAAATTTTTTTTTTAGAAACTTCAAAAATTTAGTCAGAGATAGTTGGTTCTCCCAAGTGAATCGCCAATTGTTGTGCTATACAACAACCTCCATTTATTTTAATGAATGGGTACCCTTTAAAAATAATTAGGAAATTCATTTCATTTATTTTTTTAGCTTAAGTAAAAAAAAAACTTTAGGAAATAAAGTTTCTTTTTCTTTTCCGCTTTCATTCCTTAGTGCGCATCGCAATATGCATAGCGTACAAACTTAAACGACTTAAAATCCACTAAGTCATGTGGGCTGCGATATGCGCTAATTCCTTTATAAATTCATATCAAAATCTTATTGAAAACACTTCAATCACCATTATAGAAGAAAATCACATCGCGCCTCATTTAAATGATCAAGCTTATAAGAAATTATGTGAAAGTTGCTATTACAGGGACCCAATGAGCCAATAAAGAAATAAACATAAAGTTCCAATGTCTGATAAAGTGTAGCCACCTCACTTATTAATTGTGCACTTCGCATTTCGCAGGACTTAACTAAAATAAAACTCATTTATCGCATAGAAGTTGCGATGTGTGATTTGCGCAAATCACATTTTGCTGGATTTATGGGTAACATCATAAATGGAAAATTTATAAGTTGCAATATGTGATGAATGGTAGTTAATTAATCGATCATGTGAAATGATTCATGTCAAATCAAACTGAATATTCGATCCAACATCTTAAATTGATCGATAGATACTTCACGTGATGCTATAAGAGATTTGATTTTAAATGATTATTGATGATTAACAGAATTTAATAGAAATAAGGTTTTGATAAATTCATATCAACTTTGAGCGTGTTTTGAAGTGATTGAACGTTGGATTTGTTTCAATTCGGTTTTCCTCTCCGTTCTCTATATTTTTAATGTTTTCTCTATTTGCTTGAAATTAGGAAACCACTTAATGGAGCTAGGGAAATAGAAATGAACAAGAAAGGAAAAGAGATTGCCCACGTATCGTCTACCGAAGACTCAGATATTTCTCCCCTATTCTCAGCCACCACCTACAACAAAGAATGTGGAAGTTCTTCGTGGGAGACAATGTACAAGCTTTTCGAAGATGAAAAGCCAAGGGTAATAGTCAAAGTTGCTTCAGCAGGTGCGTCTGTTTCTTCAGACCCGACCTATTTCGATGTTGCATGTTCATTCATCCATAAGGTAGTAGCAAGGCCAAAGATTCTCCCCTATACAGATATGGTTATGTGGGTAATTGACCACTTGAACATAGAAGATAGAACATTCAAAGATTCAAAGGGCGAGAATATTGGTTCATTTAGGGTAGAAGATTTGAGGACAATGTACCACGTACCCATCCCACAACAGAATTATGATAAAGCTCTTCTTCAAAGCTTTAAAGAAAATCACCTAGACCTGATGAAATTCGTAAAGGAATGGAAGGAAGACTAGGGAAAGCTTAAACAAGATAAACTCGGTACATACCCGATAGCACAAATCCCTTCCCCCTACTGTTATGTTTCCGATATGTTGTGTAAATTATATGCAAAACCTTATACCACTAAGTTTTCTATTGATTGGGTCCCATTGATTGAAGATATCATCAATTCCTTAATTTTTAATTGGGAAAACATCCTATCTGATAATTTAGACATAAACATTATGTAGTATAGGAGTAGAAGAAGTGTTTCATCTAGAGAAATATTCCCCTTTTATATGAATGCCTATGTCATGGACGCAATTTTATTTTCTTCTAGTTTTCCTACCATGAGATGGAAATGGATAGCCCAAGACCCTACCACAATCCACATTTACCACAAAGCCCATTGGGATTCAGACTTCCATTTGCATTTTTACAAAATTTTCCATAGAGTCATGTTGCCTATGCACCAGATGATGTTCAAAGAGAAAGCCCTTAGGGTTTCCAAAGAATCTACTACAAACATTAATTCTATTGCTAGATGGTTCGCAAAGGAAAGTTTCACTTATGTCAGAGTATTTGGGAGTTATGCTTCTCCTCATGTCTTGCCATATTATGTTCCTGATAAGTTACTTGCAAGAGAAATTTCCTACCAGCTTGTGGTAAATGGTATTCAAAACATCTTAAAGATGCTAAAAACACTGTTTGGCCTAATTTCCCTTTACAGTGTGGTAATTTTTCACTTTTTGATATTCATCATGCCTATAAGGAAGTGTTGAAGGTTAATCTATTGAATTTAGCAGTAATGCCAAAACAACCATATGATCTGAATGATGTAATTAAAAACTACATCACAAAGTTAAAAGTAAAACCTTTTGTGAAAGAGATAGATAGATTTGATGATTTATTTCAAGGCATTAACAAGTTTTTAGATGTACTTAAGTTTGCATCCAGTCAACTCAATCAAGATGACTTGGAATCCTTCCAAGAATACATAAATAAGAGACTAGAAAAGATTCCTCTAGATTTATTTACTATTGAAGATGTCAACAGACCTACTCCAAGTATTAGCTTGGATAATGGAGTGAAAGGCATGTATGAAGATGAGTGAGGGCAGTGAGAACAAAAATTTCAGAATTTGGATCATTCTAAAAATGAATCCAAAAAAAGAAAGGAAAACCTAGAAAAGATAACTAATCAAGTAATCCAAGAGATTGAGATGCAGGATAAATGAGGAAGCAATGAAACAGAGTCAACTTCCCAAGAATTTCAGCACAGTCAAGATACACTTAATTAGTTAGAAAATTCCCAACCAAAGAATTTGAATAGTGAATGGGATGAGTTTTCTAAAGAAACAAGTACTCATAAAACAAATCCCAAAACTAATCAAGCTGCCAGTTTTCAGACACCTGAACATTCCCAGAAGTTAGTGGAAACTGTTACTCCACTACAACAAGTTCCTGAAACTCATGATCGAGATATCATCCCAGCTTATCCCATAGAACAAATAGTGTTACAAGTTGAGGAAATTCCTTCACTGGATGTATTCTATAGTACTAATCATAAGGTTGTAGTCAAGAGAAGCAAAAGGAGAAGAATTGATGATACAGTCATAGACCTTACAAATGAGTTTGTTGATGTTTTGTGGAAATATCCTTTAGTTGATCCTACTGAACATTTAACCAAACTATTACAGTTTGCAGGGGCATATGCTACTACCACTATTGATAAAGCTATTGAGGTTAAAATGTTACTGAAGTAGAGAGAAGACATAATAAAAGAATTAGAGAGACTGTTAAGTCAAGAAAATTCTAACTCCAGCAAGAAAATGAAATTGAAAATGTCCCAATTTCAGAAGGATTTTGAAAGTCTTAATTTACAGCATCAAGTACAACTCACTTAGAAGCAAGCAAAACTGGAAGTAGCAATGAAAAGGCTAGAAAGCTAGCCATAGTTAGAGAAATTCATAAAGGAAGCATTGGATGTGAATGCTAAGTTAAAGCGACAACTGGAAGCGTTTTTCTAACAAGCTTCTATTACTGGCTCTTATTGTGACTTAAGTGAAATATTGATCCAGCAAGTAGCTATCCAAAAACTTGAATGTGAGAAGATCAAAAAGAAAATAAATGAACACATTCAATGGAAAACATCAAACTCGGGCAACGAAGCTAGTCTACCTGAGCTAGACAATCTTACAAGCATATCTTATTTAAGGATTGGGAAGCACAGATAAAGCAAGCAGAGAAAGAAGCAACGAAAGCATCAAAGATGACAAAGGAAATTACTGAAATTGTATGTGAACAGTTTTTGAAAGAAGAACCTATTAAAGAGTGCACGTATAAAGTGCTCTCAGAAGTCAAACAACTAGAAACATAGTGGAAACAAAAGGCAGAAACGTGAGATGAAAAAGTTAAAAAGGTAGATAAGTTTGATCAAGAAATTTATTGGAATTTTATGATAAAAAATTATCATCAGTACCATACCCTGTAGTATTTAATAGATTCGACAAGAAGATCGCAACTAGCACTCTCAAATGAGGTATTCAAGGGATAGGCTAGATCAAAGATTTCGTAGCCAGCTTAGCTCAAGCCCATGCTAGATATTTTTCAACTTCGAGATCAAATCCAAAAGAAAGATCAGAATTCATAAACCATATTGTTACTTTATTTTCCTAGATTGCAGTTAAAGTTAGTCTTACAAGGATGGTTGTTTGAACCCTCCTCTATTTTTATGTAATACTCTATTTTTAAAACATAGTTAGTTTAGTATTTAAACCCCTCTCATGCATTTAGAGAAGGGTCTAAAAATTGTTCAATAACATTTGCAAAGAATGCACTATTGTAAGTTTGTGAATGCGTTGATGAATTAATGGAACACAGTATGTTATCTTTTGGCATTTGAAGTTTTTTAAATGATTTTGCACTAGTGTACTCTTTACATTGCTTTAAAGTGAAGAGGAGAAAATATCTTTTGTCAGTTTACATGAGTAGAACTTTGTACATATGGTACTTCTATTCACTTGTATTAAGTCTTACTTTCTAGATTGACAATCATCTTTTTATTGCATTATATATTTGAAATGTCATTATAGATGAATGTTACATGCACTTCTATACTAATATTTGTCTGTGATTTCCTATCTGATATATAATCACACATATGAATGCGATATACTTCTCACAATTCTTCTAATCAAACTATTTTTTTATAAGAATCATCTTACATAATTTTCATCTCCTTCAACTCTTAAATAATCTACATTACTAATAGTTGAAAGATATCTCTTTAGATCGCATAAAAGAAGAAACACCCCAGGTATATAGTAGAATGGATAGTTTAGATAGATACATGTGATAGATTAGAATCATTTTCCATTGCATGTTATATAATAAAAACATACCCAAAATCATCCTTATTCGGAAACTGGTCCCACTATCCCGAGTTGGAGCCACCACACCAAACGGAAAAGGAGTTGCTTTAAGATCCGGATCGGGTGGTTTTCCCCCATGTTGTGGCAGCGAATTCTGAGGCCTCAACACCTTTCTACAATCCGTTAGGTGTGTAGAATGATAGCATGTTTGGCACGATTCTGATCCTTCAATTGATTCAGAAGGTCCTTCACATGGTCGATCATAAATTTGTGCCCCTTGCACTGAGGGCACAGGGCAGAGGAGGGTCAATCCATATCCATAAAAATGTATATAGGGGAGGCCAAAGAAAAAATAGAGCAAGAGAAAAAGGTAATATGGCAGCTTGGATGGGGATACCAACAATAGAGGAGGATCGAGCAACTAGTAAGGGGAAAGGGTAGCGCGCAGAGATCCAACACTCATCAAAGAAGAGGAATGGAGGAATTCAGAAAGACATAATAAAAAAAGGGGTATAAGAAGGAGACGATGGGCATGAAGCCAGGAAGAAGACAAAAGAATGAGAGAGTCGAGAGGGCAAGGAAATATTTTTCATGAGGGGAAAAAACAAGGGGTTTTGGAATAAAATATTTTGATGTACTTCAAGAATAGATTCTTAGAGATGCATTTGCTAACTTTAATAGATTTGGTACTGATATGAAGAGTACATTTATGTAATGACTTGAAATTTGACATTGTTGCCTATTTTCACTTGTATAGTATTTGATTTAATGTTTTTAATATTGTTTTGTTGCCTATGGATATGAAACTCATTTGATTTAATATTTTTAATAATGTTTTCTTGCTCATGGATCTTAAAGTCATTTTTAGGCCCATCACTAATTTAAACTTTAAATCAAGACATAATTTTCTCAATGCATTATAAAACTCAAATCACTAACATGGTAATAAAACACTAAAGACATGCAAATGTTGCATTTCTCCATATACATGGAATATATCACATTTGTCCATATACTTGTCATCCATACAAGATAACCTAATCTTTGTAGGTTAGGGAAAAAATTACATTAATGGGTTCGTCTTTAATGAAAGAACCATGCCATTAGCACCCCCACAAAAATGAAAACAAACATGCATTCCCATAACCTTGACCTATCTTGTTGTTGCTCAATGATTTTTTACCTATCTTGCTACTGCTAAATGACTTTTAACCTATATTTCTGCCGCTCAATGACTTTTAATGTAACAGATGATGATCCTATGTCATCATTCACAACTCCACAAAATAGTTGAGTGGACAGTATTTGTATATCGGCATGGTAATTTATGTTAAAAGATTTAAATTCATAACTCCAAATCTTGGTTTCCTTGTAAAGGGGTTTGAGATTGTCCTTTCAAACTTGATGTGTTACATTCATCTCAGTGAAAATTAATTCCCGAATTTGTAAATATAGTGATATCATTGACACCAATATTTTTTTCCTCTTTTAGACCTTCGACAAGGGCAATGTAATATGCCCCGTTTTTTGTAGTCCTTCCCTTCATTTCTTTCTTTCTATTCAACACATGTTTTTTGCACTATTGTAGAGCACAAATCGAACAATATCTTGTCCCGGATTAGGAAAGCAAGAGACCTTAATGCACACGATCCACTTTTGCACCATTTTTATCTTATAATAGCTGGGAAAAAAATAACAATAACATGATATTAGAAATAGGCATTTAAATTTTAGCAGGAAACAATGAGTAGTGTCAATAATAAGAAATACGATTAAATTATTTTTATTTTAGAAAATAATAAACATTATCACCAACTTAATATCTATAGTACATAACAATAAGATACTTTTTTAATTTTCCATACTATTTAGGACCCAATTGTTATTTATCTTTTCTTCTATCTATTTTAATTTATACCTCAGGTTAAGATTCTCTATATCATTGACATTTTCTTCTTGTGTTGATTTTTTCTTTCCTTGTCCTAGTTTTTCCATATCTTATAATCTATTCTCCATTTTTTGCAACTAAGTATCCAACTCTAATATTCTATTGTCTATCTTTTTTTTAATATTTTTTTTCATAAATGAGCTAAATTATTCATATTGAAATAATATATATATATATATATATAGAGAGAGAGAGAGAGAGAGAGAGAGAGAGAGAGAGAAGGAATTTGTACATCTAATTAGACCAAGCTTATAGATTAGGAAAATAGAAATATCCATCAGTGAAAATACTTTTAAGGAAATTCCAACCAACTAAAAATGTAGAGACTAGTACAATACTTATCTTTACTAGTCACATAGCTCTTGACTATTGATTTTATTCATTTTTCCTTTGATTTTATTAATTTTCCCTTGTAATTATGGAGGATACTCTTTTAAAGAGCCATACTCAATTTATTTTATGGGACTTGGAAATATAATAATCATCTGTAATATGTTTAGTAATATGTTCTATAATATGTTTAGAGAACATAAGCGAGAGTACAATGAAAGGGAATTGGAATAAGGAAACAAAAGCCCAGGATACAAACAATAAAAGCACGTAAAAGAGGCGAGTAGGCGGCAGGAAAATTATTTTTCAGAAAGGAGGGGGGCAGGTGGCAAGCCAATTATTTTACGAGAGTGGGAGGAGGGAGTAAAGAAACATGGCCACATAGGAAGTTCACATTTGATTTTAACTGTTCATAATTTTCTGATTGTTCTGATTTGTTTGATTGTGCTAACAACAGATCTAGGTAGTAAGGATTATTTCAGTTTTATTAACATTTAATGTACTTTAGTGTATTTACTAATAAAAAAATCCTCAAATTTAGTCCCGAGAAGGATCAATTTTCATAAGTTAATGAAGAGTGACAGTGAAATGTTATAAAAATTTAAATGATTGAAATCAATTAATAAAATATAATATTGATATGTATTTATATGTTTAAACATGTAGTAAGAACGAGGGCTAGAAAATGATTTTCCAGGGCTCCTGTAGGCATTGGGAAATAAATTTAATGAAGAGGTTTGTATGATATACAGTAAGTTTCTTCAAACCTACATCACTCTGCATATTGGAGTAATTTAATTCAATGAAAACACATATACAACAACAATGTGAGGGGAAAAACACATATAAACAACAACAGAATTCAATGTTAGGAAACTCATTGTGTTGAACTAGCTGGGCTCGTCAGCGTTTCGTCCTCGACTGTGGACTATGCTGGTGAAATCAACGTCCTCGGCTATATGAAAAGTCTCCAGAAAACAAACTGTATAAGCAGCAAACAGGAAGTAAATATGTTTTGAAGAAACATGATAGAATGGTCCTTCCCTTCGTTGGCTCATTATATGAATTGCAATCCAATTTGGGTGTGTGCATGCTTCAATTCAAAATTTAACAAATCTTCACTTAATGTGAATGCAAGGGAGCTCCACCGTGATGGGACGAGGGTTTGGGGGCAAGGACAGTGGCGGAGGAGGAGGGTGGCAAACGGGGCCCTTGTAAATGGGCTTGAAGAAAATGGGGTCGTCGAGTCAAGTCGAGCCGGAGGGGGTGATGGGTCGAAAAGGGGAATTAGAGGTGTCACATCACCTTCTGGTTTCTCTCGGGGTTAGAGTCTTCCTCAATTAAATCTCCAAATATAATGACCATAATGAGAATTTAATTATGATGTACTTTATACACAACGTATAAAGTACAAAATTACCATCTCTGGAGGAGATGTAGGTACAAAGTGCTCACCAGTGGATTGTACATTAGTAATTCACTGTACATTAATAATTAATAATAATGTACTATATTGAAGTCCATTTTTGTGATAATTACACAACAAAATATTAAATATTTGAACCAATAACATTTAAAATAAATAAATTTAATTTCTATTTAAAAATAATAGAATTTATTTTTTGAAGTAAAAAAAGGGTTAAACTTTTATGTTGTTAAAAAAAAAGAAAAAGAGAAAGTAAGTCAACTAAAAACTCAACACATTATATCCGGCCGTGCTGCAGGTATAATAAATAAGAACTCATTACAATCATCTAGACAAAGCACCAAAATCCACAATTCTTACAGAAAACCAAAACCAAAACCTAAGGACGGAAATCGCGCATCTTTTCCACATCTTAATTGTGGAAATTGGACACTAACCTATCCATGGTTTGGGTCTTGATACCAGCCTAGATCCATCTTAACTCCGGATCTATCAAGCACCGAGAGGGATCAAATCTCTCGAGGTGAAAACCTCTTTTTTGAGTGCAAAACTTGAGGAAAGGTTTTCACCTCGAGAGATTTGATCCTCTTGCCGCTTGATAGATCTGGGTAGCCCCCATGGATCTAGGTTAAGCTCTCGCTGTAGCATTATGAAAATTTAATGTATAATATGAGGAACATATGCTTAATTTTATCAATAAAAATACACATATTATTAACATAACCATTTTAAATATGTTAAATATAACCGAGATTCAATGATTATTTTAATTTTAAATTTGATTAGTTACCTCAGTTTGTTGAGATGATAAATATTGTAAAATAACTTTAATGATGAAATAAAATTTTGAACGCAAAGTGACAATGTAATAATATTGAATGATAGAAATTGTGAATAATAAGAATGTAGTCAATTACGAAGTCTTCATTGTGATCGATTTCAAACTATTTTCTTCTACTATTCTTATTTTCACCCATGTTAGTTTTGTCATATTTTCATATTGATTATTTGAAAAGGATAGTTGGAATCGTAAACTATTTAAATATTTAGCTCGAGCTGTTGTAGTAAACATCATACCTTGTCTCTCTTGCTCTCCAATATTAATAGGCTGAATTACTATAACACAAAAATCAATGTACATTGTCAATAATTTTTTGTGCTTACACTAAAATCATTGCACACACACTATTAATCCAATGACTTTAAAATTAATGTACCATCATACATCAAATTAGAAATCAACATATACACTGAAATCAATGCAACTAATGCATGAAATAAAATAATAATAGAAAACAACATCTACACTAAAATCAATGCATATAATGCAAGTAATGAAATATGATTAGAAATCAACATCTACACTCAAATAAATGAGTCTAGTACAAGTAGGAAAATAGGATTTAAAGCCAACATCTACACTGAAATCAATGCATCTAGTGCATGCAATCAAATAGGATTAGAAATCACCATCTACACTGAAATAAATGCATTTAGTGTAAGGAATCAAATAGGATTATAAATCATCTACATTTAAATCAATGCATTTAGTTAAATCATCTACATTTAAATCAATGCATTCAGTGCAAGCAATCAAATATAATTACAAATCAACATCTACATTGAAATTAATGCATCTAGTGCAAGAAATCAAATAAGATTAGAAATCACCATCTACACTGAAATCAAGGCATTTAGTGAAAGCAATCAAATAGGATTAGAAATCATCATCTACATTGAAATCAATCCATTTAGTGCAAGTAATCAAATAGGATTAAAAATAATCTACATTGAAATCAATTCATCTAGTGAAAAAAATCAAATATAACCAAAAATCAAAATCTACATTAAAATTAATGCATCTAGTGAAATCAATCAAATAGGATTAGAAATCATCATCTACATTGAAATTAATGCATTTAGTGCAAGCAATCAAATAGGATTATAAATCATCTACATCAAAATCAATCCATCTAGTGTAAGTAATCAAATATCATTAGAAATCAACATCTACACCAAAATCAATTCATCTAGTGCAAGAAATCAAATAGGATTAGAAATCACCATCTACACCGAAATCAATGCATCTACTGCAAGAAACCTTCTTCCCTATCTCCCCCATATATATCTATATATCCATCCATATCTCCTTCTTTTTCTCTTTATCTCACCCCACCATACACACACTCTCTCTCACTCCATATCTATCAATTTCCTTGTCCCTCCCTCCTCTCCATCTATCTTTTTTTCTCTTCACCTTACATCTATATCTATATCTCACTCTATCTCTCTATATCAACTCCAAAACATAAGCTCTCTTTCTCCAATCTGTCTATCTATCTATCTATCTATCACTCCCTCCTCCTCCTCCTCTCTTTCTCTCTCTCTTGCTTCTATCTCTCTTCCTTCCTGCTACCCTTTCTCCCTCTCTCTCCATATTCTTTATCACTCCCTCTCTCTCTCTCTCTCTCCACCTTTCACCCTCTATGTCTTTATTCTTACCTCCCCCTCTCTCCCTCTCCATCTTCATATCTCTTTCCCTACCTCTCTTCACCCTCTCTCTTCCTTTCTCTCCCCCCCCCCCTCTCTCTCTATCTTCACCTTCCAACTTTGTTACCATATGCTTCTCTCTCTCCTTCTCTTCCCCCTTCTCTCCATATCTCCTTATTTGTCTCTTTATCGCACCCCAAAACATACACACTCCCTCTTCATCTCTCCCTTTTCACTCCCCCTCTCTCTCCACTACTCACTCTCTATGTATTCATTCTTCCCTCCCTCTCTCCTCATCCAGCTCCATCTCTCAATCCCTCCCTCTCTCCCCCTCCAAATCCATATTTCTATCCCTCCCTCTCTCCTCCCCTATCTCCTCCTCTCTTTCAAGTCCCCTCTCCTTTCCTTCCTCTCTCTCCCTTTCTCTCCTACCTCCCTTTCTCTTCCCCCATCTCTCAATCCCTCCCTCTCTCCCCCTCCAAATCCATATTTCTATCCCTCCCTCTCTCCTCCTCTCTTTCAAGTCCCCTTCCTTTTCCTTCCTCTCTCTCCCTTTATCTCCTAACTCCCTTTATCTTCCCCCATCTCTCTCTCTCTCTCTCTCTCTCTCTCTCTCTCTCTCCTACAATCCTCTCTTCCCCCATCACTCTCTTCCTCTCTCTCAGCATTCCTCTCTCACATCCTTCTATTTGACCCCCCAGCTCTCTTTCTTTCTCTCTCTCTCTGTCCTCCAATCCTCTCTCTTCCCCCATCACTCTATCTCACTGTCCAACTATCTTACTATTTCTATCCCTTTATCCTTCTCCCCCCCCTTGTCTCCATCACTCATCCTTTCTCCTTCTCTCCCCCTTGTCTCCATCATTCCTATGTATCTTTATCCCACCCATAAGCATACACACTCTCTCTCCATCTCTCCCTTGTCACTCCCTCTCTATGTATTTCTTCTTCCTTTCCTCGCTCCGCCTCCAGCTCCATCTCTCTAACGCTCCTTTTGTCCTCCTCCTCTCATCCTTTCTCTCTCTCCCTTTCTCTCCTACCTCCCTCTCCCTTCCCCCTTCTTTCTCTCTCTCTCACTCTTTACCCTCCAATCCTCTCTCCTTCTCCCTCCCTCTCTCCTTATCTCTCTCCCATCTCCATCTTTATGTCTCCCTCTCCCTCTCTTACCCTTCTCTAACTCTCTCACTCTTCTCACTCTCTCTCTCTCTTCATTCCTCTTCTCCCTTCTCCTTAAATTTATCTCCATATCTCCCTTGTCACTCCCCCTATTTCTCCACCTCTATCATATATCATGATATATTAATATATATTACAGTATAATAAATTTAATATTGTATTAATTTAAACATATTAATTTTAATAATATTAATATTTTAATATTAATGTTAAGGTTAATAATGTTTTTCTGGACATGGTATTAATAATAATTTGGTCCATGGTATTTGACCCTTATACTTCATATATAATTAGATCTTGATTTCTAATCGTATTTGATATATTTTTATTTATTTACCTTACCTCTTTATACCTCTTTTATATTTACTTACTTACCATACCTATTTTATAAATATATTATTTGGCCCATGGTATTATTAATAATTTGTTCCATGGTATTTGGCTCTTGGTATTAATAATAATTTGTCCCATAGGCTTCACCTAAATAAAACTTGTTTTTGAGTTTTTGTAAATATAAAGTGGTTTATTGAGTAAATATAAAAATCGGTTTTATTTATTTACCATACCTCTAGTTTATTTATATTTTTATTTATTTACCATACCTCCTAAGTAATATAAAAAGAGATTTTATTTATTGACCATACCTATGGTTTATTTATATTTTTACGTATTTACCATATATTATTTATTTATCATATCTCTTTTTTGAGTGTTAGTAAACTCTTCATATTTTAAGTTTATATTGTTTAAATTTATTTTTAATAAATTTTTAATTGTTTGTTTATATGTTTATGTAAGTTATTGTTCAAGCCAACATTTTTTTTTGGCTTCCAACATACTTACACATCAGGGTCATACTGGGCTGTAGAATGCGCCTCTCGGCGCAACCAGCCTAGATCCATCTTAACTCCGGATCTATCAAGCGCCGAGAGGGATCAAATCTCTTGAGGTGAAAACCTCTTTTTTGAGTGCAAAAATTGAGGAAAGGTTTTCACCTCGAGAGATTTGATCCCTCTCGGCGCTTGATAGATCCGGAGTTAAGATGGATCTAGGTTGGTTTCAGTCGTGTGCGACTAAGGAAAATCTATCGATAATATGAGGAACATATGCTTAATTTTATCAATAATATGTAAATACACATAATATTAACATAACCATTTTAAATATGTTAAATATGTCTGAGATTCATTGAGTCATTTTAATTTTAAATTTGATTAGTTACCTCAGTTTGTTTGAGATGATAAATATTGTAAAATAACTTTAATGATGAAATTAAATTTTGAATGCAAAGTGACAATGTAATAATATTGAATGATAGAAATTGTGAATAATAAGAATGTAGTCAATTACGAAGTCTTCATTGTGATCCATTTCAAACTATTTTCTTCTACTATTCTTATTTTCACCAATGTTAGTTTTGTCATATTTTCATATTGATTATTTGAAAAGGTCAATTGGAATCATAAACCATTTAAACATCATACCTTGTCTCTCTTTCTCTCCAATATTAATAGGTTGAATTACTATAACACAAAAATCAACGTACATTGTCAATAATTTTTTGCCCTTACATTGAAATCATTGCACACACACTATTAATCCATTGAATTTAAAATTAATGTACCATCATACATCAAATTAGAAATCAACATATACACTGAAATCAATGCAACTAATGCAAGAAATAAAATAATAATAGAAAACAACATCTACACTAAAATCAATGCATATAATGCAAGTAATGAAATATGATTAGAAATCAACATCTACACTCAAATAAATGAGTCTAGTGCAAGTAGGAAAATAGGATTTAAAGCCAACATTTACACTGAAATAAATGCATCTAGTGCATGCAATCAAATATGATTAGAAATCACCATCTACACTGAAATAAATGCATTTAGTGCAAGGAATCAAATAGGATTATAAATCATCTACATTTAAATCAATGCATTTAGTTAAATCATCTACATTTAAATCAATGCATTTAGTGCAAGCAATCAAATATAATTATAAATTAACATCTACATTGAAATTAATGCATCTAGTGCAAGAAATCAATTAAGATTAGAAATCACCATCTACACTGAAATCAAGGCATTTAGTGAAAGCAATCAAATAGGCTTAGAAATCACCATCTACATTGAAATCAATCCATTCAGTGCAAGCAATCAAATAGGATTAAAAATAATCTACATTGAAATCAATTTATCTAGTGAAAGAAATCAAATATAACCAAAAATCAAAATCTACATTAAAATTAATGCATCGAGTGAAATCAATCAAATAGGATTAGAAATCATCATCTACACTGAAATTAATGCATTTAATGCAAGCAATCAAATAGGATTAGAAATCATCCACATTAAAATCAATCCATCTAGTGTAAGTAATCAAATATCATTAGAAATCAACATCTACACCAAAATAAATTCATCTAGTGCAAGAAATCAAATAGGATTAGAAATCACCATCTACACTGAAATCAATGCATCTACTGCAAGAAACCTTCTTCCCTATCTCCCCCATATATATCTATATATCCATCCATATCTCCTTCTTTTTCTCTTTATCTCACCCCACCATACACACACTCTCTCTCACTCCATATCTATCAATTTCCTTGTCCCTCCCTCCTTCTCTCCATCTATCTTTTTTTTCTCTTCACCTTACATCTATATCTATATCTCACTCTATCTCTCTATATCAACTCCAAAACATAAACTCTCTTTCTCCAATCTATCTATCTATCTATCACTGCCTCCTCATCCTCCTCCTCTCTCTCTCTCTCCCTCTCTCTCTCTCTCTCTCTCGCTTCTATCTCTCTTCCTTCCTGCTACCCTTTCTCCCTCTCTCTCCATCTTCTTTATCACTCCCTCTCTCTCTCTCTCCACATTTCACCCTTTATGTATTTATTCTTACCTCCCCCTCTCTCCCTCTCCATCTTCATATCTCTTTCCCTACCTTTCTTCACTCTCTCTCTTCCTTTCTCTCTCCCTCCCTCTCTCTCTCTATCTTCACCTTCCAACTTTGTTACCATATGCCTCTCTCTCTCCTTCTCTCACCCCTTCTCTCTATATATCCTTATTTGTCTCTTTATCTCACCCCAAATCATACACACTCCCTCTTCATCTCTCCCTTGTCACTCCCTCTCTTTCTCCACTACTCACTCTCTATGTATTTATTCTTCCCTCCCTCTCTCCTCATCCAGCTCCATCTCTCAATCCCTCCCTCTCTCCCCCTCCAAATCCATATTTCTATCCCTCCCTCTCTCCTCCCCTCTCTCCTCCTCTCTTTCAAGTCCCGTCTCCTTTCCTTCCTCTCTCTCCCTTTCTCTCGTACCTCCCTTTCTCTTCCCCCATATCTCTCTCTCTCCATCTCTCAATCCCTCCCTCTCACCCCCTCCAAATCCATATTTCTATCCCTCCCTCTCTCCTCCTCTCTTTCAAGTCCCCTCTCTTTTCCTTCCTCTCTCTCCCTTTATCTCCTACCTCCCTTTATCTTCCCCCATCTCTACCTCTCTCTCTCTCTCTCTCCAACAATCCTCTCTTCCCCCATCACTCTCTTCCTCTCTCTCATCATTCCTCTCTCGCCTCCTTCTATTTGATCCCCCAGCTCTCTTTCTTTCTCTCTCTCTCTCTCTCTGTCCTCCAATCCTCTCTCTTCCCCCATCACTCTATCTCACTCTCCAACTATCTTACTATTTCTATCCCTTTATCCTTCTCTCCCCCCTTGTCTCCATCATGCCTCCTTTCTCCTTCTCTCCCCCCTTCTCTCCATCACTCCTATGTATCTTTATCCCACCCATAAGCATACACACACTCTCTCCATATTTCCCTTGTCACTCCCTCTCTATGTATTTCTTCTTCCTTTCCTCGCTCCGCCTCCAGCTCCATCTCTCTATCCCTCCTTCTCTCCTCCTCCTCTCATCCTTTCTCTCTCTCCCTTTCTCTCCTACCTCCCTCTCCCTTCCCCCTTCTTTCTCTCTCTCTCTCACTCTTTACCCTCCAATCCTCTCTCCTTATCTCTCTCCCACCTCCATCTTTATGTCTCCCTCTCCCTCTCTTACCCTTCTCTAACTCTCTCACTCTTCTCACCTTCTCGTTTCTCTCGGGGTTAGACTCTTCCTCAATTAAATCTCCAAATATAATGACCATAATGAGAATTTAATTATGATGTACTTTATACACAGCCTATAAAGTACAAAATTACCATCTCTGAAGGAGATATAGGTAGAGAGTGCTCACCAGTGGATTGTACATTAGTAATTCACTGTACATTAATAATTAATAATAATGTACTATATTGAAGTCCATTTTTGTGATAATTACACAACAAAATATTAAATATTTGAACCAATAACATTTAAAATAAATAAATTTAATTTCTATTTAAAAATAATAGAATTTATTTTTTGAAGTAAAAAAAGGGTTAAACTTTTATGTTGTTAAAAAAAAAAAAGAGAAAGTAAGTCAACTAAAAACTCAACACATTATATCCGGCCGTGCTGCAGGTATAATAAATACGAACTCATTACAATCATCTAGACAAAGCACCAAAATCCACAATTCTTACAGAAAACCAAAACCAAAACCAAAGGACGGAAATCGCGCATCTCTTCCACATCTTAATTGTGGAAATTGGACACTAACCTATCCATGGTTTGGGTCTTGATATGAATATATCCAACGGAGATTGGGAAACGAAAAATATCTTTATTTGGACAAGAGTCCATCCATACGATCTCGAAAGCAAGTATGAAATTATACCCCAACCTTATTTACATAAACAAAACATAACTGTAACCATGGTTTGCGCAGATGGATCTTGCTCCAAATCCGGTCCAAATACACATATAATATTGTGCCGTGATGCAAACTGTCCAATGAAATCTCGGGATCCGGTGGCAATCCAGCTCAGACCCCAGAGTGCATGTTACAGTGCCATTCAAGGATTTCCTTGGCCCCAGCTGATTATGGACCTATATATTTAACTCATGCTTTCCCTTATTCATGTCCTTCCCCGGGCCTTCTTGTCGGCATATTCTGTATCTTCCCAAGCAACATCCTGCGAACAAGATGGCCCGATTGAATGCAATTCTCATCTTGGTTTTCGCCTTTGGGTTGATGAGCTCAACCTCAATGGCAAAGTCTCCCACACCGCCAGAGACTCCCTCACCGGCAGAGGTTCGCATTGGGGCGATGCCCGAGCGAGCAGGGACAGAGGCTCCCTCACCGGCAGAGGCTCCCATTGCGGCGACGCCGGAGCGAGCAGGGACAAAGGCTCCCTCACCAGCAGGGACAAAGCTTACCGCGCCGCCCAAGCGAGCAGCCACTGAATCTCCCGTAGCATCTCCACCGGCCTCTGCCCCTTCGGAAGTTGCCAAAACGCCGAGCCCGAGCCCAGCCAAAGCACCGTGTTCATCGACTACTACAGAGACTCCGGCCCCCAGCCCGTTGGCCGCAGCCGCGGCCACCGCTAAGGTCGAGAAGACCATGGCCATCTTTGCAGCAGCGTTGCTCGGAGGCGCCACCATCCTCCTTTAAGCAACATGCCTCATGCTTTCTCTCCATGTTCTTTGTCCATTTATGTTTTCTTGCTTTCATTGGTTGGGATCTGAACAACCGTTCATTCCTTTTGAAGGTGCAATCTAGCGTTGGTTCTTGGATTTATGCGACATTAGATTATCATTTCATCTCTTCACACTTCTCTTCCGAAAGGACATACATACAAGGATTCCAAAGTGTTGAAGGATTTATAAGTTTATTCATAAAGTATATTCCATACAAACACCCAATGTTAGTGTATAAGCTAGGAATGACCTAAGTTGATAGTTGTGAAAGCCCAAAGTGATCCGAATTTATTTTAAACAATGTATACTTGAGTATTGCATATGCCACGATATAAATGTATGATGATAATGGGTACAAAATGTTTATGAAAAAAAAAAAAATTAATGTTAATTATTAGTAATACAAAGTCATAAAATCTTATAAAGCAATATTTTTTTTCTTGATACTTCACCTTTAAGGGTTTTTAGACATAATGACAACATAGGTGAATAGAGTATAAAAGATCAAATCTAGCTGAAGGATTTTTCTATGAAAGAATATTGAATCATCATTTAAAGTTCATGGTGTGTATAGACTTCATGTCAAATAATTTTTAGAAACTTTCTAAAATATAGAGAATAAATTAATGTTTCCACTGAATACTATTGTCCTTGTTTAGAAAAAATAGGTTTGGTTTTGGGGTTAGTTACATTAGTGCATGACTAATCCTTTGTTGACACTGTGATTAACTCTTGTAAAAAAAATTGCTACACTAGAATTTTTGAGCCTACTCAGTATCTTGTGATCTGTCGTTTGATAGTCACTTCATGGTTGATTGATGTTTTCTTAAGTGTTTAAGTCTTCTTCTCAAGTTCTACATGTCAAATTCACTTGCTCACACATGCTCAGTCAAGGATAATTTTTAAGTTGTTGATCTATCTTTTATTTTATTTTGCGAGCTGGTTGCATAGAAATTTCTTCTATACTTCTAGTATAAAATAACTACTACCTAGTGTCTATTTCTATTCATCATAGTCCAATTATCTTTAACTAATAATAAAGTATACTCGAAATTATCATTTCGATATATATTCTATGTGTAACCAATAAAGCATAAAGGTAATTATCGATACACAATTATCAACATGCATAAAAAATATATGACTCCCACAAAATTCATTTGAAACATACTTTTCTCTTCTATATGCACCCATTCCAAAGTCAATTTGGATAAGAAAATCCCACTAATCATTGTTAAACATACATATGATACAATCAATCATACAGTTCAAACTAGTTTCGTGCAATCTTAGATACAGTAAAGAAAATATTCGATCAAAATAGATTTTCTGGGAAAACTATGGGAGAGAGCACATTCCTCCCAACTAATGAGTTGCACACCAGCAACTCCCTCCAATATTATACTTATTACCTCCTCTCCCCAATGAGTACCTTGGAATAACAAGCCCTTCATGTATTCCTTCAGCGGAATTTAATGTTTTCTTCCCAACGTATTTCTTTAGCAACATCTTTCTTCAAAGGTTTGCATATTTTTTACTCTGCCTAGAGTTTTTCTTTCAATTAGGGAAAAATATTTCCTTTTTCCTCTTAAGCATGCCTTTCTCTCCTACTATTCTTTTGTTAACTTTTTACCCAACTTAGCATTTCTCTCTAGCTAATATTATTCCTCCACTCAACATAATATCTTTCTCTAGTTATGTTGTTTCCCTTCGTGGCAATCTTCCTCTTAGGCTTTTTGGGAGAAATATGTGGAAATTTCTACCATGTGGACTAAACCACTTAAAATTTTCTAGGATAACAATAAGTCTTTATTACTCATGTGCTCTTTCCCATAACATTTACAAAAAAAACACTTATGAGTCTACTTAAGTCATGGTCTCCACAACCATCAGGCTCAAACAATATTTACGAATAATTATAAAATAATCATGTTTGTAAAAATCAATGCACTAGGGGCATCAAAACCATGATTAAGCCTTATGGATTTGGTGGTAATTATTAGAATAAAATTAGGGTCATTGATTGTAAATGATTTTATTGACATGGTGAAGTTCATAATATACAAGTCCTTACTGTGTTGTATTACAACCTTGAGGAGGATGAATCTATTTTCTTACTCATGTTTGGTTGCTCTATAAACCTTGGTTTAATAATTGGAGGATTCCTCGCATGAATATGTAGTTGGAAAATATATGTTAATGAGAACTAGTGTACATAAACCCAAGCACAATTGAAAAGAGATAGCACCAAAAAATCCATCAAGGGTTTTGTTTTATCTATGATGAACATAAAGAAGGTTGTCATCCCATGTACACCGATGCTTGGAGATGTGCATTATTAGGATATGAAAAATCATTCTATTGGACATTTTTCATCTTGGGTTCAATCAATAAGCATAGGTTGAACCAGAAAGTACTTAGAAACCTATTATCCCTATTTGAAATAATATTCTACGGGAACCCAAAATGAACATATAAATGCCCAAATAAGAGTTTAATAGTATTTTATATTGTGATACTATTTTTGCAAGGTCTCAATATGGTCATATAGTTGAGATTCAATAAGAATATTCAGCACCCATGCCTAGTGCATTAAGCACCTGGTTGCATTCAGCACCCAAAATAGGGTGAGGCCCATAGTGATATTTTTGGGTGCATGTCTATTTTGCTTATCCCTTAATCAAGATGGACATTAAATTGTAATCTCTTCTCAATGTGTACTTGAATGAGTTAACTGAAAGTGATAAATTCAGGTAGCTAGTGGATTTCGAGTTAGAGGTTGTTTGATGCCATAAAATCAACAATATTGAAGAAATTTTTCTGACGACAATTCATGAATGGCGGCTCTCCTATCATTTCTTGCAGTTTTAAGCGGGAAATTTCAGATAAGTGGTTACAGATCTGCGCTCCTCTTGAAAATCACCCGATTTCAAAAAAAAAATTGGTCAAATAGGAGTCCGGACGAGGGAGTTATCGTTGATTTAAAATCAGCTAATTTTTTTCATAAATTTTGTGACGGAGGGATATTTCTAGTGAAAATATGAGAGTTTAGAGTCTCTAGATAGTGATTTCAAGAACATGAGAAGATGCAAAATGATCATTCCATTTCAAAAAATAGGCTATAATAAATATTTTGAGTTATATTGACCGAGTTATGCTCATTTGGAGCAGCATTCGGAGCAGGTTCCCTTTGGAGACATGCCCTCCCACCCCGCTTTAGTAGGCACCTACTTCACATTCATCAGTTTCAGCATAGGATCATTCAGCTTGGGTTATTTGGAGACGTGCCCTCTCACCCCAAGCTATGTAGGCACCTGCTACTTCATCAACAATCAGCATCATGGTTATGGGTCAACCGCACAAAATCATTTTCATCGAAGTCCATTTGCTAGGCCGCACACTGTCAATATCACAGTTGATCACAAGCATTACAGGGTATCTCTATCCTCTGATCTTCGTTCATCACGGTTATGGGTTAAATACACAAAACCCTTCTCTTCAATAGCTCTTCATATTCAACAAAGGCTTCTTAGGAGGGAACTTCACGCAATGGGGACCATTGCTTCTTAAGGAGGGAGGAATGATCCAAATGGAAAATGGCATCAACCCATGGTATTCATCTACCCATGTTATCCATCCACCCATGGAATTTATCCATGGTATTGTAAATGGCATCCACCCATGGTATTCATCCACCCATGATATTTATTCGCCCATGGTATTATAAGTGACCCATGGTATGTATCCACCCATGTTATTCATCCACACATGGGATTTACCCATGGTATTGTAAGTGGTATCTACCTATGGTATTGGCCCATGGTATCCACCTATGGTATTGTATCTCAAAAAAGGCTATAAATAACAAGCCACACTTTGTAAAAGGACAGATTGTCCACCACAATGTAGCTTCTAAAGTTATTCTCTATTTTAATAAAACAAGTTTCTTTGTGGTTTTATTTTCTTTGTGATCTCTCTTTTTTTTTTGGCATTGTAATTTTGCAGATCTGGTCAAATCCATTTCAATTTTCTTAGATCTTGAGGGCCTCCCCCCAAGATCCAGATCATTGTTGGTGAGGCATGCTTAGTCATTCTAGTTGTAACAGAGTTCGAAGTGCAGTGATGCATTAGTTAATGCAAGTTGTAATCAATTTAACTCAATTAAGTGAGTTAAACTCAGTTGTGCTAGTTGTAACTATTATATACACTAGTGAGAGATCAAGTGAGTTAAATATTAATTAATTCACAATTAGTGATCTCACATGCAACTGAGGATTTACTATTATTCGCTACATGCATGTGAGATCTAGTGGAGACCTAGTTGATTTCTAGGTGAAAGGGAAGTTGACTATCGATTGTAGGATTATTGGCTTTCACACATGCAGAAAAAAACCCATTGGAGTGCCCATGATACTTGCACAGTCAAGGGAGGCAAGAATTCCTATCTTTAGGGATCTCTACCATCAGGGATTGTGCAAGCAATGCAGGTTGTCTAGAGGCTAAGAATTTGTTGTGTTGGTAAGTTTTTCATATGACAGTGTCACAGAATTAGCTGAATATTGGAGGGCTCTTGTGAAAAGGTTTTTGTATGCAATTGTTTCATGATCCACACTTAATATACAATAAAAGATAGTGGGGTCTTTTAGCTGTAAGCTTTCCCCGGGAAATTATCTGTGTTGTGTGTGATTGATCTTTCTTCATGTTCACGTGATTAGTGATTGTGTTTTTAATTCCGCAAAAGATTTGTAGAAGCGATTCAATAATTAACTTTAGTACATTGTCAGATCGGGTGAATCCAAGATATACATACATGTTGTATAATTTCTACACATATTAGAGGACTAACCACTCATTACAAATAGTTTCTTCATTGCGATTATTGGTTAATGTAGGTCAAAACTAGAGTCGATAGAGAAAAAAACTTAGGTATGTTTGGGGTAGGAAAAGTAGCATACAATACCTATCATATTAGTGGTATATTTGTTGATAGAAATCCACAATCTCATATTCTTGTTGCTATCCTATCAAAGCTTTGTCTAATAGGGATAATCTTGTAGTACTACCCCTTTCTTCTCCATGGTAAAGTACCCTTCCATATGATGTATTATGTATACCAAACAAGCCTCTCATACTCACTTGAAATACTAAAGAGATGGTCTATATATCATACTAAAGATGAAAATACAAGGCTTGTTTACTTATTCCAAGTGTTTGATAATTATCAATGAATATGGGGTCACTATTATACAATTGGAGCCCCCAAGGGGTCTTATATCTAGAAGATTGTAGGACTATGGTTATACTACAATGAGAGGTTAGCTAAGGTAATTTAAAATATTATTTTTTTTATCATTCTTATACTTTTTGGTTATGTAGAACCATTATATGTACATGGACCATTTTTTATAGTGGGCATTCTATATATTTTCCTTAATATAAATAAATAACATGAGCTTGCTATCACTGTGGATGATTTATCCTTCCCAAAAATGTAATGGTTCCATTGCTAACAAGCTTACATTATGCAACACATATTCTTGTCATAGGTGGAGTACCTATGAACCAAATTAGATAATTCCTCATTATCATAAGTAATTAGATGTCCATGCTAAGTGACGACTACACCAACAATATAATCTCAAGAATTTGTATCATTCTTGAAGGGGTATTATAGGGATTGTAGAGAGGGTATTATTTTTAAACAAAGATGGTGTTTAAGATCCTTGAAATCTTTCCATTATGAATTATTTGAAATTAATTTAGCTTTAACAACATCCTTTGTCACTTATGTTAGGGACCAAGTGATATGAGGGAACCCTAACAAAAAGTTGTAATAGAAGCTAGTGAGGCCCAAGAAACTATGGATATTTATTAAACTCATCAAGGCTAGACAATCATGAATGACTTGGATCATAGATAGATCCATATGAACACCATGTCCATCCATGAATTATACCAAATATTGCATTATATGCATGCATAATGAGGATTTATGTGAATTGGCATATAAATTGTGATGTTAGAAGGTTCTTAAGACCTATAGAATGCCATATAAATGTTCTAACTATTTTTTTGTTTTTTGTAAGAGGAACCTAGCAACTTGCCTCAAATATAACTACTAGTAAACCTCTAGGGATCTACGACCAGTCCTCCTCTTTGTAAATTGGGTCCCAACTAGAGGATTTAAACCTTGGATCTCTCAATTTTCTTAGGACTCATATTACTTTGACCAGCAATTGCGTTTCCCCCCTCGGACTATGTTCTAACAAATTTTCCTTGAATATGGCGATATAATTTAAATATATAACTATAAAATAATAATTTCAACAAGAATGAAGATCATCCATAAATCTCATGAACAATGTTAGAGCATTAGTTGTGCTAAAAGGCATGGAAAACCACTTGAGAAGGAATTATTTACAATTAATGATGATCTTCCATACACTGTTTTTTTCAATTATTACATGGTGATAACATGATTTCAAATCAATCTCACTAAAAAATTTCTCTTCTTGAGTTAATAAAGGCCATCATCAATATTAGGGATTAGATATCAATTTCTGAGTTATATTTTTTTTAGATCTCCATAATCAATACAAAGTTACCATAAAAATATTTCTTTTGCAAGAACATAATTGGGCATTGATCCAAAAATATCATTATATAATTTACCATCTATCTTATTACATTCTAGCACATAAATTGGAGGAATATCCTTAGAATATCCCTTTTAATGGTGGGTCCGAGTTCAAATATTTTGGCTCTAAAATCTTCTAGATTCCAATTTCAAATATCAAAGGTCACTTTCCTCGGTGAATACTTTGTTAGCATGGTTCAAAACTATGATTCAACATTATTTCGCATCTCATAAACTTTGTAATTTTTTTAAAATCGCCTCAATTAGATTTTGTATGTATAAGTTATGCCTCTAATAATTTATGTTCAAGAACTCCATCTTTCGGATGTACCTATATTCCCACTATGGTACCTTATTATGAATTTACAGATAAAGTAATACCCCTCATTGGTGTAATCTAACACCATATTGTTTCCTTTTACAAAGTTTTGCATCTTTTCTATTGGTCATTATAGTCTCCAATGGAGTCGAATTACTCCATGATGAAAACAAGAAAATTCACCCATGTGCGTTATGTCCTAAATTTTATGGAGTCATCTCTAATATGTCTCTCCCAATAATTATTCCACCAATATTTGATACAAGGAATGGACAGGAGGAGTGTGAAAGTGATCCTTTTGTTTTCAATTTGTTTTTGAATGGAATAATAACCAACTAATAATTTAACCATTTCTACAAAGAATTTGTGTCTATATAGACTTCAAATAAATGAATTTCAAGGTTAACATGCACTTGGAGGGGTGTCATGCCTCTAATATGATTTCTTATTGAAGGTTTCTCTACCACTATTGGTAGCCATCTAAAATAATTCATCATCTCATTCGTCTATCACACAAGGGCTCCCCCTAAGTAACAACTTGATAGGATCTCTTGAACCATAAATGCTCTTCTCTTCTTCCATGTGAGGCCACTTGGTGAGATGTGAGTAACATTACCCATGTTCAATAAGCTGAAGAGAGAACTCCCTATATCATAACTTGTTCGGGTTATGCATAAGGAAATAACAAAGAGAAGCATTTATAACAATACTAATTTGAATTGTTTAAAAAATTAAATAAAGGAAGAAATATAAATGAAAACACAAATAGAGCTTCTATACAACACAATAATACATTGAAACCCAACTTTTATTAATGAATGGAATTATATCTATATATATATATATATATATATATATTAAAAAGAAGTATATCCTAGCTAGAATGGCGGTAGCTTACCTAAAGAGGGATGTGTTTGCTATGTTCTATTCACAATAATATATTAAAAGAAGCCAACACTTCCTTCTAACATAAATTATGATGTCCTAAATTAAAAAATCATAGAGATCCAAAAATGTAAGCCTATGAGTTGATGAAATAAAGTAATGTGCACCCCTAAGAGGCTAGCTTATATGTCAACTTCCCAAACCCACAAATTTTGCATACAATATCTATTTAAGATACTTATTTAACCATTACAAAACTTAATCCACACTAATATTCAATGATTTAATAATTACCAATATATAAAACCATTTTAAATTGGTAAAATAGATATATAATCGTCTAAATCCATGAATTCAATAATTTCAATATACATCTCTATCTTTGTAAATCTTTATCTTTATTTAACAAAATTGAAACAACTATTTAGACACATAAACCATATATATATATATGATGAGTATAATAATCTTCGATTAAAAAATTAATAAAAGCGAAAGTGATATGTTTCAACCATATATTACTCTATTTAAATATAACCAACATAGATCCATCTTAAGTACGGATCTAACATGAGCTGAGAGGGGATCAAATTTCTTCACGTGCAAACTTCTTTAGAGTGTAAAATACAATGTGTTATTTTTTATTGTTTAAATTATATTCATGAATGCAAAATATAGTACATATAGGACCAAATAAACATTTAACGATATTTTTTTTTTGATATATAAATAGATTTTTTAAAATGATATATAATGTATACGCAATTAGCATTAAAAAGTCTTACGTAACATGTACATAGAGAAATTTTATGGCACAAATTAAAATGGTCTTTTATTATTAACATATTTATGTCAATATTAATTTGTTTTAAATATTTTATCAATAACCCAATTATAAGATTTGAACATCTCCTTTTTTGTTATTAACATATTTTTAAGTATATGTCAATATTAATTCGTATTAAAATATTTTATCAATAACCAAATTATAAGATTTAAACATCTTACTCGCACAATTTTTTTACTTCTAATTACTTTACAACATATTCATGTTTTTTTATTATAGTAAACATTTTTTTATTTAGAACATAATATTTAACTTTTATTTCTATTTTAAAGGGGCGTATGGGAAAACTTGCACATCCATCTCATATTGCATTGTAGAATGAGCCTCTCGGCTAAATAAGTATAGCCAGCATAGATCCATCTTAAGTATAGATCTAACATGACTTGAGAGGGGATCAAATTTATTCACGTGAAAACTTCTTTAGAGTGTAAAATACAATGTGCGATTTTTCATTGTTTAAATTATATTTTTGGATGATAAATAGAGTACATATAGTGTAAAATTTAATGTGTTATTTTTCATTGTTTAAATTATATGTTTGAATGCTAAATTGACTACATATACGACCAAATAAACATTTTAGCCATAAAAACTTATTTTTTTCATGATATATACATATATTTTTTTAAATGATACACTACAAGGAAAAGACCCTTTAGCGGATGTTTTTGAGGAACCCCTTATAAAAATAGCCTAGATATCCATTTGTAGCAGAGGTCTCTAGAGGAGGTGGGCAGGTGGAGGTTTTTGCAGATGTTTTTTTTTTCGATGTGTTTCTCATCATAAACTACACCAGTGTGTTTAAACCAAAACGCACCGGTGCATACTAAAAATTGGCACACCAAGACACCGTGCTCTCCATACAAACTCGTCTGATGCATCTCATTACTATAGTGCACCAGTGCGTTAGGAAGAAACAGGCCCGGTGTGTCTTAAAAACCCACGCTCAAACAGAAACAGGCCCAGTGCACTACGCAGAAACCACTCGGTGCATCTCAAAAACCCATGCACCGAAATAGGGTTAAATGAAAAAAAACCATGGATCGAAAAATCTGCATTTTCACTTCTTCAGTGCTCTAGAGCTCTCAAGCACTGGTGCGAATTTATCTTGTGTGAGGTGCCCTGCCATCATTGCTCCCATTGCACACACTGTTGTCATCCATTCCCACCTTGTGGAGTTCAAATTTTGGAAAACAGTGGGAAAATTTGGTTTTCAAATTCCTCAGCAAATATACCTCTTTGACACCCAAATATATAGTTATTTTACTTGTTTCTCAATAACTAAAAATTTTAGCGGATTATATTTAAAAAAAAAACTTAAAATTTACCATTTAAAAAAAAAAATTGTGTGGTGTGCTCTAACCATTCGACTCACACCATTTGCAGTGCTTCTTGTAAATTTACCAATCGCACCATGAATGATGCTAACAGAAACCGTACCGGGTTCCAGTGCGGCACCAAAAAAGGCGCACCATGAATTTTTTAAAAACTGACATGGCAGTGCGGTCGTTTAAATGACCACACCTTGACTATGTACCAGTGTCGGGAGGGCGATGCATTGACCAAACAATGCTTACTGAGGCTGATAGATCGGTCAGTGCACTGCCCTCCTGACATTAATACATAATCAATGGTGTGGGATCTTACAGGACCACACCATTGTATTTGTACTAATGTCAAGAGGATGGTGCGCAGACAGAACTATCTACCTCGGGCTCATAGTGTGCTCAACACACCACCCTCCCAACACTAGTACATAATCAATAGTGCAACAACCGCACCATTGACCATGAATTATTGTTGGGTGGTGCATTGACCTAACTATCTGCCCCGAGGTGGATAGTTTCGTCAACACATCGTAGAAGAAAGTACATTTTTTGTTTTACAGTAAGCAGAAAATTTACATGCTCACCGAGGGAGGTGCGTGATAAAAATGGACGAATCGGTACTGGTGCGTGACTATTTTTTTGGGCACTCTCACTGTTTTTTTTTTTTAATATATATATATATATATATATATATATATTATATACATGTCTCATTTAATAAAAAAATGTATTTAATATGTGAATCATTCAACGACGTCAACAAAGAGAACAAAGGGAACAACAAGAGCATATGGAGGACTAGTATAACACGGTTCGCTTGTGGGAGGCACAAGAGAGGGAGAGACTTATGTACCCTCACCCTATTATGGAAACCACCGAATTTCTCCTAAGGGAGGTAGGCCTCTTCAAGCTATATGTTGAGGCCACGTCCCTGAAGGTCCATAATGGGTTACTGGGACAACTCAGCTTCAGGTGAGATGCCCGGCTTTCTGGGTCAATCCCGGCCAATGGTACGCACCCACTGAGGAGGAAATATATTTTATTATGGGCCTATCTAGGAGAAGGTAGGATTTTCCCCAGTTCCCAGATTTCCCCATCGGCTATGCAGCAAGAAATCAGCTGGTGTACTCCTAGTGATACATTAGCGATGATATACTTTCTTCTATAAATTTTGAGGTGTCTAGTGGTCAATTATGTATTTATTCGTTTGGTGCAAAGGAGGTGAGGTGCCTCTCACTACCGCTAAATACCATTGCACACCATACCAATAACGGGCAATGCATTAGTTGCCCACTTTATTTTATGTTGATTCTTTATGACAGGTGTCGTGACTTGTGAGATGGTCTACGATTTTTTTGTGATAGTTTGGTACAAAAATAGATAGATTTCGTTCTCAGCCACGTGGGAGGTTGACCTTCCCTTTTGCTTTAGATTTATTTTGTTTATTTTTTGAGAGGTTTCCAGAGATGAGGTCTACTTTTTTTTGGTAGCCTCGTAGGCTGATGCTGCACATACATATGGAGATGTGGGGCCAGATGTTGCCCAAGAGGGGTGAGTATGACTTTTCTGCCAGGATATATCCTGATGCATTGGAGTTGTTATCCATTGTTGATGATCACTCCATTCTGGTGCCATGTCTGTATGCTAGTTTGGATTGGCGAGGGTGTACCAACATCCTCTTCACACAGGATGAGCCGTCGGATGCGAGAGGTAATATTAGTGTTTTATTTAAATTAATATAGTTTCATTTTATTGTCTTAATTAATTGATTAGAATTTTCAAATTTATTCGAACACATTATTTAACTTGTTTTATTAAATTGTTTAATGAAATTGTCTAATTATTGTTGTGTACTTATATCTATTTTGTAGATATTGGGTCATTCGTTGGCAATGAGATTCCACCACCACCAAATGATCCAGGTGTAGATCATGTTGACGAGGATATGTCAGAGGCGAAGGATCAGGGTGACAGACCTGGTCCTGATCAGGCGCAGATACCGGCAGGTGTGAGGCATAGGCCGGACACCCAATTTAGGATGGAGTTGGCCAACCAACTCTATCAACTCCTAGTTGAGGAGGGAGTCAAGTCAGTTGTGATCAGAGAGATACAGGCTAATGATAGGCTGACACATATATGGAGAGGCATGCCCTATGATATGTTAACCCTCATGCGGCATATCGTTGGAGATACTAGAGTACTGGCGCGGGCGAGGAGGGGTAGGCATGGTGGAGATGCAGTACGATAGAGAAGTGCATCATTGATGATCATGAGGGGAGTGATCATCGTTCTAGTACTCCACCTCCTCCTCCACCTTGTGCTAGATATGATCATGATGAGCATCCTGCAGCATCCAGCCATGATCATGAGCAGGCATCATCTGAGCAGTCTGCACCATTTCAGCAGACACATCCTAGTCCTAAGCAGGCACCTAATCCTAAGGAGGGCACAGGTCCATATGAGGAGGTAGGTCCATCGATTGAGCAGGCCGCCGCACCATCCACTGAATAGGCTAGACCATCCACAACTCATTAGTAGGCACCTCTCGATTAGCATGCATGTGACCATCATCTATCTAAGCATGTCTGTTAGTATGAATATTGATTCGAGGTGTATGAAAAAAGACCACTTTAGCTGTGCATAAAAAACAACCCTAACAGAAAAAATGACTGCTAAAATCTTCAGATCTGTAGTTAAATGATCAAGACAAATACTGTAAAAATCTAGATCTATGCATTAGAAGACATTAAAAAGTATAAAAATAAGATTTACTCCATAGATCCAATAGACAAGACAAGAATATATCCAATGAAATTTTTATTAATGGGCACCTGGGAGGAAAACACAAGAGGGTGTTCCCTTTTCTCCTCAATGGGATGGGTTCTTGTATGTCCTCAGCACTTTAGATTTAGAATTCCTCTCTCTTGATGGTGTATAAAACCTATACAAAAATGGAAAAATATGGCTATGATAATGGATCAATAGCCAAACCAAGAGTTGAGATCCATAGTGATCTTTATGCAACAAAAGGTGACAAATGAATGAGAAAACCCTTCTATTTATAACAAAATATTTAGTCAGTCTAGAGATTGGTGCATAATTAAAATATTATTAACCAAATCTAGATCCAACTTTTATGGAATATTTTATTATATTGTTGGAGGGAAAAGGAATTTGACTTGAGTCAAATCCCCTTATTTGTAAATAATAAATAAATAAATGATTTATTTATCATTTTAAGGATGTGATTAAGTAATAATAAATAAATAAATGAGTTATTTATCATTTTAAGGATATGGTTGAGTAATAATCAAATAAATAATGATTTATTTAATTATTTAAGGGTGAATTAGTCATATTTAACAAAGAATATTATTTAAATAAGATTTAAACAATTATTCTTTAGAAAATAATAAGATAAATAATGATTTATCTAATTAATTTCTTTGTTTTGGGTTAAATATAACCAGAAATATTAATTAAACTACTACTTGACTAATTATTTCTTGACGAAAATCAAACAAATATATATTTATTTAATATTTCCTTATGGGTTTTCCTGTTTAGACCATAAACAACTTAATAAAGGTGATTGACTAAGTTATTTTCATAGTGAAAGCAATTTTACTAGGGGTAAAATTGGTCTTACATGATGTACTTGGGTCCATCTAATGATAATAGGTTAGATGACCAAAAAATGGTGTAACAGATTCCCCCCCAGCGTGTGATCATTAGGAGTTAATCGTATGACCGAAGTACGTTGTAAGAACTCAATCGTATGACCGAAGTTAAAGAGAGAGAAGTATAAGGTAAACCAAAGTGTTGAAAGAACTAGACCCTGAGGAGGTGACTTGCAAGTGCGAAAAGTCTTTTGATGAGTAAGTACCTGTTATAGGCGGCGGGGGAGGCATACCTATGCCTGCCGAGGCAATAGTACAAACAATAAGGCGCCCGAAAAACCACGAAACACAATAATAAAGCATATTCTAGCCTAAACATGAGCTAGATAAATAACACGATAATGAATCCCACATACATATTGTGCCTAGGATAACAGCCAAGACTTGTACAATAATGTCTGAGTACTTGAGATATAAATGCAACCCAGATGCCCCTGAAACAGGAAAGGGCTCTAAAAATCTGACTGATACATGCAAACAAAAAGGCACTGCAAGCGGCTGAGGCTGACATCATCAAATGTATGGAGCTGCATCGAAGGCTGTAATGAATATGTCATCCGAGTGTGTGGGGGGATACCTGTAGGGCCACCCCCTCATGAGGATTGAGATATATCACACACACCTGGGAATCATCAATGTCAGCTGCTGCATCACTAAACCATCAAGTATACGGATATCGATCATGCTGAAAGGAGCTAGATCTAAGAAGCAATCAAGTCAAAGGGAAATAAGGAGTTTGTCTGCCTGATCCGAGGTACCAAAAAAAAGTGGAAGCTGGAACCAAGGTACACCGTCCTCTCGACTTGTCTTCTGGAATGAATGAGCTGATGTTGACAGAAGGAGGTCTGCCATAGGTGAGGTAATAAGGGATCCTCACCTGAGGTACGAGGGAAAATAGTAGAGCGACTGACAGACTGACACCAATGATGATGATGAAATGGGGGGAAATGAGTAGTGAATGGACGACTTCCCTTGTTAGAGCATAAACAACATGGATGACCTGGAAGCGACTGACACAATATCATGGGGGATAGGGGACAGTGGGACTGAAGGCCAAAATGAGCAACACGAGAGAGAAACCAAGCAATGAATGATGGAGGACTATAGTGGGGTGCGAAGGAACTCGGGATAAACTCCATGAAAACAATGATGACTCAACTGGGATTCTCTAAACAAGGGTGACTTGATGGTGCTACCAGACAGGAAATGGGTCCAATGGGGACCATAAAGGCATGAGTACAAGATGGTAACTCATGACAAAAGTCAACACAAGCGTGGACAAGTATGGAGGCAACATGGTGCCCCCGGTACAAGTGTTTCAAATGAATAAATTCAATTTTGAGGAAGGGTGAAGTGGCACTTCATGGGAAAAATGTGTCCCAGTGAAGTATCAAATCACTAAAAACTAACAGATACCCATTTGAGGACTCGGTTAGAGCTTTCCAATGGTGCATATGGTTTGGTAAACAAAGCTACGGTTGGATCGTAGCAGACGAAAGAAAAAACAGGGGTTTCTCTTTTAATAAAGCATTTTCCCTCCAAAATCATTCATTTGCATGTGGAGCTGTGGTGAATGTAGAGAGGAGAGAAGGCCCTAAATCTTGCGGTGATCGTAGCAGACAAACCAACCATTGGAATCGAGATCTGTCAGTTGCAAGTTAGATGCCTAACCCTACTCTTTCTTTTCAGTGGATTAAAAGTTTAGATTAGGTCCCTAAGGCTCAGTAACAGCTCTCTACTCCTCTCCATGGCTAGGTTGCACTTTTTGGGGCAAAAAGTGCGACCTATGTAGCAGGTTTTGGCTAGAAAACTGCGACTTGTCCCAGGTTTAGGCCTGAAAAGTGCGACCTGTCCAAGAGGGGTGCTTCTGTGTTGTTTTTTGGCTGAGTACTAGATTTTTTTGATGAGAAACAGTCTTTCATATCTGTATACTAATAAATATGATGGTTTTGTTCAGGTATGGCAGAATTACAGATCAACTGGAGAGAGAGAGACCTCGACGCACTACGGTCGGAGATCTGTGAGGATCAGGGTGTCTGCAGTGCTTTGGCCAGGTTTGGGGTTCTATATTTTGTGGAGAACCCTTTGATGAGAGATGGGGAGCCCTTATTGGCCTGAATTTTCAGCTATTGGGATCCAGACCATGAGGTCTTTATAGTGCAGGGACACCGGATCGAGTTGATGGTCTGGGACATATATTTCCTGACTGGTCTTCCACCACTTGAGATGGTAGGGAATACTTAACCAGTATTACCGCGTGGGTGGAACATCATAGAGTTTGTAGAGTGCCATTTTCAGCCAGGTCTCCAAGTCAAGGGGACTCAGATACCCATCGGGGATTTGGAGAGGTTAGAGACCCGTGTTGTGGCTGCAGCAGTGCTGCGGATCATGGGAAATCGGGAACTCCATCACATCACGGGGGGTCAGATGATGCTTGTGGAGAGTGTTTTGAGTAGGACCTACTATGGGTGGGCCCAGATGATGTTGTCATCATTGAAACGACAGTTGTCACTATGTAAGCAGAAAATGAACCATGACTATGCATATGGTATAGTTTTGTGCTCTTTATTCTTTGAGAAGATCCTGACACTTCAACCTCACATACAACTCCCTGATGGAGGTCTGAGAGAGCCTAGGATGCGCTGGTGGGGGCGACTACTGTGCAGAGGAGGAGGTGGAGAAGTTGGACGGGTGTTCTGTCCTGATTTCTTTGTTCATTGGGATCAGATGCCGCTGTATATAGACGACTATCCCTATAGTGGGATGAGCTATTGTGGGATCTGCCACTATCACCTGGTCGTATATGGGGACCCGATGGTGACTGAAAATTTGCTAATATTTTATTTGCATGTAAAGTTTATAGAATATTATATGTGGTACTGATTCTTTTACTTTTGGTATGCAGATACAACACCGATAAAACTGGCCAGGTACATGGGATGACCTGCAACATCGGGGGCCATAGGATCTAGTGGAGCAAGGGCATAGCACAATAAGGATGCAACAGCCTTTCTAGAGGATATTCATCATAGATGTGAGAGGCTTCTGACTAGTGTTTCGAAACGCGGTTGGCAAGACTTAGATGACCAGTACATAGAGCCATGTATTGGTTTACCCTCGGAATGGCAAGGGGTCATGCGGCGCATGGCGATGGCTGGACAGGGCATGCATGATCTACGAGCTGCGGGGGCAGAGACGTTGGCTCGGGACCCTCCAGAAAGTTATTAGTGTGTAGGGGCAGGTGGTGCCCCAAGTTTTGAGTTTTTGTATCATGCTATGGGCATGTCATATGTATTAGAGTTGATGAACTCTAAAACATTTTATACGACACATACTATGGATATGCATCATTGTGATATTTTTATGTTATTGTCTTGTGTTAAATGTGTGTGTTAAATGCCAATCCAGAATATGGTTTGCAATGTTATCTACATAGTGATTTTGTGCTCTAGGTACATGACTAAAAGTAATGATTTCAAATTCACGCATCAAAGCTTCACTCGTAAATATCTTCTAAACAGGATAGGATTATGCACATGATATACACCATTCAATTGCATGACAAGAATCAGGGAATCTAAATGAACATGAAGGTGGAGGATATGATGTGAAAGGGCATCAACTAATAAACCTCGCACAGCATCATATTCGGCCTGATTATTGGTAGCAGTACCAATGCATACACCATTTGAAAGAAAAAGTGCCTGCAAAAGGGTAAAAATGGCCCAACCTGCTGAGGCTAAATTCCAGGAGTAGCGACTTCCACCATCGGCAAAACCGATATAAGGTTTTGACGGGGTGTCCCTATGAAAGGTGCCACAAGACAATAAATGGGAGGATAAAGAACAATGCTGGTAACCTGAGCGCATAGTAGACATCGAATGCACTCTGCGGAAGAGAGTGATCTGGGTGGGATGTCTACTTCCCACATGCCACCAGTGAGGGGAAGTGTGGGAGCTACTGGAGGCGTAGCTTGAGCTCAGGCTGCATAAGTCACCAAAGGCATGGATGATGGCATTCTGTTTATGGGCAGGAAATATGAAGTCAAGGGTGGATGTAGCTTCCATGATGTCATCATCACAACAGGAGGTGGAAGGACAGGACGAAGGGAGACCACATGACGCGGCGAGGCTACCTGACTCATCATCATGAGAATAAATACTCACATGCGCATCGTCTTGGAGGATGATGTAAGAATAAGCAGATAAAGGATCTAATGATGTTGAGCCCGAGGTGTTTGCTGAAAGGGGGTCAAGCGAAACAACAGGAGAAGATTCAGAGGGAGCTTTTGTCGAGGGTCTCAAAGATGATGAAAGGTAGAGGATGGTGGCTGCATGCTTCGTCATTTTGACATCAGGGGGGGAATTTCAAAAGGAGTGGGTAAATCCTCAGTCTGGCCTACAACATACTGTGTAAGCACGGGAGAAGCAGATTGATTCTGTTCAATCTTGTACTCCTGAACTACCTCCAAAGAGGCACGGTAATGTGTAAGGAGGGGAAAATGATGGGAGTAATGGCCACGGAGACCACAAAAAGCACAAGGGTGCTTGGCGTGAATAGTCTTGGTGTTCTTGGTTGTGGTCGATGAAGAATTAGAGGTTTCAGGGACCGTATACTCAAGGAACGCGACATGAACCATGGGCTTGATGTGGGGCAACGTGGGACAAGTATGGGTGGCATGACCGACAATATCACACAAAGTGCAGGGATTTGGTGGCGGAGGAGGTGCAGGGTCAGTCAGGGCAGCTTTTTCCTTTGAGGCATTTTTGCGAGCTCTGCCCTTCTTACCCGAAGCGGTCGCAACAGGGGATGGATCCTGTTGAGGTGGCTGAGGCACTCTGACAATGAGAGAAGTCAAGGGGACCAGTTGAACCAGGGTCAGAGCAAGATAAGGTTTAGGTTTACTTGGGGGGGTGGCGGTTGGAGGATCAAGGTACCAAACAGGGAGCCCAACGGTCAAGTTAGGGAGAGAGAGGGTGGCCATGAAAGGTGACATTTAGATGCATGGTGGAGGGACTAGGAACGGTATCTGGCCGGAGGGGTAATGACTAGGTGGGATGGCTCCTAAATGGTTAAGGCCTGGAGGAACCGACCCAGGAGGATAAATAGGCTCATGAGTACCAGTTGAAGGGACAAGAGGAGGAGGTCCAAGAGGCTGCATCGAAGGGCTTGGAGACGGTTGCAGAGGGCGAGAGGGCTACTGACTAGCCGAGGTGGGCCTCTTGAGAGAAGCCCGAGACGATTGCATCATGCAAACATTCGATGAGCTGGGATTAGAGATAGGAGGAGGAAGACCAGGGAATGGACCAAGCAAGGAGGATTCCTTGTAGATGCCAGGTGGGACACTCGTCAAAGGGTCGACAGTTTTCTTGTTGGCCACCGAAGAGATAGTGGACTCAGGGGAGGTCTAAGACTTTGGCTCGTAATACGTCAACTAGTCAATGGTGACTATCTTTCCGTTATGGGGGAAGGACATCTTGTGGTGAACTGCGAAGGGACATTAGACATCTCATAAGTGTAGCTACGACCCAATAGAATTTTGTAGTCTAAGGGGGCGTTTATGACTTCTACGTCAACGCAAACTGTCTTGCCCGCAAGAGTGATATGACAATTGCAGAATAAGCCAGTGGGATTGGAGGCATGGCCATCCCGCACTATGAGAGTGATCATGGATGGAGCCAACTTAGGAGATCTGAGTTGTTTTCAAACCGAATCAGACATCACACAGGTGGATGCCCCCTCATCAATAATGCACCGAGAAACGTTGGCGTTCCAGATCTTGACTAGGATTTGGAAAGCGATGGAAGCAGGGAGAGGAGGATGTTCTGACCGGTCAACATCAAAGAAAATCAATCGATCATCGGAAGGGTCTACAGCACCCACGATAGACAAAAGAGCTTTTCGTTGTGAAGGGCACGACTGGAGGAGTTCCAGTGTTGAAATGGCAGTAGGGGATTGTGCCAAATCATCGACTATGCTATACGAATTGGCGGTTTTTCTAGAAGAATCATTTTGGCGTAGTGGACCCTTAGGGATCTTGGTATGAACCTCCACCCTAGGCTGAGGGATCTTCAAGGGGCCATTAGGTGTCGAAAGAGGCTCTATAGAGACTGAAGGAGGCTGCTCAAGGACAGACATAGCGAGAGGCTTGTTGTACTAACGGGACCGAGTCTAAATATTGATGTCTACGGTTGAAGGTTGATTGGATTTCATCATGAGAATCTGGTCATCGAGGGTACCATACATAAGAGGTTGGGTAACAGTGTGGTATGTAGGAGGTTGGGAAAAGAGAGGAGGCATGCTACACCCTGAATACGTGCTACTAAGAGGAGAATATGTACAGGAGGTGCTGGCCCCCCCTGAGGAAAATTAGAGCCCATGGGAGGTTGAGAAATTACGAAACACACACGGCACCAAGGAAAAAGAGACTGACAAGGGTAGGGAGGTGCAAGATCAACCAATTACAATGTCGAAACAAGGGCAGGGAGGTGCAGGATCAATTAATTTCAATGTTTTAGAGTCTTTTCTTGGCAGTGTTAACCAAGCCCTTTTTCGCTTAGGGTTTGTGTAAAAGTGTGTAAATTTTAATTTTTAAACCCACACATTTGTAGAGAAAAGAAAAAGTGTTATTGTATAGCTGTAAATAAACCTGCAAATGACAGTATATAGGCCTGTAAAATAGAAAATAAACAGCTAATAATGGAATAATCTAAACCCAAGAAGGTGGGTCTCTCAACAACTAGTCTATAGGTGAGTAAAAAACTAATCTAAACACACTAAAAAAATCTAATAGATCTTGGGTCAAGAGGGACATAGATATAAAAGACAAAATCTGCTGGAAAGTGGTGCAGAAAACAACAACAAATAAGAGGAAAATTGTTGTAAAACGAGGTGGTGAAAGGCTATCCCCAGGAGGGAAGTGAAGTGCCCCCAAATGGAAAACCCAAAAAAAGCTAAATGGGAAGACTTGGATGGATAACAAGCCGATCTGAAGTGGATATGAAAATGAGGTATCAGATCTGAAAAAATGGCTGAAGACTCTGAAATTTTAAACAACCTGCAATAGTAAACACTCTTCCACAAAAAGTGGAGGGTATTGAAGCCCTAGGGGGCTAGGTTCTCACTTAGTTGAATGAAATAGAACAAGCACAGGTCCAAAACGGGTGGAGACGGAGGGCAGAGCACCCTGGATAGAGGCTTAGCAAAACCCAGAAAATTTTCAAAAAAATCCCTACAAAAAGTCCAAGTCGCAGTTTTTGGCATGTTTTCAGTAAAGGTCGCACTTTTTGGGCAGTAAAGCGCACCCTGGAGGTCTAAGTCACAGGTTTTGGGCAAAAAAGTGCAACCTTCACTTCCGGCACTCTCGACAGCAGGTTTTAAAAAAAATTGTCGTCTCAGCTGCGGTTAATGTCGTTCACCTACGCAATGGGTCTGAAAACACATGGAAGTTAGAATTTTTAACGTTTTAAGGTTTTATGGGTTAAAAAAAACATCAAGAATAAGCAAAACAAGGGGCTAAAGATAAATCTTAGGGTTTGAAGCAGTTGGATATGCACGGATCAGAAAAACAACAGCGGTCGTAATGGTAAACCCATGTGGAGTCACTAGTTGTTAGTATGAATCTTGATTCGAGGTGTACGAAAAAAGACCACTTTAGCTGCGCATAACAAACAACCCTAACAGCAGAAATGACTGCTAATATCTTCATATCTGCAGTTAGATGATCAAGAAAAATACTGCAAAAATCTAGATCTATGCATTAGAAGATATTAAACAGTATAAAAATAAGATTTACTCCATAGATACAATAGACAAGACAAGAATATATCGAATGAAATTTTTATTATTGGGCACCTGGGAGGAAAACACAAGAGGGTGTTCCCTGTTCTCCTCAATGGGATGATTTCTTGTAAGTCCTCAGCACTTCAGATTTAGAATTCCTCTCTCTTGATGGTGTAGAAAACTCAGATGAAAATGGAAAAATATGGCTATGATAATGGATCAATAGCCAGACCAAGAGTTGAGATCCATAGTGATATTTAGGCAACAAAAGGTGACAAATGAATGGAAAAACCCTTCTATTTGTAACAAAATATTGAGTTAGTCTCGAAATTAGTGCATAATTAAAATATTATTAGCCAAATCTAGATCCAACTTTTATGGAATATTTTATTATATTTGTTGGAGGGAAAAGGAATTTGACTTGAGTCAAATCCCCTTATTTGTAAATAATAAATAAATAAATGATTTATTTATCATTTTAAGGATGTGATTAAGTAATAATAAATAAATAAATAATTTATTTATCATTTTAAGAATATGGTTGAGTAATAATCAAACAAATAATGATTTATTTAATTATTTAAGGGTGAATTAGTCATATTTAACAAAGAATATTATTTAAATAAGATTTAAACAATTATTCTTTAGAAAATAATAAGATAAATATTGATTTATCTAATTAATTTCTTTGTTTTGGGTTAAATATAACCAGAAATATTAATTAAACTAATGTTTAACTAATTATTTCTTGAGGAAAATCAAACAAATATATTTTTATTTAATATTTCATTATGGGGTTTCCTGTTTAGACCATAAATAACTTAATAAAGGTGTTTTACTAAGTTATTTCACATAGTGAAAGCAATTTTACTTAGGGTAAAATTGGTTTTACATGGTGTACTTGGGTCCATCTAATGATAATAGGTTAGATGATAAAAATATGGTTTTAACGTCTAGGTCGCATCCATCAATTGAGCACGCCTTGACTAGTAATACTATTGATGTACCACCAGATGTTTGACATTTATATGCAGTTATATTATAGTTGTATATTTTTGACAATATATATATATATATATATATATATATATATATATGGTCCATGTATTTTATGTTCACGTTGCAGTTGTACTTAATTTACATGTTGGTGATCATCATGATGTGTATATTGTTAGGTCATGTTAGATATGTGCATTTAATGTGTATGTGATGATAGCATGAGTTATCTGACATGATATGTATATTCGATGTTTTTGTTGTGATGAATATGTTAATATATAATGTTAATTGTGTTTTGTTAGATGATCATGATCAAGATGATGTTAGCGATTTTGAATGTGTTTTTTAGTCAAATATGATGTTTGTACAATGGTTATCATGAACGTGATGTTTATTAATTAATATTAAATCATGATATTTATTAAATATTATGTCGTGGTTGTAATTGAAATTTTAATTTTAATTGTATCTAAAATTGTAAAATTGTAATTGTATTTTTAATTTTTATTTTAATTGTAATTGTATGTAAAATATTTGTAAAATTTTAATTGTAATTGTAATATTTAATGTATTGTGAAATGATTGTAACTGTAATTTTAATTGTAATTGTATGTAAAATAGTAAAATTGAAATTGTATGTCAAAGTGTAAAATTGTAATTGTAATTGTATGTGAAATTGTAAAATTGTAATTGTAATTGTAATTATAATTTTAATTGTAATTGTATACTAAAATTGTAAAATTGTAATTTTAATTGTAACTATATGTAAAATTCAAAAATTGTAATTGTATGTAAAATTGTAAAATTGTAATTGTAATTTTAATTTTAATTGTATGACGCAAAATATTTGTAAAATTGTAATAGTAATTGTAATTGTATTGTGAAATTGTAAAATTGTAATTGTAATTGTATGTATAGTCATCATTCAATTTTATTAAAATTTTTACATTTGTAAAATTGTAAATTAATTGTTGATTTTGAACCATCACTACCATAAGTAAATTGTATACCGTAAATATTGTTAAATTACCATAATTGTAAATTTCTATGAATATAAATAATTGTAAAATAATAAATCTAGAATAATATGAATTTTTGTAACATAATAAAGTTTAGAAAATAATGCAAATAAATTCATGTAATTTAGAATTATCATTATTTTATTATGATCTTACATACCAAAAATAACAGTATACATTTTGAAGATATCTTTCATACACATTTAAAGGAATCAAGTAGTTGTATTATTTTAGGAATTGGCATTATAGAAAAAAAGAACTTTATACAGTACGCCATTGTTTTCGAGATCAACATAATTGCAAATTATCAATTGTAAAATTGTAAATTAATTGTTGATTTTGAACCATCACTACCATAAGTAAATTGTATACCGTAAATATTGTTAAATTACCATAATTGTAAATTTCTATGAATATAAATAATTGTAAAATAATAAATCTAGAATAATATGAATTTTTGTAACATAATAAAGTTTAGAAAATAATGCAAATAAATTCATGTACTTTAGAATTATCATTATTTTATTATGATCTTACATACCAAAAATAACAGTATACATTTTGAAGATATCTTTCATACATATTTAAAGCAATCAAGTAGTTGTATTATTTTAGGAATTGACATTATAGAAAAAAAGAACTTTATACAGTACGCCATTGTTTTCGAGATCAACATAATTGCAAATTATCAATTGAAATGATTTTAAAATTAACACAATGCAAATTACCAAATAATTCAAAATACATATTATAATGTTTCGAAAAAAAAGAGTCTTAGTTATAAGGTAATTAAGTCCTATTCTTTATAAAAACCCATCTTAAAAAGTATAAATGATGAAATAACACATGTACCATATCACTCTCAGTTCTCATGATCACCCTCATTATCTTCCATATCTTTTGGCGTGATAACACTATTGTGCTAAAAAATATGTTTGGATCTAGGTTCATGTCTCAATACAAACGACCAATCCCTATCTAACACATCTGGGTAAAAAAACACATGGTTGCAGTGTTTGGGGAAAACATAGGGCTCCTTAGCTTCATCCCACATCTTTCTAGAGTTGATACATATCAGCCTACTATCATGATCTTCCTTTAGATTATTCTGATCAAAGGTGTCTCACCACTTGCACCTAAAAATAACACATTGGAAAGAAGAGAAACCCACTTCAATGATATCTTGTATCTTTCCTACGTAACCTAACATCCCTCATACTAGCTTTTGATCACGATGGCTAGCTCAACTAGATTGATCAAACTTGACTTCCAATCCATAGCCTTGTGTCATATGTCCATCATCAGCATTTTCCTGTGTGAAAATGGTGTCCATATGCTCAGATAGATGGGAACAAATTGAGCTATAAAAAATTTAAAAAAATCATAGTGTAATGTGTCTTATAATAACCCAACTGTTAAAATATAAAATATAGATGTAATTACATTTCAAAGGTGCATTATCAATTTTAAAATTTACATAAATAGATTATTACAGAGTGGGTTCACCCAATCCCTATGTTTAGCGCATCCTCTTCAGCATGCGGGTAACGATCAGTTGTACCATATTTCTCTCTAACTTGGTCAGCAACACAATTGTTGGGGCATATTTTTGGCATATTTTCTTTTAAATGATTGGGATAAGGCACACTTATACCATTCAAATATGTCAATTATTTCTTGTCACTATCCCATTTCATCCTCTTTTGTTCATACAATGCGACCCACGGTTGTGTCGCTTCAGAATTGTAAAGAACGAATTTATTGATTGCTTCAATTTCTGCATTCGCTAATGAAATCAAACCGACATATAGTACCTATGAGATCAAAATATACATTATATCAAAGTTAAACATGAATATTTACTTTGTGTAAATTTGAAAATTTATAAGTCCCTTACTCTTTATCCAGCACCCTTTTCCTTTTGTTTGGAGCATCTCCCCTTCTCTTTTGTCTTCATCCCTTTCATTGTTCCAAATCACTGCACCTCGTATGCTTTTGATCTGCTTGATGTACTCATTGGCATAATAGAAAGACTCATATAGTATGTACCCCTCTGCCATAGACCCCTCGAGTTTTTCCCTTTGTCGAACAAAACCTTTCAATTTCTTCATGTACCTCTCCAAGAAGAACATCCAACAATAAGAAACCACCCCAACCAATTCAACATCATCTAATAGGTGGATTAGAAGTTGAACCTGCAAGTCCATGAATATTGTCGACAGTTCCTTCTCAAACATAAAAACAATCTCAAGTATCTCTTGATGCCACCGTAGAATGCTAGCCACATGAATCTCCTTTGATGTGATCCAACGTACAAATGCAGATAATTTAGTTATGGCACATCTTAGGTCTTGTGGGAATTCATGTTTCACACACCCAAGCATGTCTTTCTCTCCTACTATTATTTTCTTAACTTTTTACCAAACTTAGCATTTCTCTCTAGCTAATATTATTCCTCCACTCACCACAATATCTTTCTCCAGTTATGTTGTTTCCCTTAGTGGAAATCTTCCTCTTGGGATTTTTGGGAGAAATATTGTTATAGCATCATTTCTCACCTTGACATGATTCATGATTGCTTTATGGCTTTTGGGCACCCATTCCTACAGACTTGGACAGATTCACTTAAAAACAGTGTAAAATCCCCCATACGCGACTATGCCCGTGTTTTTCCGCGTGTATACGCGAGTCCAGCTAGACTTTTCCGCGTATGCCATTAAAATGATTAAAAATATATAAAAAATCCCTAATTTCGCGCTGGGTTGATGGTTACTCAGGTAGTTCAACCACCCCAGCCCGTGGCCAACTGTTTCCAACTGCTGAAACTACTTGGAGGGACTATAAAAAGCCCTCATGTGTATGGCCTAAGGGGAGAGAGAATTATTGATATTATACTCTGTTGGTATTCCCTATCCAAGTCTGATTCCCCGTGCCTCCTGCACTTTCCCAGTTCATTATAGGAAACCCTTGTTTCCTTGAGATACACATCCCTTTATATGTTATCTCGTATGCACAAGTTTGGAAGGAGTCTTAGCGAGGCAAGGGCTGGACGGATCCGGACGACGGTCTGCGAAGGCCTTGGAAGGATCAGGTGATCTCTCCACTTGATTACTTTTGTATGTACTATTTATAATACAGAAGTATCATGCTGTTCCCGAAATAAACGTGTTAGTGTATGCTTTAATGTATGAAGAATATTTGTTATACAAGCATTCATTATGATTTATTTAATGTTTATTATGAATCTCACTAACATATAGAGTAGATATATGCTGTACAACTTGTCCTTTGTGCTGGTTTCTTCTTGTATTTCAGGTTAAGGAGGAAGGACGGTTGCAGGGAGTTTGGACTCCACGTGGATCTACTTCAAACGTAGGACCAACGGGTAAACCTCTCATTCTGCTCTATTTAGTTTTTTTGAACGTGCATGGTTGTGTGAGTCTCTGTTAAGTAGTACGCCCCTGCTCTGTGGAGGTTGTATCCCAACCAACCTCTAGGGTGTTAATTCCCCGAAACAGATCTGGCGACTCCGCTGGGGACCACATTCTTGTGATTCTCCTGTTGGGTTGTTTCAGCTGTTTGATAGGTTTCCAACAGTTTTATCTGTCTTTTGCAGTCCAGTTTATTTTCTTGCAGTCAGTCTAAAGTCTTGGTGTCTTTTCCAGACTTGTTCTTTTGTTTTTTTTCATTATTTACCTTTGCATACACTTCTTCTTTTGCACACATTCGCGTATACACGCGAGTTTGTCTGAAGGAAACCGCGTATACGTGACTTTTCCTTAGAACAGACGCGTATACACGCTGGTTGCACAGCTGTGAAGTCGCGTATACCTAGGCAAATTTTGAATTTTTAGGATTCTTGAGTTTTTGGTCCTTTCTGGCTGTGGAGGCCTGTGTCTACAGTGTCTCTGTACTTACTGGAGTGTGAAGGAAGTGGTTTCATGTCTTTTCTCTCTTTCGTTTGAGTGGAAACTAGTCTTTTGGCAAACGTTTTGTTTCTGGTGCTGGCACTTCTGGATTGAGTTCCAAGATCGCTTTCTGAGCATTCTTGGCTGTTCTGCTTTATCAGAACAGAGAGCTTCTGCTCACTGAATCGCTCCTATCTTTGTGTTGTTCTTTGCATTGTGATTTTTGCTTCGTTTTCGATTGGTTTTCTTGAGTTCCATAGGCTAGGGTTTTGTTGCAATTTTCGAAGAACTTTTCTTGCTTCTTTGGAGTTTTTGTTGCAGCGAATTTGCACTATTTTTCTAGACTGATTGGCTGAGTTTTTGGTCTTCCGTTTCTCTTATTGGTATTGCTACGAGTTAGCTTTATAAGTTTTGAAAGCATAGTTGAAGTTTGTGCTTGAAATTCGGTCTCGTTTTCGTTTGGATTTTGAGAGTTTTTGCTTGGTCTTTTTGAGCTCTTGCTTTATAAAACTAAAAAGCCCAAAAAACATTTGTTTTGCTTTTTGTTTTTGCATTTCAAAAACTCAAAAAACATTGTCTCTCGTTTTTGTTTTTGTTGTTGCATTTTCATTTTCGTTTGGCCATATCTTTTGGAGCTTTTGTGAAGTTTCTTGCTTCTAGTTTTCGTCTTGATTTTGAGGAGGAGTTGTCATTTGATTTCTTCTTCTTGTTTTTGAGTGTTTTGCTGTCTTATATTAAGAGTTCTTGATTTCAAGAATTGGCTTTCTGGACAACAAAAGATGAGTTAAAACTGAAGGAGCTTTTTGGGAAATTTCGCCTTGTTTTAAGAGATTTTTGCATCTTAGGATTTACATGCTTGTAGTGATTTGCATTAGGTGCATTGAATCATTTAGTTAGCTTCTTAGTTTTTGTGAGTGTGAGTTTGCAATTCGAAAAGAAAAATACAATTTTTTAGTCTCGTAGAACTTATATAGAGATTACTTTTCATCGAAAGACAAAGAACTGCATGTGCATGTAGTTAAGTTTTTATTAATTTCTTTTGCGTCAAAACACCATTGGTTTCATCTCCATATCCTTGTGACTTAATACAACAGCCCTTAAAATAAGCGATTTAATCTAAAATCAACTAGCAAGTTTTATTAAGTGTCAATCACCAACTAGCTAGGTTGAAGGGCCTTGGAATAGGAGAGAGGAGAGTTAACTCTCCAAGGCCGCTCAAACAAACATAGAAGTTTATTAATTGAGCGAAATCCAACTCCGTGAGGTGGACTAGGAAAGCTCTCATCCGAGAGTCAAGCGCGAGGGGAAGTGAAGGTTAAGAAGAGGGATACCCCCCCTCCGATTAGCTGAATCTGACCTCAAGACCGTTCCGCCCAGCTTCTGATACGGATTGGTGTCCATAGTTGTTGTTCCTAGGTTCCACACAGGTGACTGCGGGGGGGAATACCGTGGTACCTGAGGCAGACGTCGCATCACTTTCAGCAGTACTTCTGGGGGGTGCCCTTGCGAAGCTTGGGTGCTTGAGCCGGCAAAGGCTGTCGTTAGGAGGTCGGCGTAACTGTTTCTGATACCTTCGCTAGTTGTTCTGGGCCCTAATCATCCCAGACTGCTTTCGGAAGGCCCTATACTTCGCTTTTCTGTATTTTGGTGTCCGGTCCTCATCACCCGGAGCGGAAATACTTGGAGGCTGTTTGCTTGTTGTTTCTCAGGGATTTTTATTTTAGTGAGTGCTCTTTGCTCCTAGCTTGCCTAGCTTTTCACTTTTTTGAGTCTAATTTAATAAATCTATAAAAGTGGCTGATCAAGCGCCTCGACGTTCGAGGAGAATCCGGGGGTTATCTCCCGAGAGTGCAGAGCCTTCTTTGAGAAGGCGTAGGAGCGATTTAGCAGGTGGTTACCACCCTGTTGAGTCTGACGCTGTGGAGAGAGATCCTCCACCAAGGTCTGAAGGTTTCATAGCTGATTCCGGTGTCGGTTCCGAGAGGAGCGTTCCGCTCACCTCGCGAGTTTTGTTCCCTCAGGAAGAAGATTTTCAAGTCGAAGACGTACCTGAGCCTCCTGCTACAGGTCCATCTCCTCTTCCTCCTGATCATCCGTTTGTTCTTCAGTACATCGGACCGGAGTCTGAGAGACCGCCGGATCTTCCATATCATTCTTATCTTTCGATGGCCACGACTGGGAACGCAGCTTCTACCGTGAGTGCTGCAGGCATTCAGACCCCTGCTTCTGTCGAGGCAGGGGGCACTATTGCTTCATCTTCGATTGCTTCTAGCACTGCTATGTTTGGCTCTGGGTTCACCCAAGCATATGCTTCTCATTCTGGTCCCGTCTGTTCAGGGATGTCCATTAGTGGAAATCCCTCTTTTTCCTTTTCCGTCGGTGCAGCTGGATCTACACCCATGTCTAACATGGCTAGTGGATCAGCTTCGTTTCAGGGTTTCCCCTTTGGGACTGGGCATATTCCCAGTTCCAATCCTTCTTTAGGGTCGTTTCCTTTTACGTCCCAAACCCAGAGTTTCAACCCTTGGTCTGGGGGGCAAAGTTCGACTACTTTTACGGGATGGAATCCTATGTTTACAACGTCTGGGGCAGGGAATCAGTTTTACGCAGGTCATCAAGGGAATGCTTCTTTCCCTTCATCGAGTGCTTATCAGTACTTTTCTCCTCTGTCTAATGCTTGGAACCCTTATCAGGGGCTCTCCTCTTCAATTAATACTTCAGCTGGGGGAACTGGTCTGGGCTTTGGTAACTCGGTGTGGGGAGGAGGTTCTTCTCCGTTTTCTACGAGTCCCTTCTGGCAACCTGGTGCCTCATCAAATCCAGGCTATTATTTTCAGAATGTTGGGAACCCATCCCATCAAGGATGGAATCCTCAGGCTCCGCCTCGCTTACCTTTTCTGGCAACGTTAAACTTGCCAGATTTGTCGAAGTTGACTAATGACCCGATTCGTTATAGTCCGGGGTGGCCTCCGGTCCCGACCAAACTTCCTTCAGACATTCCAAAGTTTGAAGGTAAGAATGGAGAGGATCCGGCGGATCACATTACCACTTTCCACTTATGGTGCTCTTCGAACTCCCTGATCGATGACTCGATTAGGTTGAGATTATTTCAACGCACCCTAACTGGAAATGCTGCCAAATGGTATATAGAGCTCACTGGGGGCAGTTTCGCTACATTTGGAGAACTGGCCGTCACATTTCTAAACCATTTTCAGTTGCCTGTCAGATATGAGGCTGGGACCGAACTCCTGGCTAATTTTAAGCAGGATGAGGCAACTCACATTTCTGATCACATTCAGGAATGGAGGAGAAGGAAGAGGCTTATCAAAGCTCATATTCCAGGTGAATTCCTTCTCGAATGGTTTCTCAAATCCCTGCAGTCAGATATTTCAAAAGATGTATCCCTATCCGGGGTATTTTCTGAGGAGCAGGCCATTTTTAGGGCCCAGCAGTTAGAACTGATCTATTCTCAGTCTGGGGTAATTTATAAGTATTTTCCCAATGCTCCTCGCTCCAAATTGGATTTCATCGAAACCCAAACCCGGTTCGCATGGTGACGGCTTCGTCTTACCTGGCGAATAGTAGTGCAGCCTGTACCGTTTCTCAATTGGCGGCCAGCTTGCTCCCATAACTGCCTCCTTCCGGTCGTTGTGCCTCGTCGATTCATCACCTTCCCACTCTTTGTCCATAAATGATGTCCAAGCTTCTGATCCCAAAGGAAATCAACAATCCGATGGGAAGAAGAAAGGATGAAATAACAAGAAGAAGGGAAAGAACGGGAAGGGCAATGCAAATAAAACCAACGAGCGTGTTGGTGAGGGTCAAAAGGAGAAAAAGAAAGTGAAGTTTCCATGCAAGCTTTGTACTGGAGACCATCTCACACACCTTTGCCCAAAAATTCAGGATGCTCAGCGCCTGTTATCTCAGCAGGGTTCTTCTAGTTCCCAGGCTGTGCTAACAAACCCTTTTCCCCAAGGGCAGCAATTAGTTGTTGGCGCGAACCAAAATCCTGGGGCTTCCTCTGGAGGTACCCAGGAAGGGGAAATTCCATCGAACATCTTTATGATGAGTGCTCACATGGATGTCGCTACGAGATGCCATGATTATGGCGTAGAGGAATCTTCGAAAGCTAAGGAAGTTCCTGATGCTACTGAGCCGCTTCACATCACGAAGCCAACTGTTGAGTCTATGCCTCGGATGCCAAAAGCATCTTCTAAGCGGTCAACGATTAATCCGAACATGAGGGTTGCCCAGAACTACTCGATTGTAGAAGATCTGGCGCAAAGTCCTTGTGCTATGTCAGCTTTAGAGGTACTCCAGTCTTGTCCGGCTCAGCGCAGTGCTTTGCTCACTGCCATTGGGGCTGTTGATCCAAAAAATTCTCTTCTGATTACTTTTGATATGACTAATTTTAAGAAGAGACTTCCTCATCACATGGCATTTCATATTAAATCATCGTATCGAAAGACCAATATCTTTCGAACGGTGGTCGATGAGGGTGCTTCTACTTGCATGATGTCTCTCGCATGCTGGAAGACACTTGGATCTCCCAAAGCTGTTCCATCTAGCATTGTTATTACTGCATTCGATGGTCATTCTCATAGACCCCATGGTATTGTCCCGGCTTTGCCCATCTGTGTTGGGGGAAAAACCGTTAACATAGAGGTTGAGGTAGTGGATGCAGCCTTGGACTACAACCTTCTGTTGGGGAGGAACTGGATTTATGAGATGGATGCCATTGCATCCTCACTATTTCGAATTGTATGTTTCCCCCACGAAGGGAGGATAGTCACGGTGGATCAACTGGACTGTCCTCCTGTAGACCTGGATGCGCCTTCTGACTCATCTGTGCCTAAGTTGGATAATACTAAGGCGCCTGTCGAGAATCTAGGAGTTGGAATGTATTCTTCCCCGATGGGTTCTTTTGATCTTCCTCCTCCTAAGGTGTCTATTAATGCTATTTCATCCTCCAAGGCTCCCCTTCGAAGAGAGTTCTTTCGAACTCATTATTTTTCGGACCCTTGGACCTTACCTTCCCCAACAGCCACATTGGAGGAAGGTCAAGTGGGTGGAATGGCATTTCCGATTTCTGCAGCTAAGATTGCATATCAGTCTATTGTTGACACTGTAGAGTCTGATCCAGCTCCTCTTTCACCGGAAGAGTTGGATGGTGATGTGGCTCCGGCTTGGACGCTTACTTCTTCTTCTGCCCAGGATTGTCTAGATACCACTCTTCCATCTGAAGAGGCCATCCTGGAAGCGATGACAGGTATATATAGACCGTGGGATGATTTGCATCATCGGTCTTACTTCCTACCTGACTTGAGCGAAGTCGAAACAAGTTTTCCAAGTCCTCAGTCTCCTGGACCTGTTCACCCAGTCTTGAACCCCTTAGCACCAGCACAGGTTTATGCTGAAGGGAACATGGCTGTGATCTCTCCTACTATCCCGGTGAACATCTCCAGGAATCCCAACATTATCGAGAACGTTTTCATTGGAGCCGAATGTTCCCATGAAGAGGTTCAAATCTATACCGAGCTCTTCAAAGAGTATAGGGATGTTTTTGCTTGGTCTTATGAGGAAATGCCTGGCATAGACCCATCTATCGTCCAACATGAGATCAAGACGTATGAAAACGCTAAGCCGGTCAGGCAAAAACTTTGTCCGGTTAATCCTAGGAAGGCAGCAGCTATCAAAGCTGAAGTTGAAAAGCTGCTTAAGGCGGGATTCATTTTCCCAGTTCCTCTTACTGAATGGGTTTCAAACCCCGTTCCGCTTGATAAAAAGCAAGGAACGATTCGAGTGTGCATCGATTTCAGAGACCTGAATAAGGCGTGTCCTAAAGATAATTACCCCACACCTTTCATCGATCAAATTATTGACGAGTGTGCCGGTAACGAGATTTTCTCCTTCATGGACGGTTTCTCTGGTTATAATCAAATTACTATCCGTCCAGAAGATCAACATAAGACCGCATTTATTTGTCCCCGGGGTACGTTTTCATATAAGAAAATGCCTTTTGGTCTTAAAATTGCTGGAGCTACCTTTCAGCGGGCCATGTCTTACGCCTTCCATGACATCAAGAAGATTATCGAGGCATACTTAGATGATCTAGCTGCTCATTCTCGAAAGAGGATGGATCATCCTGGTCACCTCCGGCAAATATTTGAAAGATGTCATTTTTATAAAATTCGTTTGAATCCGAACAAGTGCGTTTTCGCGGTAACATCCGGTCGGCTGTTGGGATTTATCGTGTCTAGAGAAGGGATAAGGGTAGATCCCTTCAAGGTTGAGGCAATACTTCGGTTGCCTCCCCCGTCTTCAATCCGTCAGCTTCAAAGTCTCCAAGGTAAGTCTAACTTTCTTCGGAGGTTTATCGTTAACTATGCCGAGATTACAAAGGGATATATGAGACTGTTGAAGAAAGGAGTTCCTTTTCTTTGGGATGACTATGCTCAACGCTCATTCGATGCCTTGAAAAAGGCATTGACCTCTGCTCCTTTACTGAGTCCACCCGATTATAGCAGAGATTTTCTTTTGTATCTGGCTACAGCAGAATCTACCATTGGTATGTTTCTGGTTCAGGAGGATGATGCTCTTGTTGAGCATGTTATTTACTACCTTAGTCGAGGACTGGTAGGACCTGAACTGCGATACACCCTGATAGAAAAGTTAGCCTTAGCAGCAGTTCATGCTGTGCAACGACTCCGGCATTACATTATTCTTCGCAAAATTTATGTCTTGGCAGCTGCCAATCCATTTCAGTTTGTCCTCAGCAGGCGAGTGATTGGGGGTAAATATAATAGATGGATTGTGATTTTACAAGAATTTGATCTCGAGTTCATGTCTGCCAAATCCAAGAAGTCATTAGTCTTTGCGGAATTGATCTCCGAGTTGCCTTGTGGAGAGGAGATGATCTATGATGAGTCCTTTCCGGACGAACACTTGTTTTTGATCTCTCCACAAGATCCTTGGTATGGGGATATCATTGTATATCTCCAGACTGCGAAGTTTCCCTCTTCTTTTTCGAAAGATGAGCGTCGTAAGCTGCGTCACTTAGCTAAAAGTTATCCGATTATTGGTGATGCTTTGTACCGTCGAGGGGTTGATTCAATCCTAAGACGCTGCTTAACTTTCGAAGAAGCTGAGGCTGTGCTTAATGATTCTCACGGTGGAGCTTGTGGGGGTCATTTATCGGGGCTTGCTACAGCCCAAAAGATTTTGCGCGCTGGCTACTTCTGGCCCTCGATTTTCAAAGATTGTATTGAATCGGTCAAGAAGTGTCATCCTTGTCAAGTGTATACTCGAAAAATGCGCGCTCATCCAGCTCCGCTTTTTCCAATCGTTACTGTCGGACCCTTTACAAAGTGGGGTATGGATTATACTACTTGTAACCCGCCTTCGGCAAAAGGTCACAAGTACATTATCGTAGCAGTAGACTACTTTACGAAGTGGGTCGAGGCTATGCCTACTTTTGGGAACGATGGTGAGACTGCAGCTCTTTTCTTCTTCAACCAAGTTATCGCTCGTTTTGGTATACCCAGAGAGATTGTCACTGACCATGGCAGTCACTTTCAGAATAGTATGATGGCTGAGTTGGCTCTTAAATTGGGTTTCCGGCAGGAGCATTCATCTCCATATTATCCTCAGGCCAATGGGCAAGTGGAAGCCGTGAATAAATCCTTGAAGACAATTCTTCAATGAACAATTGATAAACATAGATCCAACTGGCATATTATGCTATATCCTGCACTTTGGGCATACAGGACGTCAGTTAAAACTGCAACTGGCTTTACTCCGTTTCAGTTAGTCCACGGGGTGAAATCCGTATTTCCCATTGAATGCGAGATTCCTTCCCTTAAATTAGCTGTTGAGCTTCTTCCTGACACTTCTAGTCTGGCAGAGCGGCTTCTTCATCTGGAACATCTCGATGAGCAGCGTCGGGATGCCACCACGTTGAATGAAGCACATAAAAACAGAGTTAAAGTTCAGTACGATAAGGCGGTTAAGCCTAGGGTCTTTTCCGAAGGTGACCTTGTTTTGGTCTATGCCCAAGAAAAATATGCCTTGGGGGCAGGAAAGTTTAAATCGATGTGGTATGGCCCCTATATCGTTAAAAGAGTCCTTAAGAAAGGAGTGTATACCTTGGTTGACTTCGAAGGGAACGAGTTTCCGGAGCCCCGAAATGGGCTCTATTTGAAGAAGTATTATGCCTAGGCTTTGGCCTGGCATTTTACTTTGTATATAGTAGTTTTTTGCTTTGTACATATCTGTTTGATTTTTGATTTTTGATGAGGTGGTGATGTTTTTTGATCTGCTTTGGCAGGTTGTGTTGGATGTCATGAGTCATTTTGGTTTCGCCGATGGTGCTAGTAGACACACCCGAAACTTAGCTTCCGCGTCTTGGGTGCTTCATTATCCTTCCGGTCAGCTGTTGGTATCAAGAGGAGTCTGCATTGGTCCTGCTTCCAATAATGTAGCAGAATACACTGCAGTCATTCATCTACTCTCGGAGGCAATATCTTTGGGTGTTGATTCGTTGGTAGTTTTCTTGGACTCCCAACTGGTGGTGTCGCAGTTGAACAACACTTATCGGGTACGAGATCCAATTTTATTACGATTGTTCTTGAGGGTACGTTTGTTACAAAGGTCATTTCAATTTTTAACATTCATTCATATTCCTCGAGCTGACAATTGGTTTGCTGACTCATTAGCTAATCAAGCATTGGATTGGCATATTAATCATTCAATGAAATAAATTTTAATCATCAAAAACATCATACATTTGATACATTTATCACATCACATCAAATATCGCTGTATATATATCATCGGAGTGTCAAAAAAATTTACAAAATTTGGATCCATAATCTCGTACAAAACTTGGGCTTATGCCCCATCATGTTCAGTCTCAAAAAGAATATACAGTCATCTAATATATAAAATCTGTCTACTCCTGAGGACCCTGCCCAGAAGTCGTGTTCCTATAGAACATAACTGCAGTGGCCACACGGCGGAATAGTCTAACCCAGTCCCGAGGTACTCCTACAACCCGTCTCTGGACGGCTTCCGGCAAGTCCTCCACGGCAGCCATAGGGATTTGGCGGGTCAGTCCCTCCAAGTTTCTCTGCACGGCCTGAAGTGTCCTGTCAGAATCCGCTGTCTCTGCCTCACCTCTGCGGCGCTTGTGGCGTGGTAGGCCCTCAAGACGAACTGGTCCAACATCTGAAACATGATCATTTTTAATTGTCAGTCATTATGAATCCAATCAAAAACATGTTTGTTTTCATTTTTTCACACATATTTGAAAAAATCCAAAAAAAAAATCATATAAGTTAAAAAAATTTGCAAAACTTACCGACTGCTCCCCATGCTGCGCCGGGTGGAAGCACTAGATCTGGATCTCCTCGGAAGTCCATCCCAGCATAGGGATAGTCGTCCACTGCGATGATCTGTTCTCCCCACCACAGGAATAACTCATCATCCCACGTGGTCCGGGGTACCTCGCTTCCCCCCAGTCTCTTCATCATGTCTGCCCAACGGGCAATTCTTGGGTCCCGCGGGCTGCTGATAGTCGAGATGACTCTGGGTCTCAAAGCTGGAACCCTCTCAAAGAAGAATGTTGTCAAAATGGTACCATAGCCAAAGTGTTTAGTTTTTACCTGGCGAATAGAGGTCAGCTGTTGTTTCATGTTCTGTAGCAGGGCGGTGCACCAATCATAGACGTGAATCAAACACTCTACAGCTATACTCATTTGCGTCCTGGACGCCTGATGTAGTGAGGCAGATCCTGCCACTCTACCGATGGTGAAAAGGAGGATCTTCATGTGTAAATCCCTGATATCTCTAATTGAAATCTACATTCCAACCTTCTTGGAATTATCTACGCAATATAAGTGGACATAATCTTCCACAATTAACCCTCCCAGGGGTTTTCCGTGAAGGTCTACTGGGTCTCCCCTCCTGGAGAGTCCAGTGATGAAATATATATCCTCCACTTCTATGCGTAGTGGCATCTGATCAATTATGAAGCAATCCTGATCTGGTTCCCAGTAATTTACGAGCATTTCAAGCAATCGCACATTACTTTTCATATTGGGCATTTTAAAGAATTTCAACAATCCGCAATTTCGGAGGATGTTTTGCGTTGCGCGGTCCTGCATGACCTCTTGGTCTACTGCGCTATGCTCACGTTCCCTCCATGAGATGGTCATCCTGAGAAATTTCAACAAAATTTGCATTAGCCACGCTTTTTTGGTTACGGCCCTGCGCATACGCGGTTTTCCCTGTACACAGTCGCGTGTATACGCGGGTTTCCTTCATTAAACCCGCGTATGCGCAGATACGCAATTTTTAGCAAGGGTTTCTAAGAAAAAAATCACTTAATTTTAATTTTCAAACGGACAAAATGAATCAACAGGATGATTAAGGAGCCTACCTGAAGTTTCGCTGAATTCCGACGGTCGGTTGTTCCTGATTTGACGAAACAAGTGTTTAGCTCCAGAGCTCTTTTCCCAAATCAGCTATGCAATAATGAACCAATTGAGAGGTAATTTGTGTATTTATGGCTAAAAATTGAAAATTTTCGCAAAAAATTCCTTATGCTTATTTTTTCGATCTGTCTTATGTTGTATAACTCGATTGCTTGGAAGTGCCCAGTTTGGTATGTTTCAGGTACATTTTGGCAATTTTGAGACTTTTCCCGGTTTTTTATCCATGATTTCCGACTCTTCACGGAACGTATATGATCTTCACTGGCATATAGGTTAGGGAATCACTTTCCGTTGCATCTTGCATACTAGCCTTCATACTGATCACTTGCCTTAGGGTCGATCCCATCAGGTCATGAGTATTACACCCATTTCACTCGCCGATTATTTAATCATGACTTGATGGTAGAGCCTTCCTTTACATGGGCTTCCTAGTTAGTTCCTCGCTATCACTTGTTGCCCATGCTTCTTTTTATGTAGGCTCGGGAGTCCTCTTTAGTCCCGCCATGTCTTTCGTGTTGAAGCTTCATTCTTCTCCTTCATCACTTATCATTTTTCTGGCTTATACCCTAGAGGCTCCCTGGTGTCGTTAAGTTGTATTACCGCATTGCATATTGGCTACTTGTTTATCCTGGCCTTTAGCCGGCTTCATTTGGACTCGATGTTTAAGCCAACTTTTGACCTTGACTTTCGGTACAAGTTAACCATTGCATGCACTTAGCTATCACGACTTGACACCTTTGTACCCATGGATGGAACGTTCCTCTGAGTATCACTGACCAGTTTTCGCCACCTTGCATTGAGCATAGGATTGTTCCAATCCCAAGAACTAGTGCATCTGCTTTCTTGATACTCGTTCTATCCATTGTACCATAGCATTCTTTTATTCTTTTTCAGGCTTATTATATGAAAAAGACAAAAAAATTAAATATAACAAAAAGAGCGGGAACGGGATGTATCTTCATTATTTTGATGGCAGTACAGAGTCAGTTTGTCGCCCTTGAACAAAGCACATATACTTATATATATTTCCTTCATTTGGGATGGTTCTAGTTTTGACCTAGGTTCAGCCTTTACCATGTTTCACTCGTCAGTTCTCCCCCGGTTGGTTATCTCTTCCAATCATATGGAGAGTTTGTTGTGCCTCCTGCATAACAGACTTATACAATGTCACTTTATACTGCCATGGTCATCACAGAGTCGTGCTTTTGTTCAAGGGAAGTCTAGCCTGAGTCGGCCATTTTGCGGTGTCTCTTGACTCATTATTCAATCGGCCTTCCCGGTCTTGTCAGTATCATGTTCTATCACATCAGATGTTTTGGTCTTCTGCTCGTGCTGGTTTGAGAAGGTCCCCATTGACTTCTTGCCAGCGGGTTTGTCTCTTATCGACTACGACACATTTCTCTGAGAGCAAACCCAGAGCCGCACCTTGGGCCTATTTCCATCATTGATAGGTGACCTCGTGCTCAGCATTTGATCATCATCATGGGTCTTTGATTGAGTGGTTTCCCCTGTGTTCGACGTCAGCACACATTATCACACTTGGGATTCGTGCAGTACCTTGATTTCCATTTGACCCTATCGGTGGATATCTCGCCTCTGTGTCAGCTTTCATTATTGGTTGGTTCAAAGGGTTTCTTCCGTGCGCTAGCTTCATCTTGTGCATGTCGGAAACGTACTTCGGTTTGGTTCCGTCACTCTGCTTCGTCCGATTCCTTCCAAATCTTGGCCTGCGGGTTACACTCGCGCTGGACTGATGTGGGATGCCTTAATGCCTTCCTTCCAGCAGATCTTTTCCCATCGACTCCGACTCATTGCTCTGGGAATAAGGTCTAGAGTCTTTTTGTCGGTACCTTAGGGTTTGCAGTCATCAGTGGCAGACTCTTCGCTATCGACAGTGGGGATTCATCATTGCCTCCTGATTGGTAGATTCTTTCAAGTGTTCGACTTCAACTCATTCATTCGGACTTGTCAGATTGTACTGGGGCACCTTGACACTCATTATCATTATCGGTGGGTTGTCTCGCGTTGGTTAACGAGATTCATCATTGCCCGGTAATCTAACGATTTCTCACATGGTCGACTTCAGCTCATTTATTCCCATTGTGTAGAATTGTGCCATAGTGATCGGTGAAGACCTCGGGTCGTATCAGCATGTTTCGGTTCACTTTTGACAGTCCTTTCAGTATCTTCCAGTGATGTCGTCCACCTTTATATGTTGCAGTTCAGCACATCAGCATCTTATATGTTGGTCCCCGAGTTGCGTGATTGTACCGTTTGATCCACCTCTTATGATCCGGTACTTGGAGATTCAGTTACTTATTTGATCAGACATCCAGTTGCACCATCTTTTGATCAGCTTCCTATATGTGATACTTGGGCATTGATTCAGACTTGTATTGCCGGGCCCTGCTCAGATGATTCACTATGTACTTTCAGTTCAGTTATACTTGTATACATGTTGGATCTATTTCAGTACTTTCCATATGATGTATTTTTGACTGAGCATGGGTATGCCCGCCTCAGCATGAGTTGACTCTCTGGTTTCTTTCATTGGTTTTGGCAGGCTGAAATCTGGTGAAGTCCTCTCTTGTCCTTGCGAAGTTCTTTCTATGTGCATAATACATTTCGGCCATCATGTACCCCTTCTGACCTCATATATTAGCGGGCATCTGTTATAGCATCATTTCTCACCTTGACATGATTCATGATTGCTTCATGGCTTTATGGGCACCCATTCCTACAGACTTGGACAAATTCACTTAAAAACAGTGGAAAATCCTCCATACGCGACTATGCCCGTGTTTTTCCGCGTGTATACGCAAGTACAACTAGACTTTTCCGCGTATGCCATTTTAATGATTAAAAAATATATAAAAATCCCTAATTTCGCGCTGGGTTGATGGTTACTCAGGTAGTTCAACCACCCCAGCCCGTGGCCAACTGTTTCCAACTGCTGAAACTACTTGGAGGGACTATAAAAGCCCTCATGTGTATGGCCTAAGGGAGAGGGAGAAAGTATTGATATTATACTCTGTTGGTATTCCCTATCCAAGTCTGATTCTCCGTGCCTCCTGCACTTTCCCAGTTCATTGTAGGAAACCCTTGTTTCCTTGAGATACACATCCCTTTATATGTTATCTCGTATGCACCAGTTTGGAAGGAGTCTTAGCGAGGCAAGGGCTGGACGGATCCGGACGACGGTCTGCGAAGGCCTTGGAAGGATTAGGTGATCTCTCCACTTGATTACTTTTGTACGTACTATTTATAATACAGAAGTATCATGTTGTTCCCGAAATAAACGTGTTAGTGTATGCTTTTATGTATGAGAATATTTGTTATACAAGCATTCATTATGATTTATTTAATTTTTTATATGAATCTCACTGACATTTAGAGTAGACATATGCTATACAACCTGTCCTTTGTGCTGGTTTCTTCTTGTATTTCAGGTTAAGAAGGAAGGACGATTGCTGGGGGTTTGGACCCCACGTGGATCTACTTCAAACGTAGGACCAACGGGTAAATCTCTCATTCTGCTCTATTTAGTTTTTTTGAACGTGCATGGTTGTGTGAGTCTCTCTTAAGTAGTATGCCCCTGCTCTGTGGAGGTTGTATCCCAACCAACCTCTAGGGTGTTAACAAATATTCTCATACATAAAAACATTAAATAAATCATAATGAATGCTTGTATAACAAATATTCTCATACATAAAAGCATACACTAACACGTTTATTTAGGGAACAGCATGATACTTATGTATTATAAATAGTACGTACAAAAGTAATCAAGTGGAGAGATCACCTGATCCTTCCAAGGCCTTCGCAGACCGTCGTCCGGATCCGTCTAGCCCTTGCCTCGCTAAGACTCCTTCCAAGCGAATTGCATACGAGATAACATATAAAGGGATGTGTATCTCCAAGGAATACAGGGTTTCTGTAATGGGCTTGAAAGTGCGGGAGAACTGCTGGGGAGTCAGACTTGGATAGGGGAATACCAACAGAATAATATCAATAATTCTCTATCCCCCTTAGGCCATACACACGAGGGCTTTTATAGTCCTCCAAGTAGTTTCAGCAGTTGGAAACAGTTGGCCACGGGCTGGGGTGGTTGAACTACCTGAGTAACCATCGACCCAACGCGAAATTAGGGATTTTTTATATATTTTTTAATCATTTTAATGGCATACGCGGAAAAGTCTAGATGGACTCGCGTATACACGCGGAAAAATACGGGCATAGTCGCGTATGGGGGATTTTACACTGTTTTTAAGTGAATTTGTCCAAGTCTGTAGGAATGGGTGCCCAAAAGCCATAAAGCAATCATGAATCATGTCAAGGTGAGAAATGATGCTATAAAAAATATATGGGAATGTCTACCATGCGGACTAAACCACAACCATCAGGCTCAAAAAATATTTACAAATAATTATAAAATAAACATTTTTGTAAAAATAAATGCACTAGGGGAATCAAAACCATGACTAAGCCTTATGGATTTGGTGGCAATTATTAGAATAAAAGTAGGTTCATTGATTGTAAATGATTTTTTTGACAGGGTGAAGTTCATAATATACAAGTCCTTATTGTGTTGTATTACTTCATTTACTTGGGTTTATATTTAATTACAACCTTGAGAAAGATGAATATATTTCCTTACTCATATTTGGTTGCTCTAGAAACCTTTGTTTAATAATTGCAGGATTCCTCCCATGAATATGTAGTTGGAAAGTATATGTTAATGAGAACCAATGTACATAAACCCAAGTACAATTGAAAAGAGATACCACCAAAAAATCCATCAAGGGTTTTGTTTTATCTATGATGGACATAAAAAAGGCTCTCATCCCATGTGCATGGATGCTTGGAGATGTGCATTATTAGGATACAAAAAATCATTCTATTGAACATTTTTCATCTTGGGTTCAATCATTAAACATAGTTTGAACCAAAAATTACTTAGGAACCTATTATCCCTATTTGAAATAATATTCTACGGGAACCCAAAATGAACATTTAAATGCTCAAATAAGAGTTTAATAGTCTTTTATATTGTTATACTATTTTTGCAAGGTCTCAATATGGTCATATTAGAGGACTAACCATTGATTACAAATATTTCCTTCATTGCGATGATTGGTTAATGTAGGTCAACAATAGAGTCAATAGAGAAAAAAACTTAGGTATGTTTTGGGTAGGAAAAATATCATAAAATCCCTAACATATTAGTGGTATATTTGCTGATGGAAATCCACAATATCATATTCTTGTTTCTATCCTATAAAAGATTTTTCTAGTAGGGATAGTTTTGTAGTACTACCCCTGTCTTCTCCATGGTAAAGTACCCTTCTATCTGATGTATTATGTATACCAAAGAAGCCTCTCATGCTCACTTGAAATACTAAAGAGATGGTCTATATATCATACTAAAGATGAAAGTACAAGGTTTGATTACTTATGCCAAGTGTTTGATAATTAACAATGAAGTTGGGGTCACTGTTATACAATTGGAGCCCCCAAGGGGTCTTATATCTAGAATATTTTAGGACTATGGTTATGCTGCAACCAGAGGTTAGGTAATGTAATTTAAAATATTATTTTTTGTATCCTTCTTATAATTTTTGGTTATGTAGAACCATTATATGTACATGGACCATTTTTTATGGTGGCCATTCTATATACTTTCCTTAATATAAATGAATACCATTAGCTTGCAATCATTGTGGATGATTTCTCCTTCCCAAAAATGTAATGGTTCCATTGGTGACAAGCTTACATTATGCAACACATCTTCTTGTAATAGGTGGGGTACCTATGAAATAAATTAGATAATTCCTTGTCATCATAAGTAATTGGATTTCCATGCTAAGTGACGACTACAACAACAACATAATCTCAAGAATTTGTATCATTCTTGAAGGGATATTATAGGGATGGTAGAGAAGGTATTATTGCTAAACAAAGATTGTGTTTAAGATCCTTGAAAGATTTCTATTATGAATTATTTCAAATTAAGTTAGCTTTAACCCCATCCTTCGTCACTTCTGCTAGGGACCAAGTGATATGAGGGAACCCTAACACAAACTTGCAATAGAAGCTAGTGAGGCCCAAGAAACTATGGATATTTATTAGACTCATCAACGCTAGACAATCATGAATGAATTGCATAATTGATAGATCCATATGCACACCATGTTCATCCATGAATTATACCAAATATTGGATTATATGCATGCATAATGATGATTTATGTGAATTGGCATATAAATTGTGATGGTATAAGGTTCTTAAGACCTATATGTCATAGAAATGTTCTAACTACTTTTTTTATTTTTTTGTAAGAGGAACCTAAGAGCTTGCCTAAAATATAACTACTAGAAAACATCTATGGATCTACAACCAGTCCTCCTTTCTGTAAATTGGGTCCCAACCAGGGGATTTAATTTTCTTAGGACTCACATTACTTCGACCACCAATTGAGTTGCCCCTTGGGAGTATGTTCTAACAAATTTTCATTGAACATGGGGATATAATTTAAATATATAACCAAAAAATAAAAATTTCAACAAGAACGAATATCATCCATAAATCTCATGAACAATAATAGAGCATTATTCATGCTAAAAGGCATGGACAACCACTTGAGAAGGAATTATTTACAATTAATTTTGATCTTCCATACACTGTTTTTTTCAATTAGTACATGTTGATAACATGATTTCAAATCAATCTCACTAAACATATGTGCTAACAATATCTCTATGGCGTTGGTTTCATCACCAACTAGTGTTTTTAGTGTGGGAATCTACTATTTGTGTGTGGATTGATCTCTTAGATTTTGTAGGTGTGTGATTAGTTTGATTGTTTCCTTAGAGACTTTAGGATATTTTGTTGAAATTTTCTTTGATTTCGTGTGTTAAAACTTGTAATCATGGCTCATTTACCTAGACAATCACGTAGAATGAAGGGGAAACCCCCTAAGTACACACCAAGCCAGTTAGAAAAACTTAAATCTGAGAAAGGAAAAAACATCTACGATTAGATCAAATAAACATGAGGAAACATCAATAATTATTCATCCTAATTACGAAGTAGATCAACCTCAAAAAACAGAGATTTCTCAAAGAAAACTTACAATTTCTGAACTAGTTGAACTTGCTTCCACAACTAGTGAATTATTAGCTACTGAGCCTAAAATTTCTGAACCAGAAATTGAACCTGCTACATCTGAGCCTGCTTCAGAGTTCATTACTCCAACCCCTGGTCCTCCTGATTCACCTAGAGTGAAGTTTCGCATCACTGAAAAACCTTCCTCCTGGCCTCATTAGCATTGAAGAAGTTACTGACATGGAAGAAGAAGTTGTTCTTCCTTCACATCTAGAATATTTAGATCTTAGGCCAAGTGAATTGATTTATTATAGCCCTTTCAAACAATATCCTTGGAATTCTTAGTTAATATATTTTTTACACAATTCTGGTCTAAGCTATTCGCCACCCCGAATTCCTTTTTACGCCATACAAAGCGGTAATTACAAACCCACATTACATATGTCTGGTGAGTCATCCATGTATTCTGCATCACTAGAATCATATTTTTATGGTGGTCCGTTTGTTCTTGTGGGATACCAGTCACTTTCTGGTACTTTATCAGGAGCATCTCCTTCTCTTGACAAAATTTTACCATCATCTAGTCCAAATGAATCACATACCGAAATTTTGAGTGCGGAACACATTTACATGATATTTGGACACATTCCTAACCCTGACCCTCAAAGTAGTAACTTACCACCTAGGGGGAAATGTTGAGGTAGTAATTTACCGCCTGGGGGGCAGCCTCAAAAACAGTACATACCTCAAGGATAGTACGTGCCTCAAGGATAGTACATACCTCAAGGCTAGTACATACCTTAAGGAAAATATCAACCTCAAGGATAGTACTCAATTCAAGGACAACAACCTCTTCAAGAACAGTACCCCATGCTACAGAAACCATCTTTCCAAGGACAACAGCCTCCTTTAGGGCCACAGTTCTACCTAGAACAACAATTGTTTCAGGGGGGTCAATCTCTTAGTGGGAATTATCCAGCCAATTATAAAACATATGTTCCAAATTATCAACCTGGTTATGGTCCATCTTATGCAACACAACCTTCAATGGGACCTCCATATCCTGGAGTAAACACGATGTGGGATCCAACACAAACTCAACAAAATTTGCAACCTAACGTGAAAGTACCTTATAATCAAACTGGTTAGCCAATTGGTTATAGTCAAATCCAACAACCTATCCAACCTACACTTCAAGTTGTACCACAGGTATCTGCACCTAGTATAGTTCAGCAGCCTGGTACGAGTACACTTGGAACTCCAAATCAAACTGTTGCACCAACTTCTGTTAAAGCTACCACACCTATCCCTGGAATTTATGTAGCCCCTATTTCTATAGCCCCTCAAGTATCACAAAAAATCCCTGTAGTCACTGCTCAAAAACCTAGACTGACAGTTTAGACTACTGCTGAGATGCCTACGAGACAACCTGGTACAAGTATAATTGTAACAATCCAACCTCAGTTTGTTTATCAACCATATCAAGGGTAGTATCAATATGAACTTGTAGCACAAAATCCAGTATACCAGCATCAACTGTACCCTGGTTACACGTATTAGATACCACCTCAACCTCAATATGGTCCAGCCAATCTTGGTTATCCGGGAGGTATTCCAATCCCAAATGCACAAGCTATTCTAGGATATCTTGAATATCCTCCTCCTAGTACTGGTTAGTTCTGCAAGGTTATAAAATTGCTTAGTAGGACCCTAATCGTTGGTTTCCATTCATTGCAACTTTGGATTTACCTGATTTGTAACACCTAACGAATTATCCAATCTATTATCGTACGTATTGGCCGCCAATGCCGAATAAGTTTCCTAGTGATATTTCTAAGTTTGAAGGTAAATTAGGAGAGGACCCCTCAAACCATGCCGTGACTTACCACCTCTGGTGTGCATCCAACACTTTGATTGATGATTCCATTCGATTATGACTGTTTCAAATAACACTGATAGGTTTAGCTGCAAAATGGTATATTGAACTAACACATTTCTCATTCAATGATTTCAATGCTTTAGCAACAACTTTCTTAACACATTTTCAGTTGCCATTCAGATACGACAATGGTATTGAACTATTGAATTCATTAAAAGCAATATACCACTCTTGAACATGACACTTTTGTCACACTTGTACCTGGGTTTGGAAAATTCTTTGTCTAATAGTTAATAAAACCACATTGAAAGTCTTCAACTGGTTTTTGGGTATTAGCTTTAGGTCAATTTTTACCAAGCCATCTGCAATGTTGTTATGTGTGCAAGAGACAGTTCAAATAAACCATTCATTACAAACATTTGTCTTCATTCGTGTTGACCATCCCTGAGTTAGTCCTTGCAAATATTTCTTCAAAACTTGATCTAATGGTTTTGTGTTGTGAGCTTTCCTACATCGGATCACTTTCTATCGATGGCAGCTCATAATCTAAAAAGTTGATCTAGAATCCGATCATTACCTTGGGATCTGCATGCCCTAATGGTATGTTTCTCACCTTCGACAACAGGTTTCATCATTGACTTTCGATCGAATGATTCCATGAAGTGTTTGACTGCAAAATCATTCATTCACACTTCGGGGATTGTACTAAGTAATTTGAGAGCCATTTTCATTATTGGTGGTTTCTCTCACACTTGTTAATAGTTCACATCATTGACTGGTAATCAAGTGGTTTTTACCATGTTCGAATTTGACACAATCAATCGCATAGATAGAATCGTACTAGTTCGGGAAGTGGAAATCAAGACCCTAGATCTAGTTTCCATCATCCAAGCTGCGAGGAGTTTTATTATTCATGATACAGTAGAATACTTATGACAGATGGTTGCATCCATACTATGTCTACTATTGATGTAATTTTAAAAATCATTTCTGTACCAGAACATTTAGTTAGTTTTTATCTGAGTATGGGAATGCCTATCTCAACAATGATATATATATATGCTTGCGTTGAATGTTTTTACAAGTTTTCGACTGTTGTGTCCGCAATCCAATCCTCGGAATGATAAAGTACTTCACTCTTCAAAACTACCTCACACTTCACACTTTAGGGGCAATCTGTTACACATTATTTTGTCACCATGACATTTAAATCTCTATATAGGTTCATCACTACCTATATTATGCTCCCTTAGAGGTCAAAAACCTAATGTTCCTAAACCAAGTCTTGGAATTGGAGAAAATCTCATTAAAACTCTTAAAATTCTAACTCCACACTTTTTCTAGCTCTTTCCTATAGATCCATGGATATTTGCTCTATAGCCTACGACACATCCCACATGTTCTTCTTATAAAACCTGCGAACCCTCGTAAACAGTCAAACAAAGGAAAAATTAAGCTCTAAAAGCTTAGTTGGATGAATATTCTCCCAACTGGAAGCTTCTAGATGCGTGATCAGTTTGAGCTTTATCCCTCCACTCATGGAACTCTATCCCTCCACTCATGGAGCTTATCCCTTGGTCTATGGAGCTCAAATCCCTACATGAGAGGAATCCATCCCCCTCTTCATGGAACTGAAACTACCTCAATTTCCCTAAAATTTAAGCTCATGTTTCAGTCTCAAGGGTAGACATACATATTGGTTGCTGAAGAAATTCTCTAGAGAGAATACTCTCTACACTAGTCATTATTGGTATCAAAATTATGACACACTCATGTCCATAACTTCATGCTAGTTTAGAGAGAGGAAGGCTTGTAAATTTGAAGGAGGAACGATTGTTCAAGACCCCGAGAGGAACTTGTACAACATCAAGGCATCAGGTTGTAAAGTTACTCTTTTCATTCAAGATAATGCATATGGATCTCCTTAAATCTCATTGAGTTGTTCTTGTGCTTATGAATAATTCAATACTTAGATTCCTTGATCACTAAGTTAGACTAAGTTAGATCAGTTGTTCTCAATTATTATATGTTGCAGGTGCCTTTAATTCTTTTATATGTCTTTGATTGCAGGTTATACTTACTGAAGAAGCCTCTTTGGAGTGACTGGATAAAAGACTACACCGAACGTTGGATTTCAAGGTAGGAGCATGTCCTCTTTCTTTGTTTATAATAATTCTGAATCGCATATAATCTAGAGAAAATGATTTACAAATTGATGTTTATTTCTAGCTATCCGTAGGATACTAGTGAGATTGCTTTTGTCCCCAAGAGGGATTAATCCGCATAACATGGATTAGATATCAAATTTCGAATTGAATTTTGCTTAGAGCTCCATAATCAATACAAAGTTACCATAAACAAATTTTCTTTTGCAAGAACATAATTTGGTGTTGATCCAAAAATATCATTATATAATTTACTATCTATCTTCTTACATTCTAGCACATAAATTGGAGGAATTTACTTACAATATCCCTTTTAGTGGTGGGTCTGAGTTCGAATTTTTTGGTTCTAAAATCCTATAGACTCTAATTTCAGATATCAAAGGTCACTTTCTTGGGTGAATACTTTTCTAGTATATTTCATAACTATGATTCAACATTATTTCACATGTCATAAATTTTTTAATGTTTTAAAAATCACCTCAATTAGATTTTGAATATACAAGTTATGCCTCCAGTAATTGATGTCCAAGAACTCCATATTTCAGATGTACCAATATTCCCACTATGGTACCTTATTAGGAAGTTCCACATAAATTAATACCCCTCATTGGTGTAATCTAACACCATATTGTCTCTTTTTACAAAGCTTTCCATATTTTCTATTGGTCATTATAGTCTCCAATGGAGCCGAATTACTCCATGATGAAAACAAGAAAATCCACACATGTGTGTTATGTCCTAAATTTTATAAATTCATCTCTAATATGTGTCTACAAATCATTATTCCACCAATATTTGATACAAGGAATGGACAAGAGAAGTGTGACAATGATCCTTTTGTTTTCAATTTGTGTTTGAATGGAACAATAACCAACTAATAATTTAACCATTTCTACAAAGAATTTGTGTCTATATAGACTTCAAATAAAGGAATTTCAAGGTTAACATGCACCTTGAGGGGTGTCATGCCTCTAATATGATTTCTTATTGAAGGTTTCTCTACCACTATTGACATCCATCTAAAATAATTCATCGTCTCATTCGTCCATCACAGAAGGGCTTCCCTTAAGTAACAACTTGATAGAATCCCTTGAACCATAAATGATCTTCTCTTCTTCCATGGGAGGCCACTTGGTGAGATGCGACTAGTATTAGCCATGTTTAATTAGCTGAAGAGCCAAATCCCTATATCATAACTTTTTCGGGATATGCATAAAGAAATAAAAAAATAATTTTATAACAATACTAATTTGGATTGTTTACAGAATGAATTAAAGGAAGAAATATAAATGAAAACACAAATAGAGCTTCTATACAACACAATAATACATTGAAATCCAAATTTTATTAATGAATGGAATTATATATATATATATATTAAAAATAAGTATATCCTAGCTACAATGGCGGTAGCTTATCTAAAGAGTGATGTGTTTGCTATGTTCTAGTCACAGAAATACATTACAAGAAGCCAACACTTCGTTCTAACATAAATTATGATGTCCTAAATTATAAAATCATAGAGATCCAAAAATGTAAGCCTATAAGTTGATGCACAATATACAGGTTGTGCTAGATATATAATATGTCAACCCCAAGCACAAATTTTGCATACAGCCACTCTGTTAAGATACATATTAAACTATTACAAAACATTCCACACTAATATTAATGGTTAATAATTACCAATATATAAAATCATTTTAAATTGGTAAAATAAAATAAATAATAATCTAAATCCATGAATTCAATAATTTCAATATACATCTCTATCTTTGTAAATCTTTATTTTTATTTAACAAAACTTCTAACAACTATTTACACATCAACCTTATATATATATATATATATATATATATATATATATATATATATATATATATATATATATATAAATGATGAGTATAATAATCTTCTGAGATTAAAAAATTAATAAAAGCTAAAGTGATATGTTTCAACCATTTGTTACTCTATTTAAATATAACCAACATAGATTCATCTTAGTTATGGATCTAACATGAGTCGAGAGGGGATACATACATTTTTTTAAATGATATATAATGTATACAAAATTAACTTTAAAAAAAATTACATAACATGTACATAGAGACATTTTATGACACAAATTAAAATGGCTTTTTATTACTAACATATGTTGAAGTATATCTCAATATTAATTCGTATTAAAATATTTTATCAATAACCAAATTATAAGATTTAAAAATCTCTTTTTTTATTATTAACATATTTTTAAGTATATGTAGATATTAATTAGTATTAAAATAATTTATCAATAACCAAATTATAACTCACACATTTTTTTTACTTCTAATTACTTTACAATATATTCATGTTTTTTTATTATAGTAAACATTTTTTTTTATTTAGAACATAATTTTTAACTTTTATTTTTATTTTAAATGGGAACTTATGGACAAACTTACCCATCTCTCTCATACTACACTGTAGAATGAGCCTATAACTAGTATATATCCATCTTAAGTACGAATCTAACATGACTCCATAAGGGATCAAATTTCTTCACGTGCAAACTTCTTTAGAGTGTAAAATACAATGTGTGATTTTTTATTGTTTGAATTATATTTTTGGATGATAAATAGAGTACATATAGTGTAAAATTCAATGTGTTATTTTTCATTGTTTAAATTATATTTTTGAATGCTAAATCAAGTACATATAGGACCAAATAAACATTTTATCCATTAAAACTTTTTTTTTCATAATATATACATATATTTTTTTAAATGATATATAACATATGAAATTGACATTAAAATATTTTACATAACATCTACCTATGGTATAAATTAAAAATGCTTTTTTCTTTTTAACTTATTTAGCCTAAGATATTGACTTTTTTTTAGTGAATGACTATTTATTTTGAAAAGAATATTCTGGCAGATACTCTGTCGAAGTCTTAGATCGACGGCTTAGGCGCGACAGAGCATGAAGCCACCAACTGAGGAAAATTGAACCGACTGAATAAATTCGAATCGGTTGAGGAAAATTAGGGATGTGTTACATGGCCTGGTGAATCGCCCCACGTCTAGAATTGAATTGTCTCCAACTTTGTAGCATTCGAGAGTTTCCATCCTAAATTAACGTGTGTGTGCGCACAGGTGGATTCAGTGTCTTGATCATTCATGGTAGGGTGGGGAAAGGTGTTTGGAGGATCTGTGGTTTGAAAAAGAATTCCATAATTACCAGAAATTCGATAATTCGGTTCGGTGCATCGAATTATTCAATAAAATTTTGGTTCGCTTCAGTTCATGGTCACTAATACCTTACACAGAATTGGTATCTATTTTTAGTCGTCACAGAATTGGTAATTTGTGTTCGTAATGGTAAGTGGAATATAAATGCTGAAGGGTAATAATTAGGAAATAGAAATTAATTGGGTATAAAAAATTTCTTTTTATTTTTTTAGATTTTAAAAAGTTGTAAATTTTAAAAAGCTAAAATAATCAGAAAATAAAAATTTTAAGTAAAATTTAAAAATTTATAAAAAGTAATTAAGTTTAATAAATTTTATAAAGAATCATTGATTTTTTAAGTAAAATTTAAAAATTTATAAAAAGTAATTAAGTTTAATAAATTTTATAAAGAATAATTGATTTTTTAAATAGGTTTATATTAGAATAAATTTTATAAAAATAAGTTTTGAATATTTAGTTTTTAAATAGGCATCAATTGAAAAGGATTTAAAAAAAATTAAGTAATATTTGAAATTTAAAATTTACTTTTTACTTTAAATATTTAATTTTAAAAAAAGGATTTTAGATAATATATGAAATAGATTTTAAGGATAATTGACAAGAGTGGTTGTGTTTTGTTTAGTCAATTGGAGTTTTTAAATTGTTATCAAAATGATTAAAAGTTATTTAAATAATAAAATGAATGAGAAAAATATGAGGAGGAAGGATTGTCTCAATATGGAAATTAACCGTCGGCAACCATGTTTATTTTGGGGTTTATAATACTTATTTTAGGGTTTAAATACCTTGGGTTTATAATATCAATCATGGTCAACCATGTTTTATTAATGGCCAACCATGGTAAATCATGGTCAACTATGGTCCAACGTCACATTGTGACAAAGGTTGTCTCAATATGAAAATCAATTATTGTATCAACCATGGTCCAATGTCACATTATGACAAAGATTGTCAAAGTATGATAATCATGGTCAACCATGCTCATCCATGATCAATCACGGTCAACCTTGGTTAACTATGCTCAACCATGTTTTATAAAATCAAACATGGTCACCCATGGTCAATCATGGTTAACCATGGTCGAACATCGCATTATGACAAATATTGTCATGATATGAAAATAAACTATGGTCAACCATGGTCCAACATCGCATTGTAACATTATCTCAATAATGAAAATCAACCATTGTCAATCATGTTTATTTTAGTGTTGTAATATTTATCTTAGGGTTTATATACCTTGGGTTTATAATATTAGTCTCTTGGGCTTAATATTGTTCCCTTGGGTTTAGAATCGCTTCAAGTTTTACTATTAATCCCATGGGGTTTATTATTCCCTTGGGTTTATAATATCAATCATGTTCAATTATTGATAGTCATAGCCATTGTTAACCATGATAAACAAAGGACGAATGTTGCATTGTGACAATGATTGTCTCAATATGAAAATCGACCATGGTCCAACGTTGCATGGTGACAAAGATTGTCTTCATATGAAAATTAATCATAGTCAACCATCGTCCAATGTTGCACTGTGACAAGGATTGTCTCAATATAAAAATGAACCATGGTCAACCATGTTTATTTTAGGGTTTATAATATTTATCCTAGGGTTTATATACCTTGGGTTTATAATATCGATCATGTTTTATAGTCCCTTGTGTTTTTAGTATTAATCCCTAGGGTTTATAATATCGATCTTTATCAACCATGGTCCAACATCACATTATGACACAAATTGTCTCAATATGAAAACCATTGTCAACCATGCTCAACCATGGTCAATCATGTTTTATAAAATCAAACATGGTCATCCATGTTCAATCATGGTCAACCATGGTCGAATGTTGCAATGTCACAGAGATTGTGTTGATATGAAAATAAACCATGGTCAACCATGGTCCAACGTCACATTGTGACAAGGATTGTTTCAACCATGGTCAACCATGTTTATGTTAGTGTTTATAATATTTATCTTAAGGTTTATATACCTTGGGTTTATAATATTATTCTCTTGGGTTTAATATTATTCCCTTGGGTTTATAATATCAATCATGGTCAACCATAGTCAATCATTGGTTAATTTAACTTATTACTTAATCTAAGCATTAGTTTATTAGTTTATTAATCAAAGGGTTAATTTATTGTTAATTAATTAATAAAATAAGTTATTTAACTAAATGATTATTCAATAAATTATTTAATTATTAAATTAATATTATTAATATAATTAAATATTCAATATTATTTAATTGAATAATTATATATTAATATAATTAACCGTAATATTATTTAATTATTGAATGAATGAATTTATTGAATTAATTATTTAATAGATTATTTAATAATGAATAATATATAAATTAATTAATTTAATAATGAATAATATATAAATTAATTAATTAATTATTATTAATATTTATTAATTAATAATGTTATTAAATTTAATTAATAATTAAAATAATAGTAATTATATTATAGTAGACATTATTATAATTATTATTATTGTAGATATTATTTTTTTATTTAGAACGTAATTTTTAATTTTTATGTTTATTTTAAAGGGGAACAAACTCCAAGAGAGCATTTACGGCAGTCAGATCAATTCATGTGGTGGATGAAGCTTGCAAGAGGTTTTATAATGCGAGATGGTGGCGGTCCTTGCCATCATGCTCCATCAATGCGCATTAACAGGGCAAAAGTGAAGCATGAAGCGATGTCAGACCAAATTCAATATTTATGCCGGCAACGAGGGGGTTGTTTTGGTAAAAAACTTAGTTTCCCGTCAGGTAAAACCAGTGTCGCAGAGCATGGTAGCTTGGTTCACCCTGCGTATGAGATCTTGCAAGAGGCAGATTGTGGGAAACTTCGGTGTTGGATTTTAACTTGGTATGTAATGGTTATAACGACCTTCTTTTCCCAATTCGTTGTTCTGAAAAACAATGATGATGGTTATTTTGCTGCCTTTGGTAAGTGCATGGAAAATCCCTATTCTGAATGTTTTAGAAGAGATGAGGTTGTCTGTATAAAAATCGAGTTGTGTTTTCGTAGTCCTCTCGGTTATACTCATTATATGTCTTGGTATAATCATTATATGTCTTTGTATATTTCTGGGTATTTTCTTTGGGTCGTTAGAAATATTCAGGTGCTAGCTCCCTCTCTATTCAATTCTAGGCTGATGATTTGTCAGAAATGTATGATGCTCTGCATGCACTTAGGTTTCGGTTTTGCTTCGTTGAAAATATGTAGGATAGGATATGCACTTGGGTTTTTAGCCGGCATAATTCGCCAGTGCCACATATTTTGCAAATGATGAGTCATGAGTCTCCCTGGATGCTTTCTGATAAACTGTTTCATACAAAGGGCCTGGATCTATGTTTTCTCTTTCTCATTTGATTTAAGGATAGTACTTGGGGTTTTTTTTATCAATGTTCGTCTTATACCTTTCTCAGTCAGGTTAAGGATAGTAATTGGGGTTTTGTTTATCAATGGTCATATTTTACTGTCTGGTTGTTTTACACCTCCCATTGCCAATTTTTGCACTGGAAAATGCATCAGCGGGATGAGGTTAACCAAACCCTTGTTCTCGATACTGGTAAACGTTTGCTCGGTTTGACTATGGAGATTATGGGCCTTCAAGAGGCAACTAAAAGAGTACATTTGGATCAACATACTGATATTTCTCTATACACATGAATTATATTCAGGTTTTTGGGCATTCAGTACTTTAGAATCATCATGGTGAAAGTCCAAAATGGTAGAGGAAAAGGGAATCAACGTATCAACCAGAATATTGGACCAAGTAAAAGAGGGCGGAAGACAAACAAAAAAATTCTAGAAAATATTGTTGATGTTTATGAATCTAGGAATTTAGTTCATATACGTAATACAATACATGGTTGGAAAAGACAAACTGATGGTGAAGATGAAGACTTGAAGGAAAAGAAGGCTAAAATGGCCTTCATTTCAGATCCTGGCAGTACAATAGGCTGTGTATCGTTGTTCCAAAAATATGTTAAAACTTACTGGAAAATGAAATGTGTTCTGGCCACGGCAATGGCTAACATGGAAGTGAAGGAAGAAAACTCATCAATGCTCTTTGAACTTAATCAAATCAAACAAGACAATCATAATATGGTGAAGATTCAGATTCAAGTCAATGAAAGATTTGGAAAGGTAGAGCGTCAGCTTCACAACATGTAGCAAAAGGAATTGCTGGGTTCTACAGCAAAGGACCTAGCCCAGGTGGACTCTTCTGATGGGATTTCTATTTAGACTATAGATGTTTTTGCATGTTTTTGGCCGATAGTAGATATAGCTTCTGTTTTAACTGTAAATGTTATGGACATAGTAAAGCGATAAAAGTAGTAACTAGAAGGAAAAGACAATTTTAGTTTTGGTTGGCTTTTAATTCTATGCGGTGGCCGACAGACCTAGTTTCCTTCGGGTAGGTTGAGGCTACAACAAACGATATAGTATGTATAGCAACTTACTTGTTTAAAATATGAAAATAGAAAAGCACTACTAAATTTACAAAAAAAGAAAAGGGAACAAACTCGACAAACTTACACATCTCTCATAGTGAGCTGTAAAATGCCCCTCTCAATTCTATAAACTTTTATTTACTCATTAAAATATTAATGAAAATCAAATTCATATATTTTATTATTTTTTAATTAAATTTTGAATATAGAGAAAAATAAATTATACTCACTTTACAGCTTTATAACAATGAGTCGACATATATCTTTCCGAAAATGTATTTCTTTATAGAATTGAATTGAAATGAAAAAAATTATACTTATTTATAAAATTGAATTAAAAATGAAAGAACGTAGAGAGGGGAACCAACCGGGAACAAACCACATGTATCTAGGAGAACAAACGATACTCTCGACCACCCAACTTAGAACCCTAAACACTATAACACAATGAAAAAATATAGAAAAACATTTTCCCAAATTAGGTGGGAAGAGGTAAAATCAACACGTGTTCCATAATCTGAATTTGTAAAAAAAAATAAAAAATTAGGAAGCAAAAATGTTGTTGACCCATTTGCCAAGGAGAGTAGTCACCATTTCTTGACAAAGCAAGGGCAGTTGCCATTGATTGACATGTTCCTTGAAATATTATAACATAGTTAACGAAGAATAGGAAGGAACCTTCATAAACTATACCGGTAAATGAATCATCGCGGGATGACTTATTCAAACGAAAGTGCCTTGCGTGTTTAAGCTGGTTAGGTAGTAAGGAAGTTGGAGCTTTTCTCGTGGGAATTATGAGCTACGCGGTCTCCTGGGGCCTGCCCTAAAGAATTTGTAGGTCGGCTGTGTGATATCCATTATATTATAATGCGCACTTATGACTATTGACTTGGATGGGTTTGCAAGTCTTCCATGCCGGCTACGAACCGGTCGGGAGTCCTATATATTCAATCTTTTTGTGCTCAGGCTCCTATATATCCAATCTTCCCATTCAATAAATTGAAGCACTAATACTTCCTTCACTCCATCCAAAGAGCTATCTGGGAACTGGCAGCGCCTACACCATCAAAATCACTTCGACATTTCTCGGCATTATATCGTATATTGCTCTTTGATCTTTCTTCATTAATATTGTCAGCGACTGTTGTTTAATTATGCCTCTGTATTCTTCTGTAATCTGTTAGTTTTGATTGTAGAATGTAGTGACCTTGTGATGTTTCTTCTTAGAAATTTTCATGTATGGCTTTGCTAATTTCTTTGATTGGATGGTGGATATTGGCAGTGATTTTACAGGAAGATATGGAGCAGCAGATATTGTGGATTGCAGTGGTAGTGGCAGCGGCGATGATGGTTTTGCCATTTAATTGTTTGGCTACTGACTACACCGTCGGTGACAGCGCACAGTGGAATCTGGGCGTCAACTATAATACTTGGGCTTCTGGCAAAACATTCGTTGTGGGCGACAAACTCGGTACGTAAAAACACAGATTGAATATAAATATAAATATTTGATGATACTGTTGCACCTCATGAAGATATTGATGAGTGATGATTGAACATGATGCAGTTTTCAAATACACGCCGGGCACACACAATGCGCTCGTGGTGAACAAAGCCGCGTATGATTCGTGCCTCACTACTAATCCCTTGGCAACACACACCAGTGGAAACGACACCATTGCATTGGACAGCACGGGCGCCAAGTATTACATCTGCGGAATCACGGGTCACTGCTCCGCCGGCATGAAGCTCACTATCACCGTCGGCGCCGCCTCCACTTCAAAGAAGAACGGAACAGCGCCATCCCCCTCGCCCGCTCGATCTCGGACACCAACTGTCGAATCGCCGTCACCATCATCGGCCGCTCCCACCGCACCAACTGTTGGATCGCCTTCCCCATCAGCGACGCCAACTGTGGGAGAGCCTTCCCCATCATCGGCAGCTACCCGGCCTTCAGTGCAAACACCATCGTCGTCAACAAACGGGGCGAACGCAGCCTCTCCTTCATACCGCATGGGTGGTGTCCTTCTGCTTGGTGGATCTCTTTTGCTCGCGCTGTCCTCGATATAGGTATATAGCACATACCTACTCACCGAACCGACTCAGCGCGTTCCTCACGCTTCGTTGCTGTTAGATTATCTTCTTCTCAATCATTTGTTATTCTCAATCACTTGCTATTATTAGGATGATCATTTATCATCCGAAGTATTCCATTCATGTCCTTCACGTCAATAAAGGCAACCGATGATGTGGTATTTGGTGATCTTATTAGCATAATTATATTAGTAAATTGGATTGATATAGAAAGTTTACATGAAACTGTTTCTTTATAATTATATTTAGTGTTAAAATTTCACCAATTATTTAGTTGAATTTAACACTATATTAAGGGTATTTTTAAGACAAGAAATTTTTTGTCTTGAAAAATCACTTTCTATTTTAGTTATTTTATATTAAAATTTAATATCAATTGAATTGTTTTAAATATAAAATTTAAGATAAAAATAGTGTTAGATAAAAATAGTTTGAGACAAAACTTAATATTTAAGACAAACATTTTGAGACAAAAATTTAAGACAAGCATTTTAAGACAAAACTTTATATTTAAGACAGTTTGAGACAAAAATATTTTAAGACAAAACTTTATATTTAAGACAAAAGCAAAGCAGTTTGAGACAAAAATATTTTAAGACAAAATTTTATATTTAAGACAAAAGCACTTTGAGACAAAAATATCTAAGACAAAACTTTATATTTAAGACAAAAGCACTTTAAGACAAAAATATTTAAGCCATTGATCATTCCAATGAGTTTTGTCTTGATACTCCTTGACACATATTGGCATACCCTAGCACCCTACACATCCTAGCATGCCTTAGCATCTTCCATGTCTTGGCACTATTTAGCACATGTTAACACACAATGGAACTCACTAGCACACTTTGGCACTTCCTGACATGCCTTGATATTACCTGGCATGCCTTATTAGTTCTTACATACATTGTCATTCCCTCCTTGGAATGCTAGCTAGCACTCGTTGACACTCCCTAGCACACCCTCATATTCATTCACTTCCATGCATTTTTATCTAGTGCTCCCTTGTGTTGCCCTAGTACTCCATAACAATCCTAAGTATGCATTAGCACACTCTGTCACACTTTATCACTCTTCGACATGCCCTTCCACTTCATAACATGTGTATCACTCCCTAACGCACATTGGCACTTGGAACGTGTTGGCACTTGGAAAGTATTAGCATGTCTAGCATTCATTAAGATGCCTTGGTATGCTTTGGCATGGTTTAATATTAAATTTATTTTAGATAAATTATTGGAAATTAGATGAGAAGTAATAGAGGATGATTTGGAACTTATAATGCACTAACACTTGGCACCCATTGCCACCTAGTGTTGGTGTGCCTAGCATGCCCCTCCTCGAAAAGGTAAATTGATGACTTATTAACCCTCTTATGTGTTCATTTCCTTGTAGTTTAACTTGTTTCTCCTTTTTGTTGCCTTGACAGTCCCTGGCACATATTTTCACACCATTGCACATCTTGGCATGCCTTAGCACTTGACATATCTTAAGCATATTTGACATTCCTTCGAACTATCTGGCACATGTTAGCATTCCTTAGCATGTCTTGGTGCTCATGACATCACAACTAGCTTTACATTTTCTCCCAACTTGGGAATTGAATCAAGTCCTTAGCAACTGTAGTTCATGTGACATTGTCATACTTCAGTCGCAACAACTTTACCAATTGCACCTACTACAAGTAAATTGTACATTGTTCACCTAAGAACTTCCTATACCTCATCTTAGGCCACTCATGTCCAAGCTGAACTTGTCCCACTTAAGAAATTACCAAGGCAAGGATCACATCTAGCCATGGCCATAAAACAAGTAAGCAACAATATAACCTACATAGGCAATATTTCACATGTATGTCTAGTTCATATAAAAAATAGAGCATTAACTAAGATTTTGTAAGAACCACAAGATACATAATACACACAAGATATAAGTTGGCACAAGCCGAGTTCCCCAAAACTTGCACACAACAATTTACAATACGCGATTAGCTAAAATAGTTTAAAACATGAGCATTCGGGCAAAGTGTGCCACATGTCATATAAAACTAATGGATAAAATAAAAATAGTGTTATGCCCAACAAAAAATCTCCCTTTGTCTAAAACTGCTTTTTCGAGCCCCTTATCGCAATCGTAGGCTTGCCTCTTACAAATCCTATTATTAACTTCTTCAAACACACTTTGTCCTTGGCACACTTGAATTCAATGACACTCACTAACACATAGTCTTATTTGTTCATTTCCATGCATTTTGACCTAGTTCTCCCTTGTGATGCCTTGACAGTCCTTAACACTCCTCAACATGCATTGACATTGTCTCGCATGTGTTAGCATGCCTTTTCATTCCTTGGCATGCCCTAACCCTCCCTATATATCATTCCCTAAGAGCTACCCTTAATTTACAACTTGGGAACCTAACCAAGTCCTTGCACAACTACAAGAGCTTGACCAAGTTACGCTTACTACAACTAGACTATGTTGTTGAATTTTGTATCTTGGGAGGTACTCCACAAGAATAGTGAGATCGGTTTGTGTGAGTTTGGTCACAAAAGGATTTGTAGGCCAAGAACCCAAGAGAAGGGGATTTGGACCCAAGATGGGGTTTTAAATCTAAAAGAAAATTAAAAAGGAAAAATAATATTTCCTAAGATCTAAGTGGATAAAGTCCATAAGTTCTAGAGGTTTCTTAAGAGGCCTAGATAGGAAAAGCTATTTAAGGAGGCCTTAGTATGAAGACAAGAACATCAAGTGAGAAGGAGTTCATTTAATCAAGAAGGCCAGGAGAGATGTTGCCCTAACGTAGGTCAAGTTAGAGGTTTGGGTAAGGGTTTCTAAAGGGAGACCATGATCATCCACAAAGAGAAAGATAATCATGTGAGGGTTCACAAAAATTTCAGATACCTTAATGGGTTCACGATAGGGAGTACGATGGCATAATGTTGGTTTTCTTATGGCAGATCAAGCTCAAGAGAGGAAACTCATGAGAATTTAGGCATGTGATTTGAGTGGTGTTTATGTGTGAAAGTTGCATCAAATTTTGAAATAGTAGAGAGGGTTAACACCCTATCTTGTGGTGGTTAGTAAGCTGCAAGGTCTATGATAAAGACCAACACAATTGGAGGAGGGCCTAGAATTTAGGGCCAGAATAGATGTAGGCACATGTGTAATATTGACTGAGGTAACCATAATTTTTGGGTCACAGATATCTAAAGTTCAGGTCAAGATTCAGTCAAATAAATTCCCAAAATCTATGGGTCCAGATGAACTAGGATGAGTCTCTTATGGAGGCAAGATTTGTTATTTTTTCTATGTGTGCATAGGGTTTGTTCTAAAGCTATTAGAATATAATTATAATGCCCTAGTTATGGAGGTTTCCTAGTATGTTCAGTCCATAAGGTATGCCCTTAAGACCGTGACAAACATGTGTAGAAGAAGAGGGGTCATGACCCTTAGAGAGAGGTATGTGTGGAGATAAAAAATCCAAATGAAGGTGGAAACTTAGTACAAGATTGAATAGAAGAAATGTGCCATATGAAGAATGGATTGACATGAAGAGGAGTTGGTTTTGGTGGACTTTCCATAGAGTTTTGGATAGAGATCTGAAGCAACCTATAAACAATTAGTCAATGGACTGTTAGTGGATGGTTTGTGCCCCTAGTTCAAGCATCTACAAATTGTTAGAAAGATGATAAGAGGAGTAGTTCAGATTTGTTCATAGATTGGATAAAAAAGAAATTGGTACACAAGAATAATGATTTTGAAAGGACTCAAATCACTATTAGGTGGAAAATTTGAAGATACCTAGATGAGGGAAGTGTTGTGGGCACTAGATCAGTAAAATGATTGACTATGGTTGGGAAAATAGATGGCAATCCAAGTACAGTTGAAGGGTTGTTAGGTGATTATCAAAGAAGATCCCCAATTCTTTTACTTGTGAAGGAAAACAAGACTGGTAGAAGGGTAGGTGTATTGGGCCTAAGGACGTGAAGAATTTGAAGGTCTAAAGTAGCAGTCAAGTGGGCTATCCAACTAGCCCTAGTTCACTATATTATAGAGTATTGAGTCAGTGAGAAGAAGGGAAACCTCCATAGCCCTAGATTTTTCATCTTGGAGCAGGAGTATGGAAAAATTGGGTAGACCAAAGAACTACTCAAAAAAGGAGTTGAAAACAATTGATCAAAAAGCATAAGTGTTGTACACCTTAAATGAATAAAGAGGTAGATAGAGGGGAAAGTTTTTTGAGCCAAGTTCAGTAACTTAAAGGAGTTGAGTTCATTGATGGAGGTAGATTGAGGAGTTGCATAACGAGAGACAAGAGGAATTGTGATATGTGTTCAGGACATGTGCATTGAAAGGGCTATGTGTGGCCACCATCAAAAAGTGGGCCAAGCATTGTCTTATTCAAGGTATATTGGTTGTCAAAGGACTAACACCAATCCATAGTTGTATTCCTTGTATCAGTGTGATTGTAAAGGGACATGATCCCTAGTATGAGAGCTATAGCCTATTCTATTATAATTTATAATTTAATGAAGAACGGTTTGAAAAAATATAAAAATTACAATGTGCACTAGTTGATTCCCCGGTGTGTGTAGATTTCACTGTGCAAAGTGTGGGGCGATAAAAAGGTGTCTTTTTAACTCCTAATTACCTTCACATTAATTATCAACCCAGGGACGAATTTTTGTTTCAAGAGTGTACTCAGTCTGAGGCGGCTATTTACTCAAGAGTAATGTTTGTGAAGATGTAGTATAGAAATACAAATGCAGAAATAATAAATGCTTGAAAAGAAATCTAATTACAAATGACAGAAATGTAAAGACTACACTACAGCAACCTTGCTAGACATCGATTAGGGACACAATAGTAATAACTCTTTCCCCTAGAAATCGATGTGAGATGACCAAATCTGGGGACCTGGAATGATTAGCTCTGCCCTCTACAGTTTAGAGATCTTAAATCAAGTGAAAACAACTCAAAGGAAATGAAATCTAAAACGCAAACTGGAAAGGAACATCAATCTAAAAGCAATGAACAGGAATTGAATAGCAGCGTAAAATAAAAAGTGAATTCAATTCATAACCAAGCAAACTAGATTTCTACTCTTTAATCCTGTCGACAGCCACGCAACAATCAACTATCGTAATTCATAAACAAAAGGAATAACAACTGGAATTAGATACAGAGAAACAACATTTTATAACAATTGAATCATGAATCATGCTTCTCGTAAAGAATGGAATAACAATGACTCTGTATTTGATCCAATTAGCAATAACTCAATTCTTTAATTGTAATAAACGAACTTCACACAACAGAAATAAACTAATAGAAATACAAATAGCAGATCGCTCCACCAGGGCCGGGCCCTCAACCACCGGTGAAGCGTTGCTGTGCTTTACTCCAGCGCTTGAGAAATGGAACAACAGTGAACTCTTTTATTAATCAGGCATTAATAATGTTTACAAACAGCTCACTCTCTCTTAACAAGAGCCGATGCACAATTCTGCAAATTACAATAAGAAAAGTCTCTCCCATCCCCTCATACACAATACATGCTTCTCCTTTATAATCAAGGTGGAGAAATTAAAATAGCAAAATAGGATCTCTAATAATAATATTGAATTTCTTCCAACCAATTGATCAACAATAAAATAGATTTACATCCTCTTTCAACAACAAAGAAGTCGAATTTGGCTTGTAGCCGAGATTTGGAGGACGCGCCGCAAAACTGCATCCGAGAAAATCGTGCTCAAAGAACCCCTGTTTCTCTCACATGCCGAATTTGGGCAAACCGTTCTTTGGAAAAGTTAATTGGGTCCGTTCGAACAAAACCCAGGTTCCGGATTTTCCAGGATTCGTCTTCATTTGCTCAGAATCTCAACCGCAAAATCGTCACCCTATTCCAACGTACTTCGAGTTGGCACTTTTAATGATCAAATCTTCAACTGGAAATTTATCTGAGGCTAAAAATGGTGAATACTGTTATAACCAACTTATTAAAACTATCATTGATAAAATAATTCATAATCATCAATTTATTAGAAATACAAAGATAAAATAATATCTATCCATAAGAGCATAAATCATTTATAAAATGGATTTAAATAATAAATTATAATAAATGACGTGATGAAGAATGGTAGAAATGGGTGGAATAAGCGTTCACAAGTGATAATAATAATGGCATATTAACGGCTCAACATACCCCCACACTAACATGTTGTATGTCCTCATGCAACGAAAAAACTCGAATATATTGCATGTCCTCATGCAACCCAAAGACAAAAACCCATGTGTTAACCAAGCAATAAAAATATGTTCAATTTTAGCTCATGAAATGGGATAGAACAAATGAATTCTTCCCTAATTAATGAATATTCACTTTTAGTACCTTGACAAAGGCATAACAATTTTTATATTGACATTCAACCCTATATGTATGAAGTCACAGCAAAATATGATATAAGTAAATGAAGAACTTCATTAACCATTTTCTAAAAACTACAAACCAAATTTTTGTTGAAATGTTGCAAGTAAGTTTATAATATATGAATGTCTCTATGATCAAAAAATCGTATCGTTTTGATGCAATTTGATCATGAGATATAAACAAAATGATCGTAGCTTCAGAGTGCATGATTTCCGAAATTTTATGAACCAATATTTCTTGAAATTGTCTCTGGGTTTGTATTAATGTGGATACGTCTCGTGTTTTCCAAATCACAAGAATTGAATTCATGGTTTTTTTAAAAATATTATGGAAACTTAATTTCGGTGATTGTAAAAATGAAATTGTATGCCTTAAATGAGAAAGAAAATTGAAAACATCCATCATGCGTAGCAATTCTCGCCCTCTCCGAAAAATTAGCATGCCCTCATGCGATGCTAGAAAAAATTGAAAGGTGGTTGCTACTACCGTTGAATTCTATGCTTGGTGTAAAACAACATGGAATAAGGGGAGGTGTTGAGAGGAATAAGAATAGCAATGGATGATAAAGAAGATGAATAACATGGTCATAAGAAAGAAATGAATGAAAGCAACACTCCCCCATACTCGAAAATGATATACGAAAGGGAAAGCTAAAGAAAGATGTGGAATGAAGGATGATAAATAATGCTCAAAATGGATTTTTATGAAATTCTCCTAAATTCGTAATAAATCGAAAATTATGCGATTTTACTCTCAAGTTTTACCTCCAAAGATGTGGAATGACATATATGGACTGCATTTTTTAGCGTAGTTGGTGCCGAAAGTGATGCAAAAGGTGGAACTAAAGAGTACATCACAGTTCGAAGAATTGTTCACGTTCACGAGTCTCTTCCTCATAAGTGCAATAGTGTGGCTGCGTTATGAATAGAATTTCGCCATACTTGTTGTTTTCCTCGCAAACCAAGCACTATTTGGTACAATGTTCTTGAATCCATAAAGGTAAGCAATGTATAAGATGCATGCAAAATTTCAATCAAAAAACTTATGTGTACATGCAATACTAATATTTTGGCAAATCAACAAGATGGTAGAGCAAGTAATCATATCGCATGCAATCCCATAATGCATACATTCCCCCTCCAATTGGAAAAGTTAATCCATGACCATAAAGCATATGAGAGGTGTTGTGCCGATGGCAATGCAAGGGAATGAACAATATAAAGAAGGAATGAAATCGCAGTACACATATCAATGATAAGACAACGAGAGTTATGATTATAATGAGAGCAGTGTGTAAAGATAGTTATGAATAAGAGATAGGACGCTTTGAATTGATGATAGGTGATGAAAAAGAGAAAAAGAACAACAATATGCCAAAGATGCTTTACCGATAGTATGCGAAGAAAATGATGCGATTGATCATAAAACAATTTCTCATGCATAAAGGTTCAAAATAGGGAAAAGTAAGGAAATAACTTCTCTTCCGATAAAAAGAAAAAATAAGAAAAGGGTATTATAATAATAATTGACGGATAAGATATAACTTCAATACCATAAGCAGAGCCGCTGCTGCCAGCAGGCGTCCATAGCCTCGGCAGGGTTGCTTTTTAACCCATATGAGCCAGAATCCTCAATTTATAACTAGAGAGTTACATTGTTGTTCTACAGAAGAGATCAATGTGCTGGCGTGATAACCAGATAACCACACTGCCATTCACTGGGATGTAGCAAAAGTGATCAGGCCGGCTCGTGATGAGACCTCCTGTTCCAAGGATAATTGGGCTATCCAATGGATCATAACCCTGGTGTGGTGGCCATAATGGGAATGTCACTTTGTTACAGTCTTATGAACATGGTAGGCTGGCTCGTAATGAGACCCCCTATCCTCCATCTGCAAACAAAATTTTGTTATTATTACACATTTTTATGATAAAAAGAGGGAGGCTCAGTACTCCTTAAGAGCAGGGATGGTGGAATAAGTTGAACATGTCAATAGAAAAATATACCCATAATCTCATTTATTACAGATAGAGAATATTATAATCCAGAAGGGTGGAACCAACATGGTATTAAGATGATCAATCAATATAATGTTCAACAGAAAACAATGCAGTAAAGTAGTATATAAATAATTGTGTCCCTTTTGAAAATAATCTATCATCAAGGAGTTGTCCTGTTAAAGATCATAACATGAATGATATTAACTTGCTTCAATAGAATCCATAATTCTTGTCCTCATAAGTAGTGTACTTCATGCCATGAAAGGGAATCAGTAAAATGTGGTTGAGATGAACTAGAAATAATCCCACAAGAGGAAGGAAGGGTTGCTCCCAAAGTGTTGCTTCTTTGAAGGAACAACAAAAACACTCAAAAAAAGTGTTGTTCCTTGTAGGGAACAACAAAGGAAATGCACACCAAAAAGAAAAAATACACACAAAAAAAGTGTGAAAATGCAAATGTCTTTCCTTTGGAAAAAGGAACAGCAAAAACACTCAAAAAAAGTGTTGTTCCTTGTAGGGAACAACAAAGGAAATGCACACCAAAAAGAAAAAATACACACAAAAAGTGTGAAAATGCAAATGTCGTTCCTTTGGAAAAAGGAACAGCAAAAACTAAAAGTGCCGTTCCTTTAGAAAAGGAACAGCAAAAACGCAAGTGCCGTTCCTTTGGAAAAGGAACAGCAAAATGGACAGTCATACAATGCAAACATGCAAAAAACAAATTAGCTGTTCACGGTATTGATGCTGAGGATGAGTTACACTTTGAATGAAGCAATACCTGAAACACAAAATATAAGAGAAATTAGAAAAAAAAACAACAAAAACAATATGTAAATAAATAAATTAAGTTACAACAGCTATGATGTTATGTCAAAAAAAATGATCTCTTTGAAAAATGTTTTGGCAGTAGTGATAAGACATGAATCTTCAAATTGAAATCAATTCTTCATTTCTTCTATTACGAATCCGTTGGGTAATGAGTTAGATGAAATTCCTTTGTTTCATAAAATTTCTTTCAAAAATCACTCGTCCATAAATTGACCTTCTTTATTTTCCCCAAACCTGCAAAAAACGAGTGTCTACCTGCAAGAAAACATTAAATCATGGAGAGAGAGAGGTGCGCGGGCTCCCCTAATCCAAGAATTATGCAAAAAACTAACAAGTAGTTACTCTGTAAAACAAATCCACGGAGAAAATAACAAAGTAAAATATATTTGTTAGCTGCGGGAGAGCAGTGGCCAATCATGCTAACCTGCAGTGTTTTAGTCACAACTTCTTTGTTTTTCGTCCAAATTGAGTGATTCCAAAGCCAAATGAGAGCTAATTCAAAGTTTAATCTCCAATAGCAACAATTTTTAAAAATTCAATGATATGATATGTCAATTTTACTTAGAACAACCTGCATAACAGAGTCATTTTCGCTTACCCCACTTAGAACAACAGTGAATGTTTTAAGCATAGATTCTTCGTTTGATGTCGGATTCGAATGATTCAAATTGGAAATGAAATTAGATTCATTTATTTATCTCCAATAGAAACAGGTTTTTAAGAAAAGAAGAATTGATAGGTGAAATACTGTAAGGAACATCCGGAAAAACAGAGTTTTAAGGGTGCTAATTTACGATAGAAAGTCAGTATTTTGATCATAACTTTTCCATACGATATCGAAAATGAGTGATTCCAATTGCATTGGAAACTAGATTCATAGGGGAATCTACCATAGAAACAGGTTTTAAAAATATGGTCATTTAGGCCTCCAAAAACTGACTGTCCCAACTCTGTTCCTGAGCTGCCCGCTAGACATCCGGTCAATGTTTTGGTTTCTAAATTTTTCGTTTCAAATCCAAATTGACTGATTCAAATTGGGTTGGAAAGTAGACATCAAGGGCTATCTAGGGTAGAAACAGGTTTTAAAAATATTCATTTTTGGTCCCTCAAAACATGACTGTCCCGACTGTTTTTCTAGAAAGTTCATCAAGCCCGCAAGCCAAAAAAATGATATTCAAGCATTTTTTCAAATTGGTGATAAAAAATGAATATGAGTGTTTGTAGAGCTATTATTTCCATTATAAGTCATCTACATACACAAATGAATTAAAAAAATGATCACCAATATTGATTTGCATAGCATGTTGCAACAAAAAAAACAACTAGTTTTACATAAAAAACAAAATGCATTTATTTATTCCCTTATTTATTTATGTTCTATACTAATCTATTTTGATTTGAAAAATGAATATGACTACGTATAGGAGTACTTCCAATGGAACCATTTTCGAAATATGGCTTCATGTATACACATACCCAAATTTGAAAAATGCATATTAGTGAAAATTAGGGTACGAGAAGCCAACTTCCCTTGAAAAAATGGTATCAAAAATTGTTGAAGCATAGAGTGATGATGTAAACACGTGATGGAGTGAAACCAATCTTCGATATATCCGTTACTTTCTTGATTTCCCATCATACCATGAAGTTCTTGAGCTTTTAAAATGGTTTGTTGGTGCAACCTAGAAGAAACCTCATTTGCTTCCACAGCTTCTACAATTTTTGAATTTGAAACATTCTGAATCTCATTGTAAGTTTTCTCTAATGGCGCATGTGAGATAGAATGGGTGGGAAGGGTGGTTAAATTTGGCAGTTCAACATTGTAAGCATGTTGTACTGGTTTATTGTGGTGAGGGTGTGGAATTAGTTGAGCAGGAAATTGTGTATGGAATGGAGTATTGTGATGATGTGGTTGGTTGGGTTGAGTGGATAAATTTGATATGCAAGCAGGATGTTGTGAAAGAGCTGGTGGAGAATATGGAGAATGTGCTTGTGCTACAAGATGAGGGAGAGTAGTCATGCAATCATAAGGTGAACCATGCCAAACTTGTAGATAAGATTTGTGGTTATATTGAAATTGACATGGCTGCCCTAGAACATGAGTATTCCATAATGGATTATGCAAGTAAGAGAATGGAGAAGAAGTGTTTTGAACCATACTTGTTGACCTTGTTGTAGCTTCCTTATCTCTTTGATATGCTACTTCCATCCTAGATAAGGAAGAGTGAGTATCTATGGGCTGCTCCTTTCGGTCATGAGGGAAAAACACTTCATCAAATTTTTCATTTTTATGAACCTGCAAAACGTCCAATTTTGAGCTTAGAGAGCTAATAAAATCAACTTTAAAATTTTCAAATAAATCATTGATTTCAGCTCTTATGTCTCCTATTCTTGTAGCATATTTGGAAAAGAAAGAACAAACATCTCTAGAATTCTTACCAGCCTTGGAGATTCCTCTTGAATACCTTATGCACAACTCACAAACATCATCATATGATAACCGAAAAACATCACCTTTTCCTATCAGATTTAAGAGTTCTAAAAATTCATCTTTGATTCCTTTAAGAAGGAGTGTTTTTAAGATCTCTTTTTCCAAATGCTTATGCTTTGATTTTTGAAGGTTATAATGAAATCGATTTACATAGTCCTCCAAACTTTCATCTTTCCCTTGTATCATACCGAAAATATCTTCATTGGATTTGCAATAGTCTTGGTACTTCTTCAAGAATATGTTCTTCATGTCCTCCCATGATTGGATGCAATTCCCACCTAGGCTCATGAACCATCGGAGAGCTGCTTCTTTTAGAGTAAGAGGAAACACTTTCAATATTTGATCATTAGTACAATAATCATATCCTCTACAAAGTATTTCGAACTCAAATAAGAATGTATCTGGATCTTCATTTGCTAAACCATGAAAATTTGGTAAAGATGGGGGAATTATGTGCATTTTTGTCACTCCTCCTAGATCTTTGATAGGAAATTCAAAAGTAGAAACGTGAGCCATTTCTTACCATAATATAATATGTTCTTCATGTGTTTCTGCGAGGCTCCTTCTTCAAATGTTCCTGTCAATCGGTTAGTGAAATGGGTGGTGCTTACATCACCACTTGAATGAAATCATGTGATTTATTTTTCAAAATTTCTATTTTTTCCCTAGTCACTCACACAAAAATTCAAACATCTATTTCTACCCAACAAAGCAACAACAAATCTGTTAGGAAAGCGGACAGTGGAGCAGGGCTTTTACATGCTCCGCACGCAGGTTCTTACCTTCCGTTTTTAAGATCCAACTCTTCCCTAGCAGGCACTCATCAGATTCACACTACTCTTTAGAAATGGCTACACTCTCCTCGGCAACGGCGCCAAAATGTGGAGCGATAAAAAGGTGTCTTTTTAACTCCTAATTACCTTCACATTAATTATCAACCCAGGGACGACTTTTTGTTTCAAGAGTGTACTCAGTCTGAGGCGGCTATTTACTCAAGAGTAATGTTTGTGAAGATGTAGTACAGAAATACAAATGCAGAAATAATAAATGCTTGAAAAGAAATCTGCTTGAAAAGAAATCTAATTACAAATGACAGAAATGTAAAGACTACACTACAGCAACCTTGCTAGACATCGATTAGGGATGCAGTAGTAATAACTCTTTCCCCTAGAAAACGATGTGAGATGACCAAATCTGGGGACCTGGAATGATTAGCTCTGCCCTCTACAGTTTAGAGATCTCAAAGCAAGTGAAAACAACTCAAAGGAAATGAAATCTAAAATGCAAACTGGAAAGGAACATCAATCTAAAAGCAATGAGGAATTGAATAGCAGCGTAAAATAAACAGTGAATTCAATTCATAACCAAACAAACTAGATTTCTACTCTTTAATCTTGTCGACACCACGCTTATATCAACTATCGACCATAAACATGACTATAACAACTGAATTAGCTACGTAAAAAAACAAGATTTTATAACAATTGAATCATGAATCATGCTTATGTAAAGAATGTAAGAATAATGACTCTCATTTGATCCAATTGCACAACTCAATAAATAAACAAACTTCACACAACAGAAATAAACCAATAGAAATACAAACAGCAGATCGCTCCACCAGGGCCGGGCCCTCAACCACCGGTGAAGCGTTGCTGTGCTTTACTCCAGCGCTTGAGAAATGGAACAACAGTGAACTCCTTTATTAATCATGCATTAATAATGTTTACAAACAGCTCACGATTTAAATAATAAATTATAATAAATGACGTGATGAAGAATGGTAGAAATGGGTGGAATAAGCGTTCACAAGTGATAATAATAATGGCATATTAACGGCCCAACACTTAGAAGCAAAGAAATCATTTGAACTGGTAAAACAAGCATTAACCAAAACACGAGTTCTCATTAGTCCTGATTTTACAAAGGATTTATTCATTTTTTCATTTGCATCAGAACACACAGTAGCTGTTGTCCTATTACAAAAGAACTTGAAGGGACAAGAGCATCCAATTGCATTCTTTAGTAAGGCATTGAGAGATGCACCTCTGAAGTAAAATATCATGGAAAAACAAGCCTTTGCCTTAGTCAAAGCCTTGAAAGACTTCAGAGTTTACATTTTACATTCCCACATAATTGCATTTGTGTCAAATTCAGTTGTAAAAGACATTTTAACCCAGGATCCAGATGGCAAAAGAGGAAAGCGGATTGCTGTGATACTTGAATATGATTTAGAAATCAAGCCCACTAAGCTCATAAAAGGCCAAGGACTAGCAAGATTAATGGGTGAGTATAATTTTGAAGCTCTTGATATAAACATGATAGATGCATTAGATGAACATGAGGAGTTTCCAACTTCAACAATTGAAGATCATTTTCTGTTTTCATCTTGGTATGCTGATATTTTATATGTTTTGCTCAATTTGAATACACCTCCTGGTTTGTCTAAAATGAAGGAAAGATTTTTAAAGTTGAAAGCTTTGAATTATTGCATATTATATGGGGTATTGTATTGGAAAAATGCTGTTGGAATTTTGCTTAAATGTTTACATGAAGATGATGCAGGAAAAATCATGCATGAGCTGCATGAAGGAGAATGTGGAGGACACCTCTACTGGAAGACCACAACAAATAAAATCCTTAGAGTTGGTTACTACTGGCCCACCCTCTTTCAAGATGTCTAAAAAATGATTATTGCCTGTCATAAATGCCAACTCTTTGAAGGAAAAAGAAAACTTCTTCCCTTACCCTTGCATCCAATCACCGTTGAAGCCCCTTTTCAGCAGTGGGGTCTAGACTTCATTAGGGAAATCCATCCAGCCTCATCTTCCCAACATAGATGGATCCTCACTGGAACAGACTATTTTACCAAATGGATAGAAGCCATCCCTTCTAGACAAGCCATTGACTCTGTCATCATAAAATTCCTTGAAAATCATATCCTATCCAGATTTGGCTGTACTAGGAAGATTATCTCTGACAATGCTGCTAGATTTGGATCCAAAAGGATGGTTGAATTCTATCATAAATATCAGATTACATTGGGCCATTCTACTGTTTACTACCCTCAAGGTAATGGGTTGGCAAAATACTCAAATAAGAGTTTGGTGAATATACTAAAAAAATTTCTAGAAGATAATAAGAAATCATGGCACACAAAGCTAGTACATGCACTATGGGCTGACAGATTAACACTTAAGAAATCAATTGGAATGTCAACCTACGAGCTAGTTTATGGAGCAGATGCAATTTTTCCAACCAGTCTAGGAGTTCCAGTCATGAAGCTAATCGAAGAAGTACAATCTAAGGACAATGATATGACAAGAAGAATCAATCAGACCATACATCTTCAACAAACCAGAGAGGAAGCCTACAACAAAGCACTACACAAGCAAGAAAACATCAAGAAGCTATTTGATAAAAGAACAAAAGCCAGTGATTTCAGCATTGGAGACAAAGTTTTGAAGTGGGATTCCAGGAGAGAAGATAAGGGCAAACATGGAAAATTTGATAACTTATGGCTACGCCCTTATCTCATTCATTCTACTGCTAGTAACAATGCTTATTTCTTACAGGAATTGAATGGAACTAAACTCTTTGGAGGTCCTGTCAATGGCAGGATGCTCAAGCATTACTTCAATCAAGAGTCATGAATTTCAAAGTTTTTTACTTTCCATTGTAAATTATCATTATCTGAACATTACATGAAAAGTTAGGAAAATAAAAATACAAAAACAATAAAAAATATAAAAGAGAGCATAATGAAAACAAGAAAGGTACAACCCCATACCAAAAAAGAGAGACAAAGTCTGAAAGTGTGCAAGCTCAAATGCCACTCCTAAAAGCACACTTCTAGTTAGTCATATAGCCTAATCATGACTAATTAGCTTTTCAATTTACTGCTGATAGGTTAGTGAATCAAATTTGACAAACAACACAATCTTGGCTTATCAATAAGGTAGATTAGGATAGAGGAAACAAAGGCTCAAACAAATTCAATATGTGAACCTATGAATCTCAAAAGAGGAATGGCTCTAATTAGATTAAATCTTGAGCCAAAAAATAGAAAACAAACTGGTTCTAACATGCTCAAAACTTGAACAAGAAAAGAAAGATAAGATAGCTCAAACAAAATCAAAACCAGAGCTGAAGAATAATGAAGGATTTTTTTTATTTTCAGATCTTAAGCCTTCACAATTTTGTTTTAAATTTTCTGCAAATTTTAGCCTATGTGCAGTTTGTTTTTATGCCATAGATCTGCAGCAAGTCAGACTGCTTAATCCTAGCTTGGCTTCTTTTGAATTTCCCGTAGTCTAATCTTGACAGATAGTAGTTAGGTAGAGGAATTTATGAATTCAACTGCTTAATCTGAATTCATGGAGAAATAAGAGTAGACTTAGACTAGTTTTACATTTTCGATAAAAAAATAAAATGATTGATGAAAAGGTTTGCAAGTCCAAATGCACCTGTTGGAGAAATTTTTTTAGAATTATAGAAGTGGGTAGGTAGAGATGTTGTTTTCAAAATAAAGTTGATGCCCAATGGATGAAGGCACTGGTTTACTGAAAAGCCAGAGATCAATGGCTGAGGTTCTTGACACGTTCAAGAATATGCCATCCCCATGTGGAGCCACTGTTAGCCACCTATAAAAATTTGTCATATCAAATGGTGGTTAAATATTTTTTAGGCCTTCAAGAAACAATTTCATGTCCAAATTGTGAGTTCTTGAAGTCTTATGATGATATTTACCCTTTGAGTTAATCTTCACTACTGTTTCACTATCAATCCTAAAGTACCTGTTGTTTACCAAGGGAAAAAACTGTTCAAAAAGGCTCCATTTTTCATCATTTCACTCCTCTTACTCATAAAACAACCCCATTTTCATCCTTATTCCCTTCATGAAATCCCTCCATCTAACCTTCATTTTAACCTCCAAAAGCATCAAAATCCTCTTTAAACCTTATATCTCCCTTTGATTTGGTTAAAATCCCTTCATTTCACCTACCGGAACCCTTAATTGGCCTTTAAAATCCCTGTTTTAAGCCTAAAAGCATACTTTTGCGTTGTAAGTTTTTAAGCCCCAAGGGCTTATATTTTTCATCCCTGCACCTCATGTGGCCTAAGCCCCGCTATTGGGCGCTTAAAGGCCTAAAACTACGTTCCAAAGCCCATATTCCTCTTTTATTTTTCCATTTCCGACATTGTGGTCTTGAGCGAATCTCGACCGTTCATCTAAAACAGATCAACTGTTGTCGCACCTTTTCCCGATCCCCCTTCCATCCAAATCCCATCATTTAATCACCCATGCAAGTAAATCATATACGTCGCTCCATTTGATCTAACGATCCGCATCAAACCCGACAACCTAGTTCCGCCAGGGCCTACCTTCCACCGCATAAAGCACATGTCCAATCGCATGCCACCACTTGTATTATACTCCAATGACTCATCGCGCAACTCTCCCATCGTTCTCTTTCTGCACCGTCAGATCTGGTGCCTCCGATCTGACGACTTACATTGCATTTGGAAACAATTTTGCGCCTAAACATTAACGCCAAAATTTTTTGTGCAATGGGCGGTATTCAGAGGGACGCATGTCGGGCTATGTATCGTATCGCGTTTTTTTTGGCAATATTGCCTTCCCCCCCAAAAGTTGCACGAAAACCATTAATGGTTTTTCGAAATCGCCTCTCTTCATTCTCGCACCATAATTCAAAATTTTGCCTGGTTAGCTGTTCTGCCAGGTTTCGACCCTTCTTTCGCTGCATTTCCTCATCCTCAAGTGCTCCATCACCTCCATTAAACCTCTAAACGTAGTTTTACCACAAATCGCAGGGTTTCTTAATAATTGTTTTGTGTTTTGCAGGGTTTAAGTGGTGGTTAATCTGTGTATTTCCATAGTCACAGACAGGTGACAAATAAGGCGCGGAGTGATGATTCTGTGCCTTAAGCCAATGGAGAAAAGGAACCAACGGGTTTCCAAGTTCAGGTTATTAGTGAATCATGACCCCTAAGCTTAAATGAAACTCTCCAACAACAGAAAGCCACCTGTATAAAAAAGAACAAACAATGTGTATCAGAGTGAAGAATCAATGATAAAGGGTGATTAAAGCCTAAACCTAAAGGTCGGGGTTTTTAATCCACAGGTTAAAAAGATAAAAATAGTATCAAAGAATGAAGACCCGAAGATGAAGATTATGGCTTAATCAAGCCTAAACACAGATAAAAAAGCAAATCATTTTGTTTATAAAAACAGAGAAATTAATATCAGTAAAAGAGGCCTCCACTGCCACATCAGAGGTCATTTATCTTCTTCAACTACTAAAAGTGCCACCTGCAGCCTCAATAAATCGGAAGAAGGCATAGTTATTGCCTAGTCAGTGATATTTTGTTTAAAGATAGCTAGAGTTATTGCCAGCCTGCCTAAAGAGTTTTAAAGTCAACAAAATCTGCCAAGTAGCTTAAGACTTAATGAAAATAAATTAATACAGAGGAAATATCAAAAAAATTCTCTATTGAACCCCTCAAAGACAAAGAAGCATTAACTTGTATTAATTGAATCTAGAGACCCTTCCTTTCATTCCACCTCCTCATTTCTTCTATAAATACTTCCGAAGAAGATAAGAAGTTGTTGGTTGGTTGTTGGACTTTGATGTCATACTTGCTGCTCGAAACTTTCTGTATGTAAATAGTTCTCAGAGTCTGTTGAAGCTCTGTTTGTAATCAAAGAAGTTAGGCTGAGAAGAGAAGTTGTTGCTGTACTGAAACATTGGACTTGAAGTATGTAATTGGATTGACATCAATACACAAGCTGATTCGTGGGATCCTGGTCTATACCATTGGTGATGTGCCTCTCATTGTACTTGTTTTCCTTCTTATATTTTCCATAAAATTGTCCATTTTTCTCTGATAAACAACAACAAATATAGAGCTGGGATTTACTCTTAAAGTACCCCACTCTCACTAATAAGATTTATCTTTATGTTTTCCTCCTTTGTGTATTTAAGAATGATTTAATACAGTCCAAGTAGTCAAGGAATGTTGGTGAGCCCATGTCTTACTGCCTAAACTTTAAACATTGTTCTTGAATGATATTTTCATTACATGCTAAGCAGAGTTAAACTAGAAGAGTTTATGGTTTGCCCTATCTTCTAGTTCTTTCTCCAGAAGTTGTTTGAAAGTTTCCCTAGAAGTATGCTGAAAGCAAGCCTAGATTTTAATGATATCTTATTTGATCTTAAGCTAAACTTTGTTCTTCTTATCTATTTTCATCCTTTCTGAAAGTAGTCATGTGGATTACTGGATTGTTTGTCTGATAAGTTATCTTTAATACAAGCTTGTCCAAAGAAGTCTATCGTTAGCCCTATCCTTTGGCTGGTTTCAAACAGTACTTAAAAAGGCCTTTTCTTGTTTGGAAAGTTGATAATCCTTGTTGAAATTATTGGCTTTTTCCACTTTCACAACACTCTTAATGTTCCATTCCATCATCTAATTTAAATGATCTTTTGATATAGATGACTTGCCCCATGGACCACTCCTGATAACTGTTGTATAATTAAAACCTTTTATGACTCCATAGCCCAATGGATTAAGTGTTGTTTCATACCCATCCTATCAGCTAAACCTTGTTTTGATATTCACATCTTTACCCCTTTGAAACCCTTTCATTTTCAGGACTTTCCACTCAGTTAAAGATCATACCCGACCAACCAAACAAACAACAAACCTTGTTCTCCATAACTAGCCTAATATCACATTAAAACCTTAAAAGATAAATAAATCTTTGCACTTATAGAGAGATCCCTCTCTGGATTCAGGAGGGCTAGATCCTAGAATCCCAAAGTGGTTCATATGTAGGCTCTGCAGCATTTGTATTTGCCAATCTTGCAAAGTACAGAGACCTAACAAGATCTACATACTTTCTTTAGGTGTCCTTTCTTTCCGCATTTCCAGCACACTATCCTCGATCTAGAATTGGATCTTCATTTCCTTGATTTGCTGCAATATCTCAATCTCTTTCCTCTTTCCATTCTTCTTCCCCTAGACTTTGCACTCACAGCATTACTCGATGTCTCACCAGAGCTTTTACGTCGCATTTCCTCACTAAGGATAGCACCAAAAACATCATCAAACTTTAAAGTACTAGATCCAGAGACAGAGTTACAATGGCCATAACTAAACCATTCCAGATATGGAAATAAGAAAAAAAATAGCAGAGCCCTAACTTCATCATCAAAGTTTACCCCTATAGAACTTAACTGACTAGTAACTGTATTAAAATCATTTAAATGGTTTGCAACAGATCCACCTTCTGACATCTTCATATTAAATTAACATTTCATAAGAAATACCTTGTTTGAGGCCAAGGGTTTTTCATATAATTTCACCAACGCCTTAATCAAACCCTCTGTTTTTGTTTCCTTTGAAATATTGAAGGCTACTGACGTCGCGAGGCACAACCGTACTGTTTCGAGTGCCTTTCTATCGAGAATCCCCCATTCTGCGTCTGTCATAGCCGTCGGCTTCTTTGCTTTTCCGCTCAATGGTAGGTACATATCTTTCTGATACAGATAATCTTCCATCTGCATCTTCCGAAACGGGAAGTTTTTGCCATTAAATTTCTCGACCCTAAACTTACCATCTTCCGCCATTTCTCCCACTCGAACCAGGAACCCTTCTTTCCTATGAGTTTATCAACCAAATAGACCTTCGGATCTGATACTAGTTGTTAGAAAATTATATAATATAGGGAAATGAAACACATAAAATATGTGGAAAACACAAGCACACAAAACACATAAAACCAGAGAGACACAGATATATGTGGTTCACCCAGTTTGGGCTATGTCCACCCCGAACAACCAATCCTTCCTTTCTATTATCTAGCAACATGAAGAGACACAACCTACAACAGATCCGCTGTAATATCCTCTGTTCTCTCTCACAGTCTCCCTATCTGTTTCTCACGCCGAGAATACACATACAATACACAGCTGCAATACAATACCCTCATACAAGCAAGGGGTTGCCTTCTAGGGAAAGAAACCCTAAACTAAACATAACTTCTACCGTCAGATCATCCGCCCCCCTGGACCCCCCAGGCAACGTTTAATTACAGGCAGTGTTGCCGCCACATTAAGGTACAGGGGTCCAACACTGTGATACAAAATAAACGAGATAATCAGGCTCCACACCCAACAAGTCTTAGTGATAAAATAGACACCCTTAAGCTACAAAACAAGCAGAAAACTAAAATTGACGCGTTAGAAATCTTCTGTCCCAAATTTAGAAATAAACATGCCTTAAGAGAATGTCCTCTTGATGCAAAAGTAATAGAGACTTGTGTGATTTGTTCAGAAAACCATGAGACCAAGAATTGTCCTTCAATTCCTAGTCTTAATGATGTATTTCAAGAGGAAACAACTACAAATCCCACAAAATATCTTTGTTTTTTATCTAGAAGACCTTGGCAGGGGCCTCAAACTCAAGGGTTTAATAACCAAATGTATAATCAACCCCCACCAAATTGGAATTCTTGGCAGCAACCTTGGCCTCAATCTCAAAATCAATCTCAATCTTGGGCTCAAGGGATGAAAAATCCCTATGGAAGGTTCTCTTAGTATTATCAGTATCCACAATCTTATACATCCTATCCATCTTATCCAAATTATCCTCCCCAATAAAATCCTCAAAAAAATCCACACCCTCAATCTCAAAATCAAAATCCTCCACTTCCACTACCATTCCCTCAAAAACCAAATCAATTACCTACCCAGCCAATATCAAACCCCAAAAATAAAAATCCTCAGAATACCTATATGATAGAAGGTCAACAATTTCCAACTTATTTAATTACTCCTCTAAATCTTAATGATGTCCAACTTAGATCTGGAAGGATACTTGAAAAAAAGGAACCTTCTATAGTAATACAAGAACAAGACAATTCTGAGGAGGATTATCTACAAGTTAATAAATTTTTTTAGGAAAGCATATCTCTTTAAAACCAAAACATTGAAAAATAAAAATAGAAAGAACCAATGAATTCAACTCCTATGTTAGAGCAACCATCAACATCTACTTCTACACCTCCTTTTCCTAAAAGATTACAAATTGATAAGGGTGTAGAAAAACATATTATGTTGCCTAACTATGATTTCCTAGATGAATTGAGAAATGTTTGCATTAAAATTCCATTACTAGAAGCCATCAAGGAAATCCCAATTTGAGCTAAATTAATAAAGGAGTTGAGTATGAAGAAACAAGGAAGAAAAATAAAGGAAATAAAGAAAATTCAACTAGTAGGACAAATAGCTGACATAATGATAGGAAAGCTTGCCATTCAAAAATATCTAGATCTCGGAAGTCTAGTTGTTGAAACTCATATCGATGTAATTGAAATCCCAAACACATTAATTGATTTAGGAGTAGCAATAAACATCATGAGTAAGAAAACCATAGAACAACTTAAGCTTCTGAATCTTCTTTATACACCCACATTACTACCGTTAGCAGATAGGTCTGTAATCAAACCAGATGGTTTATTAGAAGATATTTCAATATCCTTATATTCTTGGGAGTATCCTGTGGATTTTATGATTTTAACTCCTAAAAATGATCTAGGAGGACATCCTCTTATACTAGGAAGACCTTGGTTAGCTACAGTTGATGCTTTCATCAGCTGTAGATCTGGTGATATGTACATCTCTGATGGTAATTCAACCAAGAAATTCACTTTGTATCCTCCAGTAAGAACAATCACATAAATATATGACAAGAAATGGTTTGATGATGAAGAAGATATACAACCTCTCTTCACTATTTCAAACATTAGTAAAGATAGTCAGATCTTAAATGTTCTAGAAAATCATGAATCTTCTTCAGAATATGGAAATGAACAATTTCAAGAAGAAATAATATTGAATTTTTGTCATCTAGGAAAATGTCTCTTTACTCTATGGAAGAATTTGGCAGCTCTACAATTGAAATATTTCCAAGAAAAACCTTGAACATAAACAAAAACCTAGAAAAATTACAACAAGAGGAGCTAGTCAAAACATTACAAAAACATTCATCTGCAAATGCATGGGAATATACTGACTGAAAGGGATTAGTCCTAAGACTTGCACTCATCACATCTACATAGAGGAAAATTGTAAACCTATCAGACAACCTCAGAGAAGGATGAATCCGAATCTTAGGGAGATTTTCAAATAAGGGTTGCAGAAATTGCTGAATGTCAAATTTATCTATCCCATTTAAAATAGTCAGTGGGTTTCTCCTTTGGTTATTGTACCCAAGAAAAATGGTAATTGGAGGGTTTCCATTGCTTATCGAGAATTGAATAAAGCTACTCCTAAAGATCATTTTCCTTTACCATTTATAGATCAAGTGTTAGATACTTTAGCACGCAAAAATTATTTCTCATTTATGGATGGTTTCAGTGGTTATAATCAAATACAAGTTGCACTTTAAGATCAGGATAAAACCACATTCACTTGCCTTTGGGGAACTTATGCCTACTGAGTACTACCTTTTGGATTATGAAATGCACCTGCAACATTCCAAAGGGAAGTACTAGGAATATTTTCTGATCTAATACATGATTGTGTTGAAGTATACATGGATTACTTTATAGGTTATGGTAATTCATTTGAAGAAGCTTTAGAAAACTTGGAAAAAGTTCTAAAAAGGTGTAAATAAGAAAACCTTTCATTAAGTCATGAGAAATGTTTCATGATGTTTACTGAAGGAATTTTTTTAGGACATCACATCTCAGGAGATGGAATTAGAGTAGATGAGTCAAAAGTTGAAGTCATCTCCAGACTATTAGTTCCAAGTTGTCAGAAAAATGTTAGAAGTTTTCTAGGATTTACAGGGTACTATAGAAGGTTTATAGAAAACTTCACCAAGATAGCATCTCCACGCTTCAAATTACTCATCAAAGATTGTGAATTCAAATGGAATTCTGATTGCCAGTTAGCATTTGAAACCCTGAAAGAAAAAATCTCTGAAGCACCCATCTTAAGAGGGCATAACTGGAAAATACCTTTTCATATATCAACAAATGCATCAAACATAGCTCTAGGAGCTGTGTTAGGACAAAAAGGCCTGATCCCTTATGTCATCTATTATACAAGTAAAAATTTCACTCCTCCAAAGTTGAATTATACTGTAACTGAAAAACAATTCTTAGCCGTTGTTCATGCTATCAATAAATTTATATATTGCATAACATGCTATGAAACTTTTATTCACACATATCACTCTGCAATTAGGTATTTAATGAATAAATCTGTCACTAATAGCAAAGTTATAAGATTGTTATATCTCCTACAAGAATTTAACATCACTATTCTAGATAGGCCTAGAAAACAAAATACAGTTGTTGATTTCCTATCTAGAATTCAAAATATCAAAGACAACACTCTAGTTAAAGATAAATTCCCTGATGAATATCTCTTTGCAATAACTACTAAAACTCCTTGGTTTGCAGATATTTCCAATTACTTAGTTTCAAGGAAATTTCGTTCAAATATGAATGCTAGAGAGAAAATAATAATCATCCAAAAAAGTGAAAAATTTTCATGGACTACTAATGAATTGTATAAGACAGGTCCAGATCTTATTATCAGAAGATGTGTTCAAGAAGATGAGATGCCTGAAATTCTTAAGGCATGTCATGATGAACCCTGTGGTGGAAGTTTTGCTGATAAGAGGAAATCTTATAAAACCATTCATTTAGGATATTATTAGTCATCCATCTTCAAAGATGCTAAAGAATATTTCAAAAGGTGTGACAGTTGTCAAAAGGTAGGGAAACCCGCTCCTTCAAATGAAATGCCATTACACCCTCAGGTACACATTGAACCTTTTGAAAAATGGGCTTTGGATTTTGTTGGGCCTATCAATCCCCCATCCAAAAAAAAGAATTATATCCTGGTATGCACTTATTATGTCACTAAATGGGTAGAAGCTAAGGCATTACCTTTTTCTAATGGATCATCCGTAGTCAATTTTCTTTTTGAGGATATTTTTACTCGTTTTGGTGTTCCACGAGAAATTGTCACATATCAAGGAGCTCAATTTACATCAAATATGGTACAGAAGATGGAAGAAAATTACAAAATCAAGCACATGAATTCCACCCCTTAACATCCACAAGCAAATGGCCAGGTTGAATCTACCAAAAAGGTGATTGAAGGAATTCTCACAAAGGTTGTTCATCTACATAGAAGAGATTGGGCAGAAAGGCTTCCTAAAGCCTTATGGGCCTACAGAACTACATGGAGGAACACAACAAGACATACTCCTTATGAACTGTTTATGGGAGACAAGTCTTGTTCCCCATAGAATTCTAGATCAAAACCTTCAAGATGGCAGTCCAACTATGTAATGTTCCAAATTTTAGCTTCCAAGCTAAATGGAACATTAGAGTTAGCAGCAGCTGTAGCCAGTAAATAAATGGGTATAAAAGCCCATAAGTCTCTTGAGGAGGATAAAAACACTCCAAGTGTGAAAGGAGAAATTCTTTCTAGCCTAATAAAACACCTCCATGTGTGAATAGAGATAAAATGAAGCTGCTTTGACTAAGTTAACAACGCAGTTTTAGTGGAGGAGGAATCCTAGGATGAATAACACAATTTTGGAGGGAGATGTAACTTGGGTTAGAAGTAACCTAATGGTGTGGCCAAGGGAAAGCAAACTCATGTATTATATAAGGAAGAGGATGGAAACATTATTCATCATGTTATAGATCATTATTCTTGGCTGCCAAGAATTGTTGCTGCTTTGCTGCTTAGCAAAGCTACAGTGCTGTTTAACACTGGGTGTTCCCGGGTGGGAATCCCACCTCTTTCTTTTGAGGAGATCATTGGGAGAGTTTTTATTCATCATTCCACATCATGTTTTCAGGGCAAGCTTCAGCCATCTTCATCAGCACAACTTTTCCGGAGTTTGTGTAGTGTTGTTGGGTGCAACAGTGGAAGGGATTGGAATCCTGGCTTCTGAGCTAGTTTCTCATTGGAGGAAGCTTTCCTTCACTTGAGAGATCTGTTTGGAGAGCTCCAGGACTTATTTAATATATGTGGTATCAGACCAGACATTTCTCATACCCTCCCAGTGCTATTTCTTCTAGGGAGTGTGTTATTTTAGAGGCAGTGTTCATTGCATGGTTTGGTGGCTCCATTGGTGAGTTTCCTTGTGATTGAGAGGTTCAACCTTTCATGGGAGGAAGACCTTGAGGGATCCAAATCAGATCAGAAATATTTCAGCCTTGTATACTCTTATGCTTCGGTGTTGCAGTGATTATTCAGTTATTTTCTGAAGATCACATTTGTATGTAGAGTATTTGACAAGAAACCCTTGCCGGGTTATCTTGTATTTTGTATAAGGAGACTAGATCTCTGTTATTCATAATTATTTATCAATATATGAATATATCTATGATTCTCCTATCATTTTATGTGTAAAACCTATCTTAGACTATGCAGTCCCTTGAGTAGCTGCTCCGACATTTTGCAGTCTTGGGGTTTTTAGCACTTTTTGGAAATCCTAGGTGTGGGAGATCTGTTTAACCCACCTAGTTTTCTTTGTTTCAGCTCTATTATTGGATTTAAGTTTAATATTGTCTAATATATGGGATACAGGAGTAAATTTCACTATTTTATTACATTTTTTGTTGGAAATGCGTTTTTGATGCATGTTTTATGAGAAATCCTGAAAAAGGAACATTACAGTGGTATTAGAGCATGATCTCTGGCTCAGCCTGTGAGATCCAGCTATCAGAAGAAGGAGAGATGGAAAAAAGCCAGAAAGCTTCAGTTTGTGCAGGAAGAAAGGAAGATAAGCTTACAAATATTCTTCCAAAATCTATGAAGAGCTTTCAAGGAGAGCTGAAGAAAATGAGATTGAAGATAAAATATCCAAAGGAGGTTGATTCTAGAGCTGAATCTAGATTTTCACATGGTGATTGTGAGCATGTAGCTGCAATCCATGATGCACAGTGCAATCAAATTCCCAGAGCTATCCTGAGATGGATGGGAGGAGGAAGAATGCCTAAGAGAATGACTCTTAGTGATTTGTTGCGGGAGTATGTATCTCAGACTAAGAGGTTTAGAGATCATACTGATTTCCAAGAGTTTTGCAAGATCCAGATGGAGAAGAGCCAATAACAGGATGTAGATAGATTTCTTCTATCTACTTCTTCTGGATCACCTAAATGTTTAGTTGGAGCTTGGGTGAAGGAGCTAAACTCCTATTTGCAGCTGCACCATATTTCCAAAGATGAAGCTATCAGAGTTGCAGCGCTGCATTTTAGAGGTAAGGCTTATGCATGGTGGATTTTTGAATCTTTTTCCTTAAATAATGCCAATACTTTCTCTTATGCAAGATTCATAAAAACATTAATAGAGAGGTTTGGTGAAAAAATTTCTAAGACACATGAGCAAGGAAAACTTGAGAAAACAAAACCCTTGCATGTGATGGAGGAAACTCCATTTCAGAAAACCATGGGAGGAGATGATGTCTTGCATTACACATTGCCGGAAGCAAAAAATCCAGCTCATATTATTGGACAAGAGGGCATAGAGATCTCTTTTTCACAAGAGGATCCAACTGTTAAGATGTTTCCCAGACACATTGAGAGAGATGAGGACAACAACGTTGTCACATCTAGAGTACATCCAGTGCCTCATGCAGAGGAGGGAGGAGTGCATGCTCCAACAGGAGGGATTCTTGTGCTTTTGCAAGAAGTTCCCCATGATCTCATACATGGAGGTCCAAGCACAATTAGTGAGCAGCATGATTGTGCAGCATTGCCACTGTAAGGAGGAGGAAGGGAGGAAGAGCAGGATCATTTAATTAGAGGTACACTCCCTTCTCTATTTCAAAGATCTAGTGAAAGAAATAGGTAGACTGTATTGCGCTGTGAGAGTAAGGGCAAGGTTGCCCAACCACATGAGCAGTCTACTCTTGACATTGATGTCTCACTACATGGAGGCATTCCACCTGGGAGGCCACCTGATCTTCAATTGATGAGAGATATCTTATCTTTGGGTTCGCCACTCTTGGATTTTGAAGAGGTGAAGAGTTTGGAGGAGAAATTTGGCATGGGGTATGTCAAAGTAGTAGGCAGCAGCATAAGTGGAGCTTTACATGCCATATCACCAGTGCTGTCACTGAGGAGGATTGATCCTCATTGGAGATCTCAGCTTTTGGTAGAGTACTCCAAGGATCTTGGTGCAGGCATGATTCTTGATGACCTGGATGGAGATGACAGATACATGGTGGATGATGTGGTCATCTATTCCTATGGTAGGATATTCTAGTCTCAAGGAGAAGCTGCTACATGCATCACATGAGGACTTCTCTTCTATGCACTTTGATGCATATTTCTAGTTGATGGAGGAGTTCACTTGGGAGGGCATCCAGCATGACATATATCATCATATGGAGAGATGCATAGCCCAGATGGTGAAAAAGAGGATGTCACAGCCACCTTCCTACTCATTGGGAGTGAGGGAGAATTTCCAATTGAGCCATTTCAGCTCAAGACCTCAAGTACATGATGGGGGAGGTATCATTTCATAATTTGTTTCATACTTATTTTCATTATTTGAGCAACATGATGTAACAAGAAGAATCATCTCTTCTTGTATATTATATGATGATGTACTTGCAACTACTTGTAGCATTGATTTTGGCTATCCTTTTGATGAGCTGTGGGGGAAGCCACATGATTCTTGGTGTGAACCATTGACACCATATTGTAACTTCATTTTTTCATCTTATGATATGACTCTGGCAGCAAAAATTGGTTGGTAAAGCACTTTTTAAGTCTTATTTTGATGCAGGCCAAGGGTGCACTGTGTTGGTTCCATGAGAGGGACCAAGATTCACTCTTTGGTTGTCATTTGGCAACTTGTTCCTATTGTACTTTGCTTCCATATATTGCTGACATGTTTATGATCATGAGGAGCTTTGTTTGGAGAGTGGGCTTAATATGGAGGATTCCCATTGGGAGCATGACTCTCCATACTTTATATGTTGTACCTTTCAGGAGGAACCATGGGCAAACCATGATTGCCACATCACACTTTTTATCTTCTTGTGGGATGGACCACTTGGAGAACTTGAGGAGGCATTTCATGGCTGAACTATTTGTCGGGACATCATACAAGTTGAACACCTTGTTCTTATTCTATGACTTGTATGAGGGAGATATGAGGTAGCAACAAAGGTTTTTGTGGCTATGGTTGCACTTGGGAGAGTATGCACAAAATTCTTCCCATACTTTTCATGATATTTCTGAAGAGAAGAAAGGCACATTCATGGTGCAAGGAGGCTACCCTTCAGCATTGGAGGATCATGAGAGACTTCCATGTCGGAAGATTATCTTCTCACATAGCAGCATTATGGTGGATGGCTTTGGGATGTGGAATGTCAAAGGGAGAAGTCATGGAGCCTTATTCTCAAGGCCTACAGTGCTGTCACATGGGAGTGTGTTCTTATTGATGGAGTGTTCCAAAGAGTATGTGTATCCCTTCTTGCAAATTTTTGTTAGCAAATCCTCATGGGGGAGCTTAGACATGGACCTCACTTTTAACCTACTCACTATGTATGGTAGGGAATGAATTTATGTACTTGTTGATTACTCCATTGAGTATTTGTACTTTCCCACCATGTTTGAACAGTGCATTGCTCCTCGAAAGAGCAAGAGTATTTTTGGGTTTCATGGTCACTTTAGGGCCAATGTTTATGATGATAGTAGCCCATGTATACATGACTTTGGGAAAGTGTATTGTTATCTTATTTATGTACAACTGATATACATTTATGCTTACTTCCCCATGTTGGGAGAACAAACATATATAGTTTTTAACTTGTTGCAGGACCACTTGCCTTATGACATTCTCAACCAGCAGTTGGGAGAACTGCACTGTGTCCACCAGAGATATCATATGTATCATCCAAACTTGCACACAATCTTCAGCCATTTTCTGATTTGGATGCCATGTGGTGATGATGTTCCATTCATCTTGAATGGGATGGTTTGGGTTGGCATGACTCATGATTTTGGGGGAAGAGTCCTTGGAGGCTCAATCTTCTTCTTTCCATTGGAGGGCAATCATGTTTTAGCCCAAGATCAACATGCCCTTTATACTTATCATGAGTGGAGAGGAGGACAGCGTGGGATAGGCCCTTTTTCCTATCATGTACATTCATTCAGCCCACCTACATTTCAGGAGCCACAGGTGGAGCATACTTTTCATGAGTTACCATGTTGGAGGGTGACTCACTTCATTTGGATGATAGCATGGGTGAAAGAGGCACTCATTCACCATGTTGATCATCACTCCTACTTTGTGGAGGCCATGAGATAGATAGCATGTGTCCATTCACACTTTCCACCTTTGATTGATGCAGACACTTTGGTTTTTCACACTTGGGAGGAACCATTAGATGACAGTTTATTTGCAGATTCTCTTGATGCCATGATGGAGGCTATTGATGGAGGCCACATGAGGAAGAGGGGAGAAATTTTTTTCTCCTTATGCATTTTCTTGGGGATAAGCAAATATTTTGGAGGGGTGTTACACATTAATTTTTCACCGTCCCTGCAATCCCCCGTCTCGCACATTGGAGGGCCTTTTCTGTGACTTGTGAGCAGTGACATGACCTGAAACCAATTTCATGGCATCCCCCTTGACAAGGAAAATCATTCCTCTAAAGACAGTTTCCTGTAAAAAAACCCTAAAAATAGACCTTTTGGCCTTGGCGCGACCAACCAGTTCAGCCCTCGCGCCAATGGGGGAAATCCACCAAAGAGGGCGCGCCAACTAGCGCTCTGTCCTAGTGTATTACTCGTGCCAAGCTTAATAAGCATTGTTTTTTTTTAAATAAATGGCAAAATTTTGATTCCAACCAACTCCTAAATGAGTCTCTAAAATGAGTTGGGAGGTTTGGCTCTAGATCTACATGTAGGGGAAGTGGTTTTCCACCTATCATGGAAGCCTCCTCGAGGATAGGGCCAATCCCACCATTGTAGGGATCCCAACTCCCCTTCCACCATCTATATAAGCTTGTCATTTTCCCTTTAAAAGCTAGCCTGAATAGAGTTGAATCAGTAGTAAGGAGACTATCATCAAAAATTCAGAGAGAGAGAGCCTTGTCCCATCCCGACGAGCTTCATCGAGACGTGCTTCGCTGTTGACCCGCTGAAGGAAGTTCCAGCGTCAGAGCTCATGAGGTTGTATCTTTCTTTCATTGTGATTAATAATAAATGACTTTGATTATGGTTCCTTTCATATGTTCATGTCTTATGTTATGAATTATATCTTCTCTGACTGATATATGGTTGCATATATTAGGTTTTACGCTTGTCTGTTGCTGTTTCTTCGTGTACATGCAGGTGTTCAAACGTGCTAAGCAGGAGAATTGTGATCTATCGAAGCAAAGGACAAAAGCTCCATCTTCTCTACAAGAAACAACAGTGTGGGACTTAAGGTAGGCCTCTTGTCGCATCTTGGTCTTTTGTAACTAGGAACCTGCATCTTAGTGTGACTCAGTTGTTACTAGACCCGATTTGGGCTAGTAGGGATTTCCTCTGTCCGCACAGGGGATTTACCTCTCCAACAAACTGGCGACTCCAATAGGGAATTGATTGGAGTTTGTCTTGTCTCTTTCGATTGCTTTTGGCTTTTGTCTGCTTGATTTTCTCTTCTGGTCTGTCTCCTTCTGGTGTAAAACCTCTGTTCAGCCCCAGAGGATTAGATCTGACCTCTGCTTTTCTGAAATTTTCATCTTTTCATGGTTGGCTTGATTGGCGTAGTTTCCACCCTGACAGTCGTGTCCATTGGCGCAGGTTTCCAGTTCATCACTTGCGCCATCCCCTGTCTGGTGCCGATTACAGCCAGACAGTCGCACCATTTCCTATAGGTTCTAGGGTTTTCCCTTTTCCGGGAGTTTTTTGGGTCAATACTTTTGCTTCTGGGTTCTTTTTAGATTTTGCTTGAAGTGGTGAGTCTGGTCTTGGTTGGGAGAAATTCTTTGTTTTTTCATTTTCAGGCATTGGTTCTTGTTGTCAGTTAGCAATCCACGCCAATTGACATTGGTGCTAGTTGGCAGTGAGCAAGTCGCACCAGTTGGCGCTAGTTTCACCTACAAAAGTCGTGCCAATTTCAGGGTGTGTGAAAATTGAGATTTTTTCCCTAAATCCTTCACCAGTGTGTCTTTCCCTTCCGGTCTTTTCTCTGTATGAGCATAGATTACATTGCTCATTGTTCAGCTAAAAATTCTTCTTTCTTTGATTGGTCAATGTAAAGGGAATGAATGCCTTGTTTTGAGCTCATGCTTTGGAACTCTTTTTATGCTTGACCTCATATGTCTTGTAGCTTTTTGAGGAATTTCATTATAAAGTGTTTAAAACAACGATTGCATTCTTAGTATTTGTTGCATCTCTTTTACATTCATCCTGTCGTTAAGGAGATTTGCGTTCATTTAGTTTTCATCTCAGAGTTGGCTTTTCGTTAAAATGCATTAGATCACATTGCATTGAAAAGTATTTTTTGAGATTTATCATTGAACTTAGATCACATTGTTTAATGATTGAAAGCTAAAAATTGCATTGAGTGCATTCTCTTTCATTAAAAGCATGCATTAAGTAGATTCTCATTTCATCAAAAAATGCATTAGGTGTATTCTTTTCATTTGAAAAGAAAAAGTAAATTGTGCATAGATTACAATTGCATAGTTTTAGAAAAAAAGAGGATTTTGCATAGATTACATTGCATTATTTGCATCGTTGAATGTTTTAGACTATTTTTTGGATAGTGAAAGTCATCTAGTTTGGAAAAATTTTGTTTACAGTGTTGTTGTTTGTTGCATCATTGTTTGAAACTCTTCCCTTAACTAGATAACATTCATCGAATTGAAAAGTTTTCTTTTCTAATATAGCTGCATATAGGAGATTATCAGATGACATACGGTAGGGCCTTGAAATCGAGACATAATTGAAGATCAACGATAAAATTTATTGAATTAGCCTAAGGAAACATTGAAACATTAGCAAAATATCTAGAGGTCTAGGCTAGTGACGTGTTCCGACGTCGTTAAACCTAGTAGCTGTCATTCACCTCTTGGCTTTAGATAGCGCTAGTATGGACTTGTGCTCCCCGTACCATCATGTATATAAACGGAGACCCCAATAGGTTGTTATCCTTTATTCTTAGGAAGCCGAGTCTGCCGCCATATACCCGTGATACACCAGACACAACATTCGGGGAGATTTCCTACACGTACGTCAAGTCCTTGGTTGATTTCTCTTTCATTTTGAAACCAAGGTGTATATTGCGGTTCACGGATATCTGGTACACCCTTTTGCCTAGATTTCCAGAGTAGTCATTTCGATCTTTTCTGACTCATTAAATTTGAAAGGATCATGAAGCGCTTGTCCTTTCACACTTGTTTCCAATATGAAAGAGATAGAGTCACCTTTTCCAGCTGGAAAACTTTATTATAATGAAGCCAAATGAGTTAAAGTTAAATAGGACTCAAAGTTTTCCAGTTGGTTATAATTGGCTTTCTTTGAGTCCCCCACCTGCTGATCCTACGATTGGTCAAGAGTCATCCTTGGTCGATCCTGCTCCTCCAGAAATTCAAATTCAGGAATCCATTCCCTACCAACCATTGGTCATGGGATTGGTTGAGCTAGCCCCATCTACGGTGCACTAGGTATTTTCTGTTGAGAGTGGATCTCACACCCCTCATGTTCTTCTTGTTTCTTTAGATTCTTCGGACTTGGAGAGAGATTCTCCTGTCCCTACACCTCAAGAAGTGACTCCTCCGCCTCCCGTGATGGAGGTCCTAGAGGATACCCCTCCCACCTTTGAGATGGAGGTCGTGGAGGATGCTCCTTCTTCTATCGTAACACCAGGGGAAGACCATCTCGGTTTGATGGTAGCCCCTCTGACTAGTTTGGTCGCTTCCTTTGACTGGAGTCGATTTGTAGGATACCACCTTCCATCTTATGTGCCTTTTGAGATAACGGTACAAACCTATGGTCTAGTCGTACCTAGCACTGTTATAGATGAAGGCACGTCTATTAGTGTTCTATCCTCAACTACTGAACAAGCTTTCGGTTCACCGCCGCTTGTTCCTGTTACGCAGAATCTGTTGGCGCTTAACAGAAGAACTAGTCAACCGTTAGGGATCCTTCCAAGGTTACCTGTTACTTTGGGAGGTAAAACTGTCCATATGGATGTGATGGTTGTTCCAAGCCCCTTGGATTTCAATCTACTTTTGGGGCATGATTACACCTATGCCATGGGAGCGCTTATTTCCTCCCTTTTCCATGTGGTCGGTTTTCCACATGAAGGATGGATCGTGACCATTGATCAGATTTCGTTCTTCGGTCCTGATGTGGCAACTAGCCCACCATCATCCCTTCCTGGTTTTTATCCACCCGTTGTATCTGCCCCACCGCAGGTCAACTATGTGGCTACCTACCATGTGCCTATACTCAGTGATGATGCCTTTGTGCATAGTGTGCTGGGGGCATTGGGTCCCGATTTCCAAGATGTTTTTCTCCCATCGGATGAGAACCTCTTGGAAGCCATGAATTCTTCTTCATCATGATAAAAAGCTGGTCAGAACAAAGTTCATTTTCTTGTGTCAAGCTCCTTAAAAAATGAAACAAGCTCTTCGGATCAGAGTTTATTTTCTTGTGTCAAGCTCGTTAAAAAATGAAACAAGGTTCTCAGAGCACAGTTAGTTTTCTTGTGTCAAGCTCCTTAAAAAATGAAACAAGCTATTGTAAGGATAGTTCTTTTAATGTGTCAACCTTGTTAAAACAATGAAACACGTCCCTGCTCAATTCAAGTCTTTGATAAGATCTCGTAAAATACCAGTCGTGTCTTTTCCTTAATCTCGTAATTTGAACCTTCACTCCATCTGCCTTATATATGGACTAAAGCTTGGGGGGCATGTACCTCGAATTGAGTCACCATGCTGGGGGCATGCCTAACTTTTCAAGCATAGTTTGTTTCCATTTCAAGCTTATGTAAAAATGAAACCAACTTCAAGCAGAGTTTCCTGATTTCAAGATTGTGTAAAAATGAAACCATTCCCATTTTACCTCTTGTGATTGCCATTTTATCAGCCTTTTGCCAGATGAGCCTTGGTTTTCTCACTCCATCGTCATTATCTGCTTTGCTGATTATATGCCTTCACTTGGTTGTTTTACCCGTTCCTAAGGAACCGCTATGATGAGTGGTCTTGTTAGCCAGCCTCTTGACCTTTACTCATTCTAAGTAGTTCCACCATTATCAGAACCGGTTGCTACCCTTTATACCACTGGTCCCTGAGGAGGAATCATCTTTCAGCTCTTTTCTGACTCTTGAAAATTGAAAATATTGCCGAGTTGCTTGTCGTTTTGAACTTGTTAAATTGGTTGCAAAGCTATATCTACCCAGTATACGTTTACCCCCTTTTCTGGTTGGGATAGATTATTTGCCAAAAATGAATACAATAGCCTATCGCGACTAGGAGGTTTTCTTAGACACAGTTTTTTACCTTTTCGGATCTGAGGAACTATCTACGAAAAGTGACTGTTGGATTTTACTTTTCTGTTGTCTTTTCAAACTCTCTAAACATGAAAATATGTCGAGTTATTCCTTTGTCAGACTCGTTAAAACCTGATGACATTGGATTCAGTCTTAATGACGATACTCGAGTTTCTCCTTCCTAGGGCTCGTTAAATGTACTAGGATGGATTCGTCTGAAGGAAAAATTTATATGACAAGTATATGGTATCCTCTTCAATCTTGTGTAAAAATAAAGAGGTACTCGCCAGAAATGGTGGGGGAAAATGGAACCAGTATCATAGTCGCATCGGCAGTATGTTGCTCTTGAACATGGCACTTGTCTGCATTTGTGTCGGGTTGGGGGCATCTCATCTTGTTCTCTGCTTACCTCTGTGGGTTTGGGTGATCCCTTTTGACCTCTCATCTGCTCTTTGCATCTTCATCATGACCTCTGATCTTTTGGTGTCAAATACTGCCAAATCCACTGTCGTGCCACTGATATGTTCAAGAGAAGTTGACCTCTGCAGTTTCAGCCCTCCTCTGATTCTCATCTGATCCTAATTCACAACATTATGTTCCTCTGTCTCGCATCAATGATTTGGGAAACACTATGGCCCACCTTCGATCAAGGTCACTTCCTGTCGACTCCAGCTCATTATCCAGGAAGCTAAGCTAAAGACTCCCTTCCGGTACCTTGGAGCTTGCATGCCTCAATGGCAGGTTCTTCACATTCGACGCAAGGTTTTAACCATTGGGATTCGACCGAATGATTCTGTGGGTGTTCGACGTCAGCTCACTGTTCACATTCTATGGATTGTACCTATAGTACCTTGAGGGCCATTGTAATTATTGGTGGTACCTCTCGCGTCTGTTAACAGCTTTCATCATTGGATGGTAATCAGATGATGTTCTTGCATGTTCGACATCAGCTCACTTATTCACGTGCTAGAACTTGTACTCTGTTTGGGTCGAGATGGAGCGCAAGACCCTGGAATTTTTTCTGTTGGATTTTTGTGGATTATCATGATTGGTTACATGACTCATTGATCGGATGGTTGTGACCATACCTGAGTCTATTTATCGATCCTCATTGGATGGCTGCGTCCATGCCTTCGATCTTGATTATTGTATACTCTATTATGGATGGCTGCGCCCATACCACACATCATGTATTTGAGATATCAATTGTACTTGTCTACGCAGGTTTTTCGACGGCAGTGTTTTAATTTGGACATGTTCTCGTAAAGCATTTCACCCCTCTCTCTCTCTCTCTCTCTCTCCCAGGCCTCATGCTTTAGGGGGCATCTTTTACACAGTAATTTGTCACCGTCCCTACAATCCCCCATCTCGCACATTGGAGGGCCTTTTCTGTGACCTGTGAGTAGTGACATGACCTGAAACCACTTTCATGGCATCCCCCTTGAACAGGACAATCATTCCTCTGAAGAAATTTTCCTGTAAAAAACCCTTAAAGTAGACCTTTTGGCCTTGGCACGACCAGCCAGTTCAGCCCTCGCGCCAATGGGGGAAATCCATCAAAGAGGGCGTGCCAACTAGCGCTTTGTCCCAGTGTATTACTCACGCCAAGCTTAATAAGGATTGTTTTTAAAAAATAAATGGTGGAATTTTGATTCCAACCAACTCCTGAACGAGTCTCTAAAATGAGTTGGGAGGTTTGGCTCCAGATCTCCATGTAGGGGAAGTGGTTTGACACCTATCATGGAAGCCTCCTTGACGATAGGGCCAATCCCACCATTGTAGGGATCCCAACTCCCATTCCACCATCTATATAAGCTTGTCATTTTCCCTTTGCAAGCTACCCTGAATAGAGATGAATTAGTAGTAAGGAGACTATCGTTACACAGCTGGAGAGAGAGAGCCTTATCCCATCCCGACGAGCTTCATCGAGACGTGCTCCGCTGTTGACCTGCCAAAGGAAGATCTAGCGTCAGAGCTTAGGTTGTATCTTTCTTTCGTTGTGATTAATAATAAACAACTTCGATTATGGTTCCATTCATATGTTCATGTCTTATGTTATGAATTATATCTTCTCTGACTGATATATGGTTGCATGTATTAGGTTTTACGCTTGTGTGTTGTTGTTTCTTTATGTACGTGTAGATGTTTGAACATGCTAAATAGGATAATTGTGATCTGCTGAAGCGAAGGATGGAAGTGCCATCTTCTCTGCAAGCAACAGCAGCATGGGACTTAAGGTAGGCCTCTTGTCACATCTTGGTCTTTTGTAACTAGGAACCTGCGTCTTAGGGTGACTCAGTTGTTGCTAGACCCGACCTGGGCTAGTAGGGATCGCCTCTGTCCGCAAAGGGGATTTACCTCTCAAACAAGGGGAGGACTGTAATGTTCCAAAATTTTAGCTTCCAAGCTAAATGGAACATTAGAGTTAGCAGCAGCTGTAGCTGGTAAATAAATGGGTAGAAAAGCCCATAAGTCTCCTTAGGAGGATAAAAACACTCCAAGTGTGAAAGGAGACATTCTTTCTAGCCTAATAAAACACCTCCATGTGTTAACAGAGATAAAATGAAGTTGCTTTGACTAAGTCAACAACGCAGTTTTAGTAGTGGAGGAAGAATCCTAGGATGAATAACGCAATTTTGTAGGGAGATGTAACTTGGGTTAGAAGTAACCTAATGGCATGGGGCCAAGGTCAATCAAACTCATGTATTATATAAGGAAGAGGATGGCAACATTATTCATCATGTTATAGATTATTATTCTTGGCTGCCATGAATTGTTGTTTCTTTGCTGCTTACCAAAGTTGCAGTGTTGTTTAGCACTAGGTGTTCCCGGGTGGGAATCCCACCTCTTTCCTTTGAGGAGCTCATTGGGAGAGTTTTTATTCATCATTCCACATCATATTTTCAGGCCAAGCTTCAGCCATCTTCATCAGCACAACTTTTCCAGAGTTTGTGTAGTGTTGCTGGGTGCAGCAGTGGAAGGGATTGGAATCTCGACTTCTGAGCTAGTTTCTCATTGGAGGAAGCTTTCCTTCACTTGAGAGATCCGTTTGGAGAGATCCAGGACTTATTTCAGATCTATGGTATCATACTACACATTTATCATACACTCCCAGTGTTGTTTCTGCTATGGAGTGTGTTAGTTTAGAGGTAGTGTTCATTGCATGGTTTGGTGGCTCCATTGCTAAGTTTCCTTGTGATTGAGAGGTTCAACCTTTCATAGGAGGAAGACCTTGAGGGATCCAAATCATATCAGAAATATTTCAGCCTTGTATACTCTTATGCTTCGGTGTTGCAATGATTATTCAGTTATTTTCTGAAGATATCATTTGTATGTAGAGTATTGGACAAGAAACCCTTGCCGGGTTATCTTGTATTTTGTATAAGAAGACTAGATCTATGTTCTTCATCATTATTTATCAATATATGAGTAGATATATGTTTATCCTATCATTTTTTGTGTAAACCCTCTCTTAGACTGCGCAGTCCTTTGAGCAGCTACTCCGACATTTTGCAGTCTTGGGGTTTTAGCACTTTTTGGCAATCCTAGGTGTGGGAGATCTGTTTAACCCACCTAGTTTGCTTTGTTTTAGCTCTATTCTTGGATTTAAGTTTAATATTGTCTAATATATGGGATCCATGAGTCCATTTCACTATTTATTACATTTTTTACTGGAAACGCGTTTTTTATGCATGTTTTATGAGAAATCCTGAAAAAGGAACATTACAAACTGGGACTTGATTTGACAGAAGCATAGACTAGAGAAAATTAATGAATTAGATGAAATCATATAAGATTCAGTCCAAAGAACCAGCATAGTCCAGCAGCAAAGGGCTAAATGGCATGACAAGTATATCAAAGAGAAGAAGTTTTAAGAAGGGGATTGGGCACTCTTGTTTGACTCAAAATTCAAGGATTTTCAAGGGAAATTTTAGACTCATTGGCTTGGGCCATATGAGATTGAGAAACTCTTTGAAAATGGAGTAGTGAATATTAGAACAATAGATGAAGAAAAGGTATCATTTCTTGTAAATGGTCATAGGCTGAAAGTATATCATAAGCCACTTTCAGGAGAAGAGTTTGTTAGAAAATTTTAGGACAACATTGATATGGAGTTAGTGAAGAAGAATTCTTCTTCTTCACTAACTTAGCTTTTATTTTTATATTATTATTAAAAAATAAATAAATAAATAAATAAAGTATAAGTATGAAAACCAATCAATGATTGGCATACTTATGCAGAAAGTATAGAGTGAAAATCAGAACTTTTTGACATCCTATACTTTCATTTTTTTTCATTTTTCTGTAAAATAAGTGTTCATGTTTACAAAATACAAATTGCAAAATTCATTTCATTTCACTCCATAATTCATCTCATTCCATTTCCATTCTGTTTCACTTTAAGTTCATCATAATATTTTTCACTCCATATTCATTTTCCATCTCACTCCACATTCACATTCCATATCCATACTTCATACTTCTTTTTGACAGATCACAGTCCATAGCTACATCATATTCTGTAGAAAGGCACATTCTGCAGCTATTCATTTTGTAGCTGATTCTGTCCTGCAGCTAATATGATCCTGCAGTCTACTCCAACAAATAAGGATAATACGATTACAAAGAGGAACTATGGGACTCTATTCTAAATATCACCATGCCAAAAAAAGGAGGACCTAAGGAATAGACACAACATACAACAAGATCAAGTTCTAAGGTAAATTGTGTAAAATTATTTTAATAGAAAAAAGTTAAAACATGAAATAGATACAATGTGTATAATAATAATGTTTCCTAAACAACCTATCATTCGAATTGATTAACATATATTGGCCATATCCCTTATCCAACATTCCCTAACGGTCCTCATTAAAGCCTTGATTAATGACTAACTGTCATAATCACAAACGTAACCTACTAGTCCACATCTCTTTAAGATTGTATCATTCACTTATTTCACCACAAGTTCATCATAAATTCTCCATTAGATCCATAGACACTTCATTTTCCCTCATATCTTAATTACCTCCACCCATTCACCTCCATTACACTTTGCAACCAATCCATCTCTAAGTACAGAGAGGTAATTCTGTGTAATGTTCCCAATTTTTAGCCTCAAGCTAAAAGGAAAATTATAGTTTGCATATTTCATTTTGTTGAATAAAATGGGTAAGGAGACACCTTAACCCCTTTTGATGGAGAAATAACACTCCTTGTGTGAAAGGAGGAATAATAAAGTAGTTGATTTGAGCACCACATGGTGTGAACATGATTGGATCATGCTTGATCTCATCATTTTGATCAAGTCAACTAAAACTATCTAGATACATTGAACCTTATTGGACAACACAGTTTTAGTGGAGGCTCCACTTGCATGGGCTTGGTGGCAAGTGTGAATGGGACCCATGGTGAGAGGATTTCATTTACTTTATAAAGAGGAGATGGCAACCCATTTTTATTATGCATTAGCTTATTATTTTTGTTGGGTCTGCAAAGACTTGCATCCCTAGGCTGTTTATCAGGGTTGTAGTGTTCTTGAACCCAAGGGTGTTCTTGGTCAGGAATCCCTACCTCATCCTCAAGGAAGGAGAGGGTTTGAGCTCCATTTTCTCATTTTTTCATTTGGCCAAGCTTAATCCTTCAGCTATAGCATTATTCTGTTGGGAAAAAAACATTTAGTTGCTGGGTGCAGCAACAAAGGAACTCATAGAGTCATTCCTTGGCTAGTTCTTCAGTGGATATCTTGTATATTCTTTGGCGGAGTAGCAGAGGAGACTTTCGGGCATCATTTCAAATCTTTGGCACCAGGCCAATCACTCACCATCTCTCACAACGCAGTCTAGGGCAAAAACTGCGTTATTTATGTAGGCAGTTGCTGGGAGGGTCATTTGAGCTTGTCAGGCGAAGTGTTTTGAGTGAAGGATCAGCCCTTTTGCATGAGAGCAATATCAGAGGAGGGCATGAGTATTTCAGATCTGCCATAGCATCATTCTCATTTTGATTCAGTTGCAGTGACAAGTTATTTGTCACATTGTACATTTTTCGGCATTTCTAGCAATCTCTCCTAGATTGGCTAGAAATCTTGTATTGGAGACCATTCTTCTATTCTTTGGAATTTATTTATATGTATCAGACATATTTCATGTATTGAAATTTATAGTAGCAACTAATCTCATAGAGATAGTGCAGTTACTGCTTTCCAGCATTTTGTGCAGTTGCTGTATCTCATGTATTTCATGTGTTATCTTTGGAGATTGATTCCCATTGCATGAGGGGTTTATTCCTCATGATTTTTCTATATATTGTTGTTGATATATTAATGAACATTATGGCTGTATTATATTTCATCTTATTTTGCATTCATATTTGCAGAGTTTAATGGTTATGTTGATGTATTATTGTAAGCTCTCTCTCTGAGCATTCTTTTAGGGATCTAGTTTGGGGAGATCTGAATAACCCATCTAGAGTTATTTCCTTGAGCCAATCTTCTGGAAGAGAAGTTTTTATGAGTTAAAAAGGGAATCCCACCCCCATTTCAGCTTATTTTTAAACTGCTTCCCTTATACAGCATCCTTGAGGACCATATTGCGGAAATTCCCGAAAAAGGAATGTTACAGTGGTATCAGAGCATCAATCTTGGCTCAGCCTGTGCAGCCCAAGATAATATTCCATTAGAAGGAGAAGCTCCTCATTTAGAAGAGGAGATGTACAGAGAAAACAAGAAAAGAGGAATGACGGAAGAGGAGGTTTCCCTTCTTCTTTTCTAGACCATGGAGGGTAGCATTGAAGACCTTGAGGAGAAAGAAAGGGAAAGCTTGGGAGATTTTCTGAGAGGGTTTGTAGATGAAGCAAGCCCTAGTTGTGACCACATTGGGTGTGAGCATTCAGCCACACATGCAGATCCATAGCGCAGTCCATTGCCCACTTGCATTGACGGGAGGATGGAGGAAGGAGATGAAGCCATTGGAGGAGCAGCGCTACAACTCAAAGGTATGGCTCATGATTATTCGTTTGAAAATTATGCTTCATATTGTCATGAAAATGTAAAAAATATGATGCATTCACTAAGGGTTTGGTGAAGAAACTTGATGGAATTCAAGGTGGATCATCATGTATCATAACTTCAAACACTTTGCATTCTTTGGGAGGAAACATGAAACAAACTACTTTCCTTATTTTCGAAGGGGATGAAAACATGTATGATGGCTTTCTAAGGGCAAGATCCCCATTGTGTGAAGGCCCCTCTACCATTTGTGAAGTCATGGAGGTACTTCCTTCAAGAGATGACCAAGATCTAAGGTCACTCCTTGATGATGAGGTAATCTCAATTATTGATGGGCAGGATGAGCATATGAGATCTAACAGCATCGTCCCATTGGAAGGAGATCCATTTCCACATGGAGGTGAAAAGGGAGCCTTTTCTTCCATTAGAGGAGCCCTTGCACCTTTGCAAGAAGCTCCAAATGTTTTAGCATGTGGAATTCCATGGCACAATTCCGGACTCATATCTAATAGTTTTTGGGGATTGTGAGATGGAGGAGGAAGAGAATGATCAACATCAAGGGTTGATACACCCTTATCTATTCCAAAAAAATTTTGCACAAGAGAAGGAGACTGTACAGCATAGTGGAGAGAGGGACAAACCAATCCACTTATACATAAAGTCCACTTCTGAACTTGATGTCTCACTGTATGGAGGCATTCCAATCAGAAGGCCAACTGATCTAGAGTTTATGAGGGGCATCTTGTCATTTGGTTCACCACTATTGGATTCTGGAGAGGTGAAGACATTTGAGGAGTCCAGCACAACTTAGAGAGTTTGCGATAAACCCAAGGAGGAGGGAGACACTCTCTCATTTTCAGTATCACCCACTCTCATCAGTTATACTGCGCTGACAGAGTTTGCTGCAGGGATGGAGGATGAAATCTTCATGATGCAGGATGACTGCTCCATAGATTTGATGGGGAAGAGGATATTTCATTTGAGGGAGGACTCTTTTACACATGGGAGTGGATGGAGGCCACTCATGCTTACTTTGACCCAGCTTGGGAGATTCCTTTTGGATGACAGCTTCTCATGGGAGGCCAACTTCCAAAGGACACCATCACTATTTGAGTATGAGCAACTGCATGATGGGCATGGAAAAATTTTGGAGGATGAATTTGGCATGGGGGATGTCAAAGTAGCAGGCAGTGACATGAGGGGAGTATCACATTGTAGATTACCAGCACTGTCTATGAGGAGGATAGATCCGGGTTATAGGTCTCAACTCTTGGTAGAGAACTCCCAAGATATAGGTGCACGCATGATTTTGGATGACTTGGATGGAGATGATAGGTACATGGTGGATGATATGGTCATCTATTATTATGACATAGTCTTCTTGACTAGGACCTCTAGTATCAGGAAGAAACTATTACATGCAGCACATGAGGACTTCCTAGCTATACACTTTGATTCATACTTTGCTTTGCTAGAGGAGTTCATTTGGGAGGGAATTCAGCATGATCTATATCAGCATATGGACAAATGCATAGCCCAGATGATTTTGGAGAGGTTGGCACAATCATTTCCCTACTCATTGGAGGTGAGGGAGAGCGTTCAGATGAGCCATTTTAGCTCAAGGACCAGGGTACATGGTAAAGAAGGTATATGTTTTCATTTTGGTTCACCTTTCTTTACTTTATATGAGTAGCTTGATGAGATAAGGATTATCACACCTCCTTATGCTCCTTATTATGATGTAATTTTGGCCCATTGTAGCAATGGGAATGGCTATTTTCATGATGGTTTGTGGGGGAAGCCACATACTTCTTGGTGTGCACCATTGGCACTAATTTGTACTTTCATGTTTTCACCTTATGAGATGTTTGTGGCAGAAAACAAGTGGCTATTAAATCAATTGTTTTCTCTTGTTTTGAGGCAATCATGGAATGCACTGCGCTTGTTCCTCATGTGGAACTATGATTCACTCTCCGGTTGCCATGTGGCAGCTTGTTTTCATTGTATTTTGCTTCCATATGTTACCAATGTTTGTATACTCATGGGAGGCTTTGTTTGGAGAGTGGGCTTGGAGTTGAAGATGCTCATTAGGAGCATGATTCTCCCCTTTTCACATGTTATATTTTTTAGGAGAAACAATTGGCACACCATGATTGCCATGTCACTACTTTTCTCTTCATATAGGTGGAGCTATTGGGAGAAAATGCGTTACTGGAGGAGGCACTTCATGGTTGATTCATTTTGTGGGGAGGCTTGCGCCAATTGTAGAGGCCAAGACATTTCAGCCCAATATCAGCAACCCCCTCACACTTATCATAAATGGAGGGAGAAACTACTTGGATGGAAAAATCTAAACTCTCCATTCAACCCCAACATGTTGCATAGATTTGGGGTTGAGGATTGATTTGTTGAGCTACCTAGGATGGCTCATTTCATTTGGATGATTGCATGGGTGAAGGAGTCATTAATTTGGAATAAGACTTCCCATGTTTTTCATCACTCCTACCTTGAGGAGGCCATTGAACAACAAGGAGATTTCCACTTGCATCCTCTATTACCTCATGATGTATACTTTGGTTTTACACACTTGGAGGAATACCTAGAGGACATATTTATTGCATACTTTGATGAGATATGGTGGGGTCTATTGATGAGGAGGCCACAAGAAGAGGGGGAGGAATTTTTCTCTACCTTGCAGTTGCTTGAGGACAAGCACCATTTTGAAGGGGGATTATTGTAATGTTCCCAATTTTTAGCCTCAAGCTAAAAGGAACATTATATTTTGCATATTTTCATTTTTTTGAATAAAATGGGTAGGGAGACACCTTAACCCCTTTTGATGGAGAAATAAAACTCCTTTTGTGAAAGGAGGAATAATAAAGCAGCTGATTTGAGCATGACATGGTGTGAACAGAATTGGATCATGCTTGATCTAGTCATTTTGACCAAGTCAACTAAAACTATCTAGATACATTGAACCTTCTTGGACAACGCAGTTTTAGTGGAGGCTCCACTTGCATGAGCTAGGTGGCAAGTGTGAATGGGACCCATGGTGAGAGGAGTTCATTTGATTTATAAGGAGGAGATGACAACCCATTTTTATTATGCATTAGCTTATTATTTTCGTTGGGTCTGCAAAGACTTGCATCCCCGGACTGTTTAGCAGGGTTGTAGTGTTCTTGAACCCAAGGGTGTTCCTGGTCAGGAATCCATACCTCATCCTCAAGGAAGGAGAGGGTTTAAGCTCCATTTCCTCATTTCTGCATTTTTCCAAGCTTAATCCTTCAGCTATAGCATTATTCTGTTGGGCATAAAATGTTGAGTTGCTGGGTGCAGCAACAGAGGAACTCATAGAGTCATTCCTTGGCTTATTCTTCAGTGGAGATCTTGTATATTCTTTGGAGGAGTAGTAGACGAGACTTCGAGGCATCATTTCAGATATTTGGCACTAGGCCAATCACTCACCATCTCTCACAGCACATTTTAGGGCTGAAACTGCATTATTTATGTAGGCAGTTGTTGGGAGGGTCATTTGAGCTTGTCAGGAGGAGTGTTTTGAGTAAGAGGGATCAGGCCTTTTGCTTGAGAGATTTATCAGAGGAGGGCATGAGTATTTCAGATCTGCCATAGCCTCATTCTCATTTTGATTCATTTGCAGTGACAAGTTATTTGTCACATTGTAAATTTTCCAGCATTTATAGCAATCTCTCCTAGATTGGCTAGAAATCTTGTATTGGAGCCCATTCTTCTATTCTTGGGAGTTTCTTTATATGTATCAGAAATATTTCATGTATTGACATCTACAGCAGCAACTACTCTCATAGAGATAGCGCAGTTATTGCTTTCTAGCATTTTGTGCAGTTGTTGCATCTCATGTATTTCATGTGTTATCTTTGGAGATTGATTCCCATTGCATGAGGGGTTTATTCCTCATGATATTTATATATATATTTGCTGATATATTAATGAACATGATGGTTGTATTATATTTTATCTTATGATATATTTGCAGAGTTTAATGGTTGTGTTCATGTAATACTGTAAGCTCTCTCTCTGAGCATTCTTTTAGGGATCTAATTTGGGGAGATCTGAATAACCCATCTAGAGTTATTTCTTTGAGCTAACCTTTTGGAAGAGAAGTGTTTTATGAGTTAACAAGGGAATCCCACCCCCCTTTCATCTTATTTTTACACTTTTCCCCTTATACAACGTCCTTGAGGACCATGTTGCAGAAATTCCCGAAAAAGGAACATTACATTCTGAGGGTTAAGTGTCATTCTGCAGCTAATATATCTCCAAACACAGAGAGACAATTTTAGAGGGAAAGCATCAGACTTTGTAGCCAATTTATCTTTAAGCATAGGAAAGTAAATATGAAGGGGAAGATACTCTACATAGGTGAAGAATGGGGCTAATTTTCATAACAGAGCCGGTAGGAGTCAAGTATCTGGAAGGATATCCATAAGTCAGGGAGCTACTACAACAAGCAGGATGGTTGAATTTTATAGAAAAAATTGATGACTTCCATAAGAATATTACAAAATCATTTGCTAGATCTTTTGATGGAGCATAAGTAGAGATTGGAGATATCAAATTCACAATAACAGAATCATTTTTGGCTGAGGCAACAGGACTCCCAAGGCAAGGAGAACGGAAGTTCAAAAACAAGGAATTTCATAATGAAACTTGGAAGAAGATACTGAAGAATCCAGGTATGGATGTTACAATATTTAGAAAAGGAATTCCAAGCATTACTTTGAAAAGTAAGTGGAGAAACATGCTGTTAATTTTGCAAAAAATTATAACATGTGAAGGGAGGTTTGGGACTATGTATGTTTACCATATCAGGCTATTAATGAATTTCGTAGAAGAGGGTGAGATAAATCTACCTTTCTTTTTACTCAATAGTTTAAAGAGAATGGCTTCCAATGTTCGAAAGAGAGTTCAATTTTTAGAAACCACTCTATATCATCATGGTCTAGTAAAAATACTGATTGAATTATATCTAAGGAGCATAGGGGACAATTGGAAGGATTTCTTGTAAGAAATCATTTTCAAGAATAGGAAGAGTCACCACCTAAAGAAGAGAATGTTAGGAAGAGCAGAAGAAGAAAAAATAACATGGTTATTGAAAATAAACTTGACACTCCACTATAGGAGGAAGATGAAGAACCAATTTATGAAAAGTTAACAGAGATTAGAAAACAGATTAGGGCCAAAAGAAAGGAAAAGACAACAAGTGAGTATAATAATGAAGAAGATGAGAATCCACCAAAGTTAAGGAGAAGTTCTAGACTCCGAGGAATGATGAAAAAGACATTGATAAAGGAGGCAAAAATTATAAATATAGAGGATGAAGAAACACCAGTTCAAACACCAGTTAACAACTCTCCTACATTCAGTCCTCAAAACTCTCCTCTGCATCCTTTTGAAGAATGCCCTAGTAGGAGAACTCCTAATATAAACCCAGTATAGCAACAAATCTATGATTATGTGGAATCCTTGGAAAGAAATACCTCAAAGAGTCAATAGAAACCTTTCAATCCACAAGAACCTCCAATAGAAACCCTCAAGAAAGATAAGTATGAATTGGAGATACTTAATAGGCACATTAAGAATGAAAAAATGAGATTTTGAGAGAGCAGGTTAAGTTGAAAAATGCTATGAATGATAATTTCATTCTACAGCTGGGGACACTACATAAAGAGAATAAGAAACTGAAGAAGAGGAACAAGAAGTTGAACAGAGCCCTCATAAACCTTAGGTTTAAATTACTCATGAAAAAGCCCAAGATGACACTAAATTCCAAAAGAAACAAAAAAATAAGGCTGGATGTTTTGGCTGAAGTTTCAGAGCATATGGAGTAAGGAAGAGGAAGTTAAAATTTTTGGTAAATTGCATGAGGACATGCAATGGTTTTGTAGGGGGGGTATGTTGAACCCTAGAATTTCCTTTTCCTTTACAAAACCATCATCTCATCTCACTTCTCTTTCATCAATTCATAAGCCTAAAGAAATGAAGAATGTTTAGGATTGTCCTAAGGATACATGCAATTGATTAACATATTGTATTTTCATGGTTTTTGTTGTTTTAATAATTTTGTTCAGTATAGCTACAAAATACAAACGTTCCGTAGATATTTTTGTGTTTTAATATGTTAGAGGTGTCAGTTAAAGAAATGACTTACATGGGTAGTCTCAGAATCCTTCCTACATGGATTTCTTCCTATCCACAAGGACCAGATCGACAATTGAATGGATTTATTCCGATAGTCAAAGCTAAAGTCAAAGAGGTCGTTTCATACAGAAATTAGGACTCTCAATTTTCTCCGTAGCAAATCATGAGTCCTAAGAGTCCCAGTTTGATTGTAATTTGAAGATACACCTATAGCTATCTTTATTCATAGTTAGTTATGCAATTTCCTTATAAATAAAGGTTTTGTAGAACCGAGAAAGCGAAGTCTTTTGTAGCACAAGTTCAGAAATACAGTAAGATACTTTGTTCTATAAAAACTATGTTTTAATAAAGGAGATCAGTTCCTGGATGTTGATTTGATCACACTTTTAAGGAGTTAAGTATTTCACCAATTTGGTAGCAGAGGGCCCTTGCTGCCTAAGGAGGTTTTTTTATGCTTTCTAGCTAGATTTTCTTCAAATTCTGTTTAGTATTTCTTTTTGTTTATGCTTAAGTTTATTGCTTTCATAAATTGCCAATTGTTGTGTGCAACTAAGTAAAAACCATTTGTCTATTTTACCAAATCTTTACACTGAATGGTTAATGACTTATAGGTACAGTGATTGTTTAGATTTCACTTTCTACCATTGCTTTCATAATTGCCAATTGTTGTGTCCAACTAAGTAAAAACCATTTGTCTATTTTACCAAATCTCTACACTGAATGGTTAATGACTTATAGGTACAATGATTTTTTATTATTTCATTTTTTGTCATTACATTCATAAGTTGCGAATTGCTGTATTCAACCAAGTAAAATCCATTTTTTTTATTTTTAACAAATCTTATACTAAAATGGTTAATGACTTATAGGTATAGTGATTGTTTAATATTTCATTCTTTCTGTCATTTTCTTACTAAAATTAAGAGAATAATTGATTTGTTCGAGAGCCATACCAAGGAGTGAAGGCTTCAGGATTGGATGAGACTTGATAAGTTGGTTATTAACTTAATTAGTTGTAGTTAGAAGATCCTCATCCCATTGCAAATAACAATCTCTTGAAAGGTCATTCTGATAGAAAATGGTCTGAATATGATTTGCAAGAATGGCGAAATGGTTAGATTCAATGCAATGTTTGAGTTATCAATTACATTTTGTGTTTTCATTTCTTAGATCTCAATTGATTTATAGATCCATGGATTAGATTTACTTATTGAAGTACTTTCTTTATCTTTTTTTTTATAACTAGGCCTTAAAACTTGTCAATTAACTTTGGTTTCTTTCATAGAAATTAACTTAGTCTTATAACACTTCCTTTTATTCCTTTTTAATTAGATTTACTTTTAGTTTTTAGCCTAGGATAGCATACTAAGGACTAAACCAAAAAACACCCAAAATAATAAGAAAAACATCAAAACAACGAAGTAAGAGAAAAGGACACTTAGGCACATATAGTGCACTACACTTCATCAAAGTTACAAGCCCTAGTTGATAATTAATGGAAGCAATTTAGGACACTAAATTGACTAAACACCGGTGAAGAAGAGGAAAAGCAAGGAGCCTATATAAGAGAAAAGTGAAGTGGAGATTCTCCAAGAACAATTGATAGATGCTAGAAATGAGGTGATAGAATCAAAATCACTTTTTGAGGAATTGAAGGAGGATATATCAAAGCAACTTCACTTCTATAACAAGGTTGCAGATGAATTTAGATGAGTGATAAAGAAAACATTTCCTTTACATATAATGATGAAGCACCTGTGCAAGAGGAAAAAATGGTTACGAGTAAATAGGATAAGGTTATGGGGGCAAGTCAGAGCTTTAGAAACACAAATTGAAATGATCCAAGATGATCTTTTGAATAAGGGTCTCAAGATTGTTGCTGAAACTGATGGCACTCCATGAACATAGTAATATCATAAATGTTTTCTTATGATGTGTAAAATCAATATTTTTAGTAATATACAGGCTTGTATAGGCTATCATAAATGACTTGGAGGTGAAGAAAATCTCAAATAGACAAAATCTTAGAAATTAGGTAGTTTTGTAGCAACTCACCATATTGATGGTGAATATTTGTATTTGTTGTAGCTTTCCATGGAATAAAATACAAGTTTAAACTTCAGAAATGGGAGTGCTCAAAGTATGTGTTTATCTTATAAACATCCAAGAAGACCCTAGAACTGTCAGAAAGATCAAATGATTTGCAGAAAGGTCTTTTTTGAATTTTCTACCAAAGTTTGCTACCAAACTACCTATACTCTGTTTTTTCCAATGTAATTAATATTTAAATGAATTTTTGGGAAATAAAATAGTACGATGATGGATAAGAAATAGTTCAAATGTGTCCACATCATAAACCCACAAAATCCTATTTTTCGGGGGGGTAGCTCAGCAAGTCAACAGGTTAATCTCCACGTGGCATACAACTCATCAATTCAACATTCCAACACTCCAACACATCAACAGTTGGTTATATTAGATAAGAGTCATTAGCATAATTTTTTGAAGTTATTAAACTTGATAGACTCCTTTTTGTACACAAATTCTATTGAAACTGAAATATCCCTAAAAAGTCTCCATGTTTTGTAATTCAACTAGAATTAGGTCTCTAAGCTAAAGCATCGAGTCTAGCCCATGTGGCAGATGATTGCAAGGGAATCCTCACTCTGTATATTTGTAAAATTTTCACTTTGAAGGGGTTGATGGATGCTATGATAGAACCAACCTTGTAATATGTTATTCTTTAGTTAATATACATTTGCAGCAGACTGTCTTTTAACCTAAGATTATCTTTGGCTTGTATGTTTTTATCTGCATATTTTGTGTATTGTTATCAGTTTCATGGAAATTTGATTACTTGGAATTCATGTTAGATGCTCCAACTTCCTTTATTTTTGTGTTTTACTGTAATATTTTATGTTTAAGCCAATTTTCATTAGCTTCCATAAACACGGTTTTGTTTATAATTGAATTTCCTTAATTGAATCCATGCCCAATGGTGGTTTTCATCTCATTCTTTCACCTACAAAATCACATAACAAGTACACAATTAGCCCTCTAATATTTTGAGCTTTATATTGATAATTTTATAGATATTTTGAGAGAGCCCTCTCAGGCTAGATGGGCTAACTTCTAGTTAAAGTTGGTTTTAAATAGTTATGTTGGGTTGATGGTTGATAGAGCCCAACTTGTTCTGGCCTAGTGATAACATTTTGGTGCGTCAGTCGGGAGTCTGAATATTTATATCATCCTCAGTGATTCTTTTCAAAATTATTGAGATTTTGAAGGTAGCAAGAGATCATACAATTGGAAGGTTATACTTCTACCTTGGTGATTCCACTGGAATATTCAACTTAAAGGTGGCTTCCAAGAAGATACATATGAGGAGAAATCCAGACTGTGACCCTCCAGAGATAGTTGATGATCTAGAGAAAATTATCAGAGGTGTTGGTAGCTCATCAAAATAGGCACTCCATATGTTTTAAGAGATTTATCTTTACCCTCTGGAGGTGTTCAAAGTGATTGAAGAATTATAATTTGATGAAAAGTTTGAGAAAACTCTTTTTAGGTCTAAATGAGAAAATGAATTAACAAAAATTGTCCTAGATCTACCAACATTAGGAATTGACACTACATTTGTTGTTTCAAAAGAGGACAAAAAAGGGTTTTGGGAAATTGTTACATCTAAATTGTCATTAGAGCAGGAGTCTTTAGAAATAGTAAAAGAGCTTTATCCCTTTGAATTCCTGCTAAAAAGAAGATTTGTTGTACCTTTACCTAATGGAGATTTTTTATCTCTGAATTGAAGGCCCTTGCAACTCAATTTCCTAGCTTCACATATGCTTTTACTACCACTAGTCTGATAGCTACTTCATATGTTTTATTTTCTGCTAGTACATCTATTGTCACTCCTACAATGGAAGGAGTTCCTCCTCCTCCACCTCCTCATGTAGACCCTGCTAGATATTATCCTCTTGTTTTTCCTGCTATACTCTATGACCTACCACAAGGATATTCTACTAGGATAAAAAACTTTGGAGGTGAGGAGGGAATCACTTCAAAACAACATGTTTACCAATTCAATGACTTTATAGACCTAGAGGAGGTAGATGACAAAGATTTTAGAATGAGATTGTTTGTGTAGTTTTATTCGTGAAGTGAGAAAATGGTTAAAGCCTTAACCCCAATAAGTATACAAAATTGGGATCAATTAGAATAGAGTTTTTTGAGAAAATAGGGAAGAAAGGTGAATCATGTCCAAGCCTTGACTGAATATAATAATTTGAAGAAAGAAAGCAATGAATCAGTTCAGTTTTTTTCAAAAATATTCAACAAAGTTTATAATTCTATTCTTGCTCATATAAAACTTCCCTGAGGGGCTACCCAGTTGCATTACGGTGAAGCTTTTGATTATTAATTTTCTATTTTGTTGAGAGAGAGGGAGTCTTCCACTTTGGATGATATGCAAAATGATGTTGTGAAAGTATAAGTTAACATGGCTGTAGCAAAAGGATCTAAGGTTCGAAAAGGAAGAGTAAAAGAGGAAGAACACCCCTCTACATATTTAGATGTGAAATTTGACACTATGATGAAAACTATGGAAAGAATCATGGATAGAATAGCCCTTGGAAACCATCCTTCCCCTACTGCACAACTAGAAACACAAATCAGAAATCCACATTTGAGGAGACCCTAAAATTAGCAAAGACCAATAAAACAAAGAAACCAACATGATCAAGAAGCTAGACACCCTTTCCAACAAAACCTAATGGATGAAGAAGAGATGCAACCAAAAAATAAAGAAGATATCATTCACTCTTTAGATGAATATGAAACTGAGGTATTTTTAACAAAAGAGGAACATGATGAATCTAGTAATGACATAGGTAATAATGAAACTGAAAAATAGTCAAACTATCTGAAAGGCTATCAACATGCTATTTTTGAGATGCAGAAACAATATACTCTTAGGAATAGAAATGATCCTATAGTGGCCAATAGAAATCATCCTAATAAGGATGGTCCAAAAGGTAATGAATAGAATAAAGATACTCCTCTTGGGAAAGAAATTGAGAAGAAACAACCAAGTTTCAACCTAGAAAATGAGATTTCAAAGATTAAAATTGTTGTCTTCTTTGGTGAAATAATAAATTTCACAGAGTACAGAAGTCAAATTGTAAATATGCTTAATACTCAAGCTAGACCCTCTGATATTTTGAATTTGCAAGAAGATCACCCTACCATTTTCTTAGCATCAAGAGTGGAATATGAGAAAAATGAAGAAGTGCCATCGTTCTATGTGAAACTAAATATTCATGATATGAAATTACACATTGCTATGTTAGATTCAGGAGCATATCACAATTTAATGCCAAAGGTCATCATGGAGAGACTGGGTTTGGACATAACTAGATCATACAAAGACTTGTTTTCATTTGATTCCAAGAGGGTTCAATGAATTCATCTAATCAAAGATGTGGTTGCTGGTTTGAATCGAGTCCTTACTAAAATTGTACTGATGGACATAATTGCAGCTGATATTCCACCAACATTTGGCATGCTTTTATCTAGATCATGGGATGCAAAAATCAAGGGAACGATGCAAATGGACATGAACTATGACACTATCCATGTTTTTTGTGAGCAACAGAGATTTTATAGAGAATATAGGATGGCATATATGGTCAATAGTAAAGACAAACCTCAAAAATTTCCATTTTATGCAGTGGAAACTAAGTTAGGATCTTCCATTCTTTTCAATGAAATTACCACTGAAATAGAAAATTAACAAAATGAAAAAAATCAGCAAATTGAAGAAATTAACAGAGAAGGTTGGTGGCACATGAACTTTTATGGTGCTATTGGAAGAGATGGATTTGGTGCAAACATTTGGATAATCAGCCCAAGAGATGAGAGTAAGTTTTTCTCCTATAAACTAAATTTTGATTGCACAAATAACATGGCAGAATATGAAGCTCTAGTTTTTGGTTTAGAAGCATTAAAAAACTTAGGTGATAAAAATGGCATATATGGTCAACAGTAAAGACAAACCTCAAAAATTTCCATTTTATGCAGTGGAAACTAAGTTAGGATCTTCCATTCTTTTCAATGAAATTACCACTGAAATAGAAAATCAACAAAAAGAAAAAAATCAGCAAATTGAAGAAATTAACAGAGAAGGTTGGTGGCACATGAACTTTTATGGTGCTATTGGAAGAGATGGAGCTGGTGCAAACATTTGGATAATCAGCCCAAGAGATGAGAGTAAGTTTTTCTCCTATAAACTAAATTTTGATTGCACAAATAACATGGCAGAATATGAAGCTCTAGTTTTTGGTTTAGAAGCATTAAAAAACTTAGGTGCTAAAAAGATTTTAGTTTTTGGTGATTCTGAGTTAGTCATAAAACAAGTGAATGTCAGCTATCAAACCAAGGATGTTAGACTGAGAGCATACATAAATCTAATTCTAGAAATGATAGAAAATTTTGAAGTACACAATTTCACCATCAAGCCTGGAGAACATAAAGGTATTGCAGACTCCTTAGTTGTTTCAACCATTTTATTTATAATTCCTCTTCATTCGAGCAAGAAATATGAAGCTGAAATAAGACATAGGCCAACCATTCCTACTAACATAAAAATTTGGCAAGTATTTGACAATGAACAACAAGTCATAAATTTTTTTGAGCTGAAGGAAGAGTTTGAAACCATTCAATTTGACCAACAGAACATGTTTGCTGAAACCAAAGCTATTACAGAAGTCATCCAGCTAAAAAATAATTGTATTCATAAAGGTCTGATTCCTCTTGAAATGTTGTTTGACAAAAATTATGTACCTAAGAGTCCTAAGATAAAATCTGATGCTGAAGAGGTCGAAAATTGTAACCTTGGTACTACAGAAAATCCTAAGTTTTTAAAGTTGTCCAAGTTCCTTTCTTTTGAGGAAAAGAAAAGATATGTTGATTTAATGAATATATACATAGATTTATTTGCATGGACTTATGCATATTTGAAAAAATATTATCCTAGTATCAATCAGCATACAATACCCATAAAAGAAAATGAAAATCATTTCAAACAAAAACTCAAGAGAATCAATCCATTACTTCTTCCATTGATTGAAAAGGAGAATTTTTTTTTTTTTAAGAAAATATCATAGTTCCATTGAGGTTTTCCAAGTGGTTAGCTAATTTGGTACCTATAAGGAAGAAAAATGGGGAGACTAGGATATGCATTGATTTCAAAAAATTAAATAATCACGACTAAAGGACAACTATCCTATTCCCAAGATGGATCATATATTGAAAAATGTTGTAGGATCACAAATTATGTCGATGTTAGATGGTTTCTTAGGCTATAATCAGATATTGGTACACCTAGATGACCAAGAGAAGAGATATTTTACCATGGCTTGGGGAACATTTATGTATGCAAAGATGCCCTTTGGACTCATGAATGCAGGAGCAACCTTTCAAAGGGAAATGGATATTGCATTTTCATAAGAAAAGGAAAAATATGTGGTTTTATACTTGGATGAAATCACCGTGTTCTCAAAGAAGGAAGAAGAACATTTCAAGCATTTGGAAAAGATTCTTCAAAAAAGCAGAAAATTTGGTATTTCTCGAAACCCCACCAAAAGTGTTTTTGATTTGACTACCATAAAGTTACTGGGTCATATAATATCAAAGGATGGGATTAGGATTTATCCAAGTAGGGTTGCTACTATTCAGAAGATAGATCTGCCTAGAAACAAAAAAGAAATTCATTATTTTTTAGGCAAGGTGAATTTTGTTAAAAGATTATCCCTAATTTTGCAGAAATTGTGATGCATATCACCAAGATGCTTAGGAAGGACTGTGATATTAAGTGGAAAGTATAGGCTAAAAATTCTTTTTAATAGATCAAGAAGGCTCTTACTCAAGCTCCAGTACTCATAAACCTTGATTTTTCAAAATAATTTTTGGTTTTTACTTTTGCTTCGAAACATACAATTGTAGGAGTATTGTTGCAGAGGAAACAACAAGGTAATAAACAACATATTTCTTTTTTCAGTAGGACACTTGGAAAATATGAATTGAAGTAAAAAATTATGGAGAAGCAATATTATGCTTTGGTGAAGGCACTAAAATATTTCAGATTTTATGTCATCCATTCACACATTGTTGCTTTTGTACCTAATGTTGTAGTAAAGGACATATTAACCCAAGATGATCCAGATGGTAAGAGGAGTAAGTGGATTTCCACTTTTTTGGAATATGATTTGGATATCATAAATACAAAATTGGTGAAAGGATAAGGACTAGTGAAGTTGTTGACTCAATCAAATTTTGACTCTCTAGACATGAATTTTATAGCAAAAATTTCAGATGTTATCGCAAATGAAAAACTAATCCTTGTTGAAGAAAGGATCATTATGTCATACTGGTATAAAGATGTAATTTTTTTTTTACAACATCATAGAGCTCCTCCTAAATTCACAAAGTCAAAATCTATATTTTTTAAGCTGAAATCTGTGAGGTATTGCATCTTGAACAGAAGCTTGTATTGGAAAGACACAAGTGGAATACTTCTTAACTGACTACTAGAGGATGAAGATGAGAAAGTGATTGAATATTTTCATAAGGGTGACTGTGGGGGTCATCATTATTGGAAAGAAATAGTGAATAAGATACTCAGAGTAGGCTTTTATTAGCCTTCAATTTTCAAATATGTGTATAGAAAGGTTATTTCTTATCATGAATGTCAAATATTTGATGGATAGAGGAAGCTTATCCCATTACCTTTGAAACCCGTATTTGTAGAAGCTCCTTTCCAAGAGTGGGCATTGGATTTTATTGGTGAAATAAATCTTGCATCTTTAGGCCAACATCAGTGGATCCTAATAACCACTGATTATTTTACAAAGTGGATTGAATCAATCCCTACAAGATAAGCCACAGATTCAATAACCATACTTTTTTTGGAAAATAACATCCTATCAAGGTTTGGTTGTCTAATGAAAATCATCAAGAACAATTCTTAGGCCTTCAAGTAAAAGAAGCTGGTAAGTTTTTTCAATCAATATAATATCACCCTTGGTCACTCTATAAACTTATTACCCTCAAGGTAATGGCTTGGATGAGTCATCAAACAAGAGCCTAGTCAGAATTATCAAAATAATTTTGCAGGAAAACAAAAGATCATGGAACTTTAAACTTAAATTTCCCTTATGGGCTGACATAATTTTTACTAAAAGATCCATAGGGACTTTTCCTTATGAGATGGTCTATGGCACTAAAGAAATATTTCCTAGTTCTCTTGGAGTTTCAGTGATGATATTTTTGTAGGGATTGGAGGAAGAACCAAATGAAGTTCAAAGGAGGATAAATTAGTTGATTTATTTGGAGGAAAAGAGAGAAGAAGTATACACCAATTATCAAAAATCTCAAAACAGAGTCAAAAGGACATTTGATAAAAAACAAAAGATGAAAATTTCAATATTCTAGATGTCGTTTTGAAGTGGGAGGCTAAGATAGAATACAAAGGGAAGCACGACAAGTTTGAAAACATCTAGAAGGGGCCATATAAGATCTCAACCTATCATGGAAATAACACTTTTCTACTACAAGAGATGGATGGTCAGTTGTGTAAAGGAGGACTTGTCAATGGCAGGTTTCTCAAGAATTATTCTTCTTGATTCAATCATCTGGAAGAAACTCCATTGTATATATTCCATTTTTTCATTTCCATTTTTAAGTGTAGATGATTTCTTCAACAAGTTTGAGCCCGAGGTGAAGACCATAAGGACTTGGAGATGACATCATCAAAGTTTCAGTTTTTATTTTTCAATAAGGCAACTGGTCTTCTGTTTCTTTGCTACACCATAGTGGCACAACATCCCCATTGGAGCCATTGTTATCCAAGATAACAATTAATTTTGAATTTAAGTCAATTTGTTTAAGTTAGTTAGGGTTTTGAGTTATTCTTCAAAATAATCACATATACAAAGGTTATTTATGTCATAAATTAGTTTTTAGGGTCATTATTATGGTGTCATCATAAAGTGAAAACAAAAAAATTCATGTGTCTTAGGCTCATTTGGTCATGATTAGAAATTTGATAGTTCAACACACTTTCACAACAAATCCAGTTAGAAAAGCTAATGGTTTGCTATGGAATTTCTTGACACTTTCGTAGCATATTTGCCTTCCCAAACACTATTTTTTCTACGAAATTTTGTTGTTGTGGTAACGGTAAGGAAAAGGTGATTTTTTTTAGAAATGGTCAGGGTCAGATTCATGCAGGTCATATTTACATATCACTTGTCTTATTCGTAACTCCAAAAAAATGCGTACACCTTATAGATTCATTCCCTTTTTTGTCCTCTTTCCGTTTTTTAAATATTTTTATTTCATTAGCTCTGTTTCCCTCTCATTCGAGCAATTCTTATTATCCATAGCTCGGTCTTGTTTTCTTGTGAGTTGGTCTAGTTATCTTTAGGGTAGATATGTAGGTGTCATATTTTGGGATATTTGTAGCTGTCAAAGAAGTAGCTCACTACGTGTTGAAGGAATGGAAGCTTAGAGGAAGAAATATAAAGGAGGATCAATGGTGAGAATAAACCAATGGATATGAAACTGTTGGAGGAATACCCTACATTAATTCAAGCATTTGCTAACATGGGGTGCCTTCGATTCTGTTTGAAACTACAAGGTTACCATGGGAAAATCGCTAAATATTTTGCCATTAATTTTACAGGAACATATTCTAAAGTGAGCATGCTAAGCTTTGCAGTGTCCCTTGACACCATTGCTCAAGCTATAGAAATCCCTAATTCAAGAGAAATGTGGTTTAAGCTGTAGAAATTTTGATTGCAAAATTGTGATGAGTTCCTTAAGGAAGATCATATAGGAATTGATATGACCACGGGAATTCCTAGAACTTTCCTCAAAGAATATTATTCTAAACTCTTGATGGTGATCCATAAGTACTTCACTTGTGAACATAGGTTCACCATGGTTTTCCAATACCATTTCAAATTACTTTTGTATTTCATAGGTAAACAACACCTTAACATACCTTTTTATTTGTTTAGAAGTTTTGGAAAGATAGCTAACAAGGTCCAAGCCAAGCTTGATGCAAGTAACACCTATGTTTTCCATTATGCTCTTATTAAATTGATGGTTGTTGAAGAATTGAATAGGCTGAACATATATTAGCTCACCTTTCTATTTCTAAGTGGCTATGAATTAGATACTACCACCCTTAGGAAAAAACCAAAGTCTGAATCCATAACCCCAAGGAAGGAGAAGGATATTGTCACTTAACTTGGAAGCAGAAATAGAGCCTATGGCTAAGCCTGTAGCTAAACATGTGGCATAACCTATGGTAGTAGGAAAAAATTCTACAAGCACTGAGATAAAAACTTATATAAGAACCAAAAGGAGAATGACTAGAAGCCAAAGAAAAGGGAAGGGTAAGCTGTCAGATATCGTAGAAGCTATTAACATTGAACAAAGTCCCATTGAGATTGAAAAACGCCCAATTGTGAAGCCTATAGAGATAAAAAAGGCAGAAACCAAAATGAAGAGAAAAAGAGCTAAGAAATTGGATTTTACTCAAGAATATTCAGGTTTTATTTTCAAACCTAGGAAGCTTGTCACTAGATCACAATAGCCTTAAGAAATGATACATCTAAGCTTCTCTTAGAAGAAAATATGCCAGAGATACCTCCAGCAAAAAGAGAGCCAGTCAAGAAGAGGAAAGGAAAGGAGCCTGTACAAGAGAAAAGTGAAGTGGAGATTATGCAAGAACTGTTAAGAGATGCTAGAAATGAGGTGATAGAATCAAAATCACTTTTTGAGGAATTGAAGGAGGATATATCAAGGCAAATTGACTGCTATAACAAGGTTGCAGATGAATCTGGAAGAATGATAAAGAGAACACTTCCTTTACATAGAATGATGAAGCACTTGTGCAAGAGGAATATATGGTTACAAGCAGATAGGAGAAAGTTGCAAGGGTAACTGAAAGTTTTAGAAACACAAATTGAAATGATCCAAGCTAATATTTTGAAGAAGGGTCTCAAGATTGTTGCTGAAATTAATGACACTCCATGAACATTGTAATATCATAAAAATTTTCTTATGATGTGGCAAATCAATATTTTTAGTAATATACAAGCTTGTATGGGCTATCATTAGGGGAATTTTGAGGTCTAAAATGGGCCTCGTAAGAAAAAATTACAACCAAAATAAAATTTATAAGAACCAATAAGATTCAATATGATGATGTCAATCATGGGGGATGATTCACCATTTTTGGAGTAAAAAAGTAAAAAGATTAAAAAATAATAAAATAATAAAACTACTTTTCAACTCGTATTTTCAACTTATCTACCTAAGGTTTTACTCAAATTTTGAGAGGGATTACTCGTTGGCTGTAAAATTTAATTCCTCATCCAATGAGTACCCATGTTGCATACTTTCGATTGACCTTTCTACACGAAAAATGAGAAATACATGAAAAACATGATTGCAATCACATTTTTTCATGTAGCATGGTCCATAAAAAGTATGCAACGTGGTTAATCCTTGGATGAGGAATCAAATTCTTCATCCAATGAGTGTTCTCGCTCGAAATTTGAGTAAACCCATAGGGAGATAAGTTGAAAATATGAGTTGAAAAAGTAGTTTTTTCTTTTTCCCTCTAAAATTTGATGATGTAATCTAATATTATTTTATTATTTCCACTATTATTTTATAATTTACTTAGGACTCCCATTTTATACCTCAAAATTACTCTAATGTAGAAATGCCTTAGAGGTGAAGAAAATCTCAAAAAGACTAAATCTCAGAAATTAGGTAGTTTCGTAGCAACTCTCCATATTGAAGGTGAATATTTGCTATGGATTTGATGTAGCTTGTCATGGAAGAAAATAAAAGTTTAAAATTCAGCAATGGGAGTTCCAAAAGTATGTGTTTATTTTTTAAACATCAAAGAAGACCCTAGAACAGTCAAAAATATCAAATGATTTGCAAAAAGGTGTTTTTAGCATTTGCTACCAAATCGCCTCTACTCTGTTTCTCCAGCGTAATGAAGATTTAAATGAATTTTTGGGAAATTAAATAGTATGATGATGGATAAGAAATAGGTCAAAGGTTTCCACATAATCAACCCATGGAATCCTATTTTTCAGGGGGACAGTTCACTGAAGTCAACATGCCAACCTCCACGTTGTAGCTAGCTCATCATTCCAGCACTCCAGCACTCCAACACATCAACAATTAGTTATATTTGATAAGGTTCATTAGCAGAATTAATTGAAGTTATTAAATGATGATAGAATAATTTTTTCATACTACAAAACATGGATACTTTTTAGGGATATTTCTGTTGAAATAGAAATATACCTAAAAAGTCTCCATGTTTTGTAATTCAACTAGAATTATGTCTCCAAGTTTAAGCATCGAGTCTAGCCCAGGTGGTAGATGATTGTAAGAGAAGCCTCACTCTATATATGTGTAAAATTTTAACTTTGAATGGGTTGATGGATGTTATGATAGAACCACCCTTGTAATCTTTTCTTCTTCGGTTAATATACATTTGCAACAGACTTTCTTTTAACCTGAGATTCTCTTTGGCTTATATGTTTTTATCTCCATATTTTTTGTATTGTTATCAGTTTCATGGCAATTTGATTACTTGGAATTCATGTTAGATGCTCTAAATTCCTTCATTTTTTGTTTTTTACTGTACAATTTTATGTTTAAGCCAAATTTGTCTCAGCTTCCATAAACACAGTTGTGTTTGTAATTGAATTTCCTTAATTGACTTCATGCCCAATGGTGGTTGTCATCTCATTCTTTCACCTGCAAAATCACATAACAATTACATAATTATCCTTCTGAGATATTGAGCTTTATACTGATAATTTTATAGATATTTTGAGAGAGAATTCTCAGACTAGAAGTGCTAACTTCTAGTTAAAGTTGGTTTGAAATCATTATGTTTGGTTGATGGTTGATACAACCCACCTTGTTCCAGACTAGTGATAAGAACAACAATGCAAAAGGGGGTGAATTTGAGTAGCCTTAAGCAATAGGAAGATAATGAAAATATTAGATCCTTCCATGTAAAGATGCAGGCCAAGAAGATGAAGGTTGATTATTTTTTTCACTCGGGATTATAGATGAATCTCATTATAGTGGAGCTAGTCAAAAAATTGGGATTAGAAGTTCATTATCATCCAATCCCATTTCCATTTGGATAAATGAACAAGAATTTAGAAATAAGGGAACTAAACAATGAAAAATTAGATTTGCTATTAGCAATAATTTTATTGACGAATAAGAAATAGATGAAGTTTCCATTAATGTATGTGGAGTGGTGTTTGGAAGCCCCTATCATATATGTACATGAAAGATGTAATCTTTATGTGGATATCCAACCAATATCACCTCATTAATTGTTGTGAATCCCTCACCATCAATGCACACAAGGGTCTTTCAATCGAAATCGCAAGGAGTTCTTACTCCATGATCTAGTGTTTATTATACCATCAGACATACACAAGCACGTCTAAAAATATATACAAGATCTTGGTCCCACATGATTGACAAGCAACATGAAATTGGATCTATGTTATGAGGAAGATAAATATACCTTTCTGCCTAACATATTGGGGATGGATCTTGAGTTTGAAGAAAAATTATTTCACAACACATGAGCCATTTACCTAATTTTCTTCCGATCTCAATACCTACACACAATAAAAAACAAACACGAACAATAAGTGATATTCCTCGGAAGATAGTTATATAAAAAATGACATAAGGATAAACCAATCACATATACTTAAATACAATCATATGAGGGATAGAACATAGATCTTCTTTAATATCAATAACATGATACAACATTTCTATACCTCTGAACCAGCGTCTCCACTCCGCGATCCAAAAGAGTTTCCCCAATAGATGTGATTGGTGAGTATGAAGATCACTCATATAGAAACTAAGACCTCACAAGCTATCAAATCTATAGCAAGATAGTAGCAAAGATCAAGATCTCAGTGTGACAAAAATATAGCCTTCTAGGCTCTCCATACTAGCTTGACCCTCTCAAATGATCCAATATAAATAGATAAATGAAAGGTTTTGGGAGGATGAATGTAGACGCTTAAGATGACGAGAAGTTACAAAAACTTCTAATGGATGAGTCCTAGTCAACTCGAATCAGTGATTAATTGAGGTAATGTCTTATGGACTAAGTCATTTAGGAAAGTTCTCTTAACCGCAGGCGAAAAAAAAAGGAATGAGGGCCTTAACCACGAGCATAAGAGGCCCTGGTCATGGTTGAAGGCCCTCAATTGCGAGAATAAGAGGCCCTGCCTGGGGTTAAGAGTAAAACTGGTAGAAATATTCACCTCATGTCAGGAAAAAGGACGCTGATCATGAGGGGTAAGGGTCCGTGATGTATGGGTAGAAAAATAGGCTGATAACATATTCCCCATAATGTATGAGGTCAGGATGAGTAGTTTATGGCCAAAATACATTATAACAAAATCAGAGGTCGAAGTCGAAGTGGGGAAATAGAGACAATAACACGGATCAGAAAGAAATTGAAGTCTCAACTTGTTGATAACATCCCCAAGGTAGGCATACCCATGCTTGGTCAGAAGAAGATACTAAACATGGTCACCAAACATACACTGTGGATCCATGATAAAGGACTAAAAAATGTCCACGAAAGACATATATAGTGGATCCATTTAACTCAATGAACAGAGCATAGCCGCTAAGGAATACAATCGTTCATCTATGTCACATTATACATTAGTAGGACTATGGACACATGACAGATAGAGGAGTGTCCCAGATATCCCTCAAGGTACATAAATGATACATAACTCTAACGAAACCTAGGAAGGATTTCATATAAGAGTGAGATGTCCCTAACCTAGGATATTTGACATAACCCGATGGTACAAATATACATATGCGAATAGATGAGCCGAAGTCGAACAATAGTAGAAATCACCTGATTACTAGTCAATGACGTAAACCAATAACAAACACGAGGTAATCCACAAATGAGGAAAATGGACCCCAAGGTATCTAGTACATTCCACTAAGTGTGATAGATGAGTAAGCTTACCATTGACGGTTGCAATCTCGAGGGTACTACCGGTTCCTAGATCAAGCTCTTGGATAATGAGCTGAAGTTGATAGGAGAAGATACATCGATGGAGGGCCTTGATGTATCCCCCATAAATCAACACAGAACATACCAGGATGATGTGGTGTATGTATGAATTCATGAAGCGATGAAGTAAAACTGACACATGGATGACTGACTCAAACAAGGTCAACAGGATACTGCAGAGGTCAACATAGGTTGAGACTTCCCTTCAACATATAATGGTAAAGCACAAGAGTGACTTGGTAGCATGAATAAATGAGCACCATGTGATATCATGTGATGACACAGGAAGCATCAAGGCATGCTCCATATGACTGGAAGAGTAACTAGCTAGAGGAGTAAAGAGACTCATATGGATGGTACAACTCCTAGGCAAGCTAAAACCCAACTATAATACAATGATACAGACAGGTGCCATGTTCAAGGGTGATGCAATTAACATTTCCAATGGATGAAAAAAGAAGATATATGTGCCCACCGTTCTCCTTTTATAAGTTAATTTTTCATAACTATTTTATCCTAGTCTAAAAAGGGTTAAACTTATACTGGGTAGATGAAACTTCAAATAATTTAATGAGCGTGAAGTAGACAAGTTCACTAGGAAATATTTTCTAAGTTAAGGAGTCTGAAAAGAAATTAAAGAAAAATCCTCCAGGAGGAAAGAGTGGTATTAAGGGTAGAAACTTGTTCTGGTAATGGTGGAACTGCTCATGACATAAGGCAGACATGAGGTTGGCTAATAGGACTACTCATCGCAGTGGTTCCTCCAAGAAATGGTAAAACACCAAGTGAGTACGTACGATAGGCCAAGAAATTGACGACGATGGATAAGTGAAACCAAGGCTCAAATTGCAGAAGAAGGCTAATAAAAGTGGCAATCACAAGGGATAGAGTGTGGAATACTCTTGGGGCATGGCAGAAATAAGACGAAGAAGAGGACATGAGACTCAAATTCAAAGTCATGGTGGTTCAAAAGGAGGGATTCCGAGAGATGATAAAAATAATTTCATGGACACTAGGATGGCGAAAAGGGTGCTATCTAGGGTATCCATGAGTGGGTAAGCTCTACTGCCAAGCTACGACATGAAGATAGAAAGTGGTGAATGTATCAACATGATGGGGTCAGACCTAAGGAATAAATAGCGTTGATGGTCAAAATGCAGAATCAGCGAAGGTGACTTGCCGGTATATGCCAATAAAAGGATCATACCTCAGGGCCGGTGTAATAAAAGTTATCCTCTCAAGATAGTAGAAAAAAATTGACTCCCAAGTCCTCCTGCAAAAGGTAAACTAAAACACATATCATAAAGCTCAAAAAGCCACTTTAACCCCAAAAATTAAAAAAGGAATATTTCTCAAGATTCCAAAAGATTCCAAAAAAGTTTTTTAAAATGAGCTCATACCTCTCTATTTGATCATTGTGAATTTTGTGAAGAAAGGAGGAGGGATATTGCAAGGGTTTAAGAGCAAGAGCAAGGAGGATAAAGCGGGCATCTTCAAGCAAGTAAGTATCGAATCACCTCCTTCTTAGAAATTTCTACACTTACATGTTGAGCCACTGTGTTTGGAAGTGATGGATTTGAATTTTTTGAGGAAATATTCCCCTAAGTGCGAGATTGCTATGGGAATCTCACGACCAGAGGGACCTTTCTGGGGGCATGCTACGGCCTGCACGTGGCCAAAGTTGCAAGCTTCCTATGTCAAGTCCATGACCAGGGGAAAAATAAGGAATTTATTTATTAATTTATTCTCAAGTGATTTTGTTTTTTTTCCCTTAATTTTAGAGTTACTAATACACATAATGTGGGTGTAGGAGAAACCATGATTTTCAAATGGAGAGAAAGGCAAGACACAGAGAATGAGATCCAAGCTATGGCCCACGGGCCAACCATCAATGCCTTGAGGGACTGTGGTTTACTCAAGCTCTACAAAATCCTGAGCATGGTCAGTCAAGACCATCCCTTTTCATACATTTTGCAGTGGTGGGATGTGGATACTCAGCACTTCATTGTTGGGCTACAAAGATTCCCCATACAAGCCTCATACATATATTTTCTAACCATTTTATCGAAGTGGGGGGATCCAATTGTGTTCACAAGGGTTCGAAGCAATATAGGTACAATGATCAAATGTATGAGGGCTTCCCATTGTAGGAAAGTGCACAAGACAGAGAAAGACAAGATCCACATAGAAGAGATAATAAACTTGACCCTTTGGAAAATAGCCTATATGGTGAACCGAGTAGCAGGGTCAGTATCACCCCATGTAGTGACAATTCCATAGTTGGAGTTGAGTGTAGGATGTTTGGAACCCACCTTGTTCAACTGGTGTGATGGGATGGTGGCTAGTATGAAGGCTTAACTTACAAAGTTGAAGAGGAGAAGGAGTGACACTTGCAGTTATGGGAGTGTATTGGTGAGCTTCGTTTTCAAGAGGATTTTAGTGATGAGGCCAAAAACACTACATTATGTGACCTCTCTACCATCAATACAACCCTGTATAGCTAGATGGTGTCATGCCTTACCACGGGACGACAAAGTTCATACTAGTGGTAGGCACACAAACACGTACTAGAAATGGATGCGAGCAATTATATTGCTAGTGGATTATTACCCATGTGATGGGGTGGAATTAATGGGAGATCCTAACGTAGTCTTGCCCCTTGGTGAAGGTTTAGATTGGAGAGGTAAAAAAAAATTGGATTTTTAATGTTTTGTATTTTTTTTGGATTTTTGAAATATTTGATGTTTTTGGTTTTTAATGAGAGTACATAGTCACTAATGAAATGGTTTTTGACATGCAAATGTGGCACGTACACACCTGGTCGGATATTCTCCATTGAGAAGACATGTACCACAAGCCCTGACCCCAACACCGCAAAGAAGATTGAAGATGAGGATGAGGATCTACCAGATTTTAATCGAAATTTCAAGGGATTGACTTTGGGGGTTCCTCCTAGGAGGCTAGATGAAACTCCTCGACACATGCAGAGGCACACCGTAGGAGTGGCCTCGTCTTGTCATCGTGGTATATTCTATCGCATCTTGAATGTTGTTTTATGTTATCATGAGCACCACTAAGTGGGGGCAGTAACATAGGGTTCTGCAGTTTTTATGTGTGTGTATGGCATAGTAGCCAAGGCCTTAGTTGCTTGATTTTGAATGTGTACTCAAGTTTTTGATATAATAAAATATCAGTTTATATGTGCTTGTTTCTACCTGTGTATGTACAATAGAGTAGGATTCCATACAAAGTAAATATGATTGAGTTCAGACACTATGAGTTGAGATTCAAGTTGAAAAACGAGATGGCATATGCCAAGACGACTAGCCTCAGTCAAGAGCTCAATGAAAACACTATACACATCCATTTTGTTTGTGACAGGGTAAAGACAAACACCTCCATAACTCACAAGCTCATTAGTGGGTGAAAATATAACCCAAGCAGCAGAAGCAACGTTCTGAGTGTAACAACTTGCACGATCTACAAAGCCTCTATAAGGGAGTGAGGGTGTTGGCATATGTAAAACAAATACTAGACACAAGAATTACACACAGAAACTAGGGTAATGAAAAAAAAAAACAAAGTTAACACACTCACACCTATATACATAATATACATGCAACCATGCAAAGAAGCTAAGCATAGTAGCATTTCAAATAGAGCCCATTACGAGGTTTCGATAGTGGATTCCCTTTATAATCAAAAAACTCATAATCCCTTTGTTGATCAGTGGTTGTCATTGATTTCAACCCAAATAGCACCAAGGGCTACCCCGATCTTGCATGGTAATTTTGACCTACCAAATTACTATATTATGGGTCAAGAATATTTGTGATGGGTCAAGAATAGTAGTTTAACAGCTAGAAGGAGGTCATGGAGCATACCAAGAATGGTGTACCTTTGTTCAATGAAAATAATTATGCACTCTGGAAAGTAAGTATGGAGGTCTATCTCTTGGCGCAAGGTTACGAAGCATGGTACACTGTTCAAAATGGATTTACAGCAACCATAGATGAAAAAGGTAAGAAGAATTTGGTAATGATGCAAAATAAAATAATATTATTATCAGTGGACTTATTAAATCTACTTATCATAAGGAGTTGGGTTGTAAAACTGCCAAAAATGTATGGGACAAGTTTGAGAATATATATGTAGGTGATTCAAATGTCAAAGAAGCAAAGCTTCAAATCTATAAAGAAAAAATTGAGCAACTCAGAATGAAAGAAGATGGCAACCTTGTTGCATACTTCCAATACGTTGATGAAATCACCAAAACTTTGGAAGGATTGGGAGAGCCACTTGAAGAGAATACTATTATACAAAATATTCTTAGAACATTACTAGGTATTAGGTCTCCGTAATTTAGTAGAGTGGCAAGACTAAATGCTGCAGAGCCTACATCAAAAACCACTTTGGGATTCTAGGATCTAACCTTCCTGAATCTAGAGAGGGATTTCTCTATAAGTGCAAATATTGATTTATCTTTTAAGGTTTTAGTATGATATTAGGCTAGTTATTAAGAACAAGGGTTTTGTTTGTTTGATTGGGTGTGATCTTTAATTGAGTGGAAAGTCCTGAAAATGAACGAGTTTTAGAGGAGTAAAGGTATGCATAATCAAGACAAGGTTCAGCTAATAGGATAGGTCTGAAACATCACTTAATCCATTGGGCTAAGGAGTCACAAAAGGTTTTAATTGTGTTATTGCCTAAATCCACCTTAGGCTGAAGGAAGGCGGGATTCAGGGTAACACCAAACCATGTTCAGTCTAGTAGCTAGCCCTACCAGAACAGGAGAGGGCTATCTCTGGGTCAAACTCAATAAAAATAATCAATACGGTCTGAGATGACTTGAAATGAATACTGATTTTAGGCTAGTTATACAAGTAGGAGGGTTTGATTTTATTTTTAGGGGTTTTTTGTTGGAAGAAAGGGAAAGGCAATTTTGGGCTTGGGGATGAGGCCAAATTCTTGCAGAGTTCAAGTTGGGGCAAGGAAGGCAATGAATTTGATGTCTTAGATTGAATGAATGGATAGAAAAGACTGCTGAGGAGCTGAAGAGGGCAAGAGGCTACAAGGATCCTCTTCAAACAGAAGAAAACATATAAAACTAAATGAAAGTTTAAGGCAGAGCACCAGCAAACTAATGAATTTTACCTTAGTTACTCATTTGTTTAGTTTTCAGAAGCAAAGAGAAGGGAAATGGAATACATAAAACATTAATGAAATTAAAATCACATGGAGGAAAACATCATCAAAACTCAGAGCCACAAGGATCCCAACAAGTGCTGCAAAACCCTGGTCTTTCCTTTGCTAAAAATGCAGAAGTGTATGTACAATGAAGTGCCAAACTTTTCCCAAGTGTCCAACCCTGAAAATGTCCCAGAAAATACATAATATAGACCAGCCTAACCCATTCCCATACCTCTAGGGGTTGAGATCATCGTTCTAAGAGCTGTTTCAACCAATTCTAAACTAGGAACTGAAATCTAGGCAATCAAACAACTTGCCTCTATATGGTAGGAAACTGATTCATTCATTTAATTTTCACTTTTTAGTGAATGAATCCTCTAGAACAAGTAAAAATGTGCCAAATTTAAATCATAATCATGAAATTACATCAAGATAGATCAAGAGTTACATCAGAAAGTAAAACTAGTTAAAACTGGGCGAAATTCTGAGCTGAAGAGTGAAAAATAGGCCAAAATTCTCTATGCGCCATGCCTAAAATCTCTATGCGTAGCACAAATTTGGAGCTGATTTTAAGGCACTTCCCGAAGTCAAAATTGAGCTCATGATAGCTCGTTGGAATTATCTGTCTGTCTACTTTCCAACCCAAGTGGAATTTCTGGATTTGGATGTCATTTGCCCCTCCAAAAGTTCAATCTCCCAAGACTGGTTCCTGTGTGCAAAAAGTGGCAGAAAGGCCATTTTCAAGGTGTTTTTGACCCTTTAGGCCACCCAAAACTTGATGAAATCATTAGGCCATTCCTGAGCATGCATAATTTTCCATAAAAAATCCAAAAATATCAAGTTTTCCTTCAGAAGATCTCTCAAACGTAAGCGCGCGCAAGGTGGCGCTACGCGTTGGGTAGGAAAATTTGTTTTGTGACCAAAAAAATCAAAAATGACAAAATTTTCTCCAAATTTGCTGAAATTTGGAGTGAAGGTCCCCCATCAAGTGTCATGCTCAGCCAAAGAAGCTTCGGCCAAGATTTCGAGTGGATCGGGCCTTTTCCGACGTTTCAGTGCCCTCCTTAGCCTCGCCTTCAGGATCTTGATCCTCGCTTTGCAAACATGTGTGCGGGCCCAATAGTGATTCTTCATATGTATGAGCATGTCCTTGTCCTTGTTTTCCTTTGCTAATAGTTTCTCAAGATGAATGTTGAATCTCGTAAGCCAAATATCCTGCTCAAAGGGTGTCATGTCACCTGGTCTTTTTCGGGCCAATTCACAAATTTTCTGCAGCTCCATGAGTGTCTGCTGATCCTCCAATTGTTTATTCCACTGCTCCAAGTAATTTATAACCCACTGAGCTCTCTGCAATTTCTCGGTCAATGTATCGATCTCAGCTTTCTGCTTCTGGATGATTTCTTTCAGCCTTGATCTGGGAGAGCTCAAATCAACATCAATGAGTGTAAAATCAGTGTCTTGGCTTCCTGAAGGGCCTTCATCCTCCATAGGCCTCTTGCCTCTGTCCTGTCCCTGTACCTATGCTGATGTCAAAGGCGATACCCCTTCCACCCCAAGTGGAGATAGTACTCACTCTGCTGATGAAGGTAACGAGACCCCTTCCACCCCGAGTGGAGATAGTACTCGTCGTGCTACTACAAATAAGGCTCTAGTGCCTTGACACATGAAATATGGAATGCTCATCATCCTCACTCCCGTGAAATGCATCAATAATCGGATATGGTAAGCATAAAGGCGCGAGAACTGGCCCTCACAGCTGAAGTACCTGATGATGAGTTTCATCAATGGCGCATAGGACTCCTTCAAGAATCTGAAAGGGAACACCCTCCTGAGCTGCCTCATATATCCAGGCCGGATGTATGGCTCATAATACACTTTGTCTAGCTGCTGTCTCTTGTTCCATGGCTCACCTACATTCGGTATTCCTGTTGCCTGAGAAATGGTTTCTGGTGTCAAGGTGAAATTTACACCAGCGAGGGTAACCTGACCATCTCGCAAATGTAAAACAAACAAGCGAACCAACTCCTGATGATGCCGAGTTTGGGAAATCATCTCACAATACTGAAAGCATGACTATTGCTAAAAGCAGGCCATTGCAAGTGGGCAGGCCTACAATTGAGTCAATGAAGTGGGCTCTTCTCTGACGTATCTGCCCCCTTTACAAGGCCTTCTTGGTACATTAAGCTCATTGGTTGAGTCACTGTCCTGTTCATATGATGAATCTGTCTCTATCAAGGTGTTTTCAATGTGTATGAAAAGTGTATGATTGGTTTGATGAAAGTGATAAATTGGTGTTTGCTTTCAATGCCAAATATGCCAAAAAGCAATAAGGAACTGTGAAGAATATGGGACAGTGGGAAAAGTGGATTGTGGAGTTTGTCAAGTGAGATTTGAAATGTGTTAACAGTCACTTGACTTTTTTAGGGATGTGGGATTTGGGAATTTGCTACAAATGATATGGGAGAGGGAAAATGGTATGAAATGGTAGGGTTTAGAAATAGGAAAAATGGGGACAAGTGATGTGAGTGATTATGGAATATAGGGAAATAGGAATGAACTGTAGTTACATTATAACTGTGGAGGAAAGGGAAAATATGGTGGCATATGACAGGGGTTCAGCACCAAAACCAAATTTTAAAACTTCAAATATAAACCCTATGGAGCAGCCTTTGTCAAAAGATAGGGTTTATGCTTACCCCATTCAAATTATCCAATCTACCTTTGAAACAACACTAAACACTGATAATGGCAATTTCACAATCCCGTGAACTTACTTGGAGCAAAAAATTTGAGTCATTTCAGAAATTTGATGAAGAAATGGTGAGAATCTGCTTTGGAGGCTCTGTGCACCATGCACAAACCCAGTGCGCCGCGCCTCCTGGATGCACCGCAATAGTGCAATTTTACACAGTGAAAATGGGCCCAATGCGCCGTGTGGTCTATGTGCGCCGCGCCTTCCTCCCGATGCGTCGCGCAACACTCCAACACACAGTCGGCCTTCAAACTCACAATTTCGTTTTTTCACAACTGAACTCGACTTCTCTGAAGCTTCTTGAATTCAAATGGATTGATAAATGTGGAAAATATCTCATATAGTGAAGAATTTAATTTTTGCTTCTTACAAACCCATTTTTGTAGTGTTTTGAAATTGGCACTTTTTCACTTTTTATACAAACTCTGTTCTGCTTGTTTCCACTTCACTTTTGACTGAAATGATGGCTCCTTTGTCATTTTTTGGCAGAGATGACTAGCATGTTTTGGGCAAAGGCGACCAGGGTTGCGCCTTGAAGAATCTAACAACTAAATTTTTTTGAAAATATACATAGCATTTATTACAAAAGGCAAAATGACGATTTTCTTCAAAACAGAGTTTTGAAGAAAATTCATGATCAATCATTATAACGATGAAATTTTGCGATGAAAACTTATTTTCAGCCTCCCTCTAGTCTGCTGGCATTATTTGACACTTTTGAAGACGAAACCCTAGACCTAATGACTGAAAAGACTCTTTGCTGACCAAAAGACCATCCATGACTATGAATGACTGTAAAATTGACCTTGATGATTTTTGATGAACTTTAATGATCAGACACAAGCCAGCAGATACATGACATGAGGGAAAATGAGAGACTAGACCCTTCCGTCAGATAGTCTATGCTTCTAATGGAATGCAATTGATTGGATGAATGAGACACCTAAAAATGAAATGCAACAAAAGAGTTTTTGATCTCTGACAGAGGTATAACCAGACCGACTCTAACATTGGCTCCAATGGGGATGGTGGCTCCTTGGAGGTGCCAAGAACGGCAGATCTCTGGGAGAGATAGACTGTGCCTTCTTCCATTGGGCTATGGAGTCCATTATTTCGAGAAATCCACACAAGACTTTTGACTCAATTTATTTGACTGAAGCTTTGACTTAAACTGACTCAACTTTTAAAACTGAAATGACTGAACCAAACCAACTCAACAGACTTCAAACCAAAACTGAAATCTTTCTTCAGAATTATAGCCTTCACTTCGAGCCCCAAACTGAAGAAAATATCACAGTGCACACTTGCGATGAAACTGAAATAAATGATATGTACAATGACAATGTGATCAGCAGAAAACATCTTAGAAATGGTACCCCTTGAGCAGCCAACCATTGACCAGCCCTCCTAGACAATCTTCCCCGTTCATCTCCTTCAGAAGAAAGGCATTCTGACCTCGATATGCAACAATATTGAAGGGTCCTTTCCAGAGATTTTCAAACTTACCGTGCTTACCGTTGTCCTCATTCCTTGCGTCCCACTTCAACACCACTTCCTCCAATTGGAATTTATCCACCTTCGCTTTCCTATCATAGATCTTCTTGATTCTCTCCTGCAACTTAAATGTGTTTTGGAAAAACTCTTCTCTCATTTTCTGCAAATGAATCATCTGATTTATTCTTCTCTGCATATGGCTTTCTTCACTGCCAGCTTCCTGAAGAAGCTTGACCACCGGAACCACGAGAGAGGTCGGAAACATTGTATCAATTCCATAAACTAACTCAAAGGGGGACATACCAATGGACTTCTTTTGACTCACTTGATCAGCCCATAGAGCATTGACCAGCTTCTTATGCCAACTCTTCTTTTTTATGTCTAGCAACTTTTTAATGATGTTGACTAAAGATTTATTGGAAGATTCTGCCAATCTGTTGCCTTGCGGATGATAGGCGATTGAATGCCCCAAAATGATTTTATACTTGTCACAAAACTCAATCATCTTTCTTGATTTGAAAGTTGCTGCATTATCAGTGATCAATTTATTCGAGCAACCAAAGAGAGACAAAATGTTATTCTCAAGGAAAGAAATGATTACCGAATCCGTAGCTTTCCTGGTGGGAACTACTTCAACCCATTTTGTGAAATAATCTGTTGCTGTTAGGATCCATCTATGCTGTCCTGAAGAAGCAGGATGAATTTCTCCAATGAAATACAATCCCCACTGCTGAAAAGGGGTGCTTACCTCAATGGGCTTAAGCGGCAAAGGCTGTAATTTCTGTCTTCCTTCAAAAATATGGCATTCATGGTAGCTTTTGACAGTCTTATACACATCAGCAAACAATGTCGGCCAATAATATCCCGCTCTCAAAATCTTATTGGCTATTTTTTTCCAAAAAAGGTGACCCCCACAGTCTCCTTTATGGAAATCCTCCATTACCTGCTTCGCTTCTTCTTCCACCAAAAAATTCAACAAAACGCCACTGGGATCTTTCCAATAAAGTGCAGAATTCAAAATACAAAATTTTGCAGCCTTCAATTTCAGATTTCTACCTTTGTTTCTAGTCATGCCGGGCGGTGGTGACAAATTTTGAAGAACATACACAATATATGAATACCACGGAGAAGCAAAAAAAATTTCTGATACCCGAAGTGGTGAATTCTTCTCATCCTAATCAGACATAGCAACAATCAAATTTATGTCTAGTGCATGCAAATTCGATTCAGCCATAAGCTTCGCCAACCCCTGTCCCTTGATAAGCTTCGTGGGCTTTATCTCCACATCATACTCCAGCAAAGCTGCAATCCACTTGCCTCGTCTTCCTTCCGAATTAGTTTGTACTAAAACATCTTTCACGGCAGAGTTAGGAACATAAGCCAAAATATGAGAATGCAGAATTTATACCCGAAAATCCTTTAATGCTTTTACCAGTGCCAGGGCTTGCTTCTCAATGATGTTATACTTCAAGGCTGCATCTCTTATAGTCCGACTGAAAAAAGCTATTGGCTTCTCACGCTCATCTCTTTTCTGCATTAACACAGCTGCCATGGTATGCTCCGAAGAAAATGAAAGAAAAATAAAATCTTGGGTGTAATCCAGGCTGATTAACACCGGAGATGAAGATAGTGCCAACTTCACCAAATTAAAGGACTTTATAGCCTCTTCAGTCCACTTCACATGGCTGTCTTTTTTAAGCATGTTTGTGATCTCTCTTAGATGTTCAGCAAGATTAGGGACAAAGCGGCGTAAAAAGTTCATCTTACCATTAAAATACTGAATCTCCTTCTTGTTCCTGGGAGGGTCAATTTGCTGAATTGCTTCTACGCGTGCTGGATAAATACGAATGCCATCTTTTGAAATAATGTGACCAAGTAGTTTTCCCTCATCCATGGCAAACAAGCTCTTCTTCGAATTAAGTGACACACCATATTTTCTGCACTTTTGAAAGACAACTTTCAAGTGACACATATGCTCTTCATCCGAGTTGGAAAAGGCCGTAAGATCATCAAGGTATATAACAAGAAAAACATCCTTCTCATTCACAAAAGCCATGTCCATCACCCGCTGAAATGTTGCACCATCATTCTTCAAACCGAATGGCATCTTGGCATAGTGGAAAGTTCCCCACGGAGTGGTGAACACTGTTTTTTCCCTGTCGTCCTCATGGACCAGAATTTGGTTATACTCGGAGTAACCATCGAGTAGTGACATACGGGATGCTCCAACTACTTGCTGAAGAATATGATCTATTTTGGGCAATGGATAATTGTCCTTCAATGACACCTTGTTCAGATTTCGGAAATCAATGCACAACTGAATCTCACCTGTCTTTTTCCGCACTGGCACCGGATTGGAAATCCAATCAGAAAATCTGATGGGCACAATGATTCCTGCTTTGTACAACCTGTTTACCTCCTTCTCAATTGATGGCAGCAACTTCGGGTTGATTCTTCTTAGCTTATGTATGAAAGGCTTCTGATTAGGCTTGATTGGAATAGTGTGCTAAATTATATTGGTATCATATGTCTTTAAATCTAAATAGTCCCAAGCGAAAGCATCAGCAAAAGAAGACAAAAAACTCACATATTTTGCTTTTACCTCTGGTGGCAATGATTTGGACAACTTCACCATCTTTGGATTTTCAGCTGTTCCAATGTTCACATCTTCAACTCCCTTTTTAGTTGGCCGTAATGTTGGTTTCTTAGCTACATCATCCTGATCGAAGAGATCTTCTAAAGGTATCAAACCTTTAGGAATAACATTATCTTTCAGCTGCAACACTTCCATTTGATTGACTTGCACATCAGCTTCACCATCATCATATTCTACATCAATTGAGGTATCTTTGAACTTACCTTTGTTTTGCAGAAATTCATTAATCTCATTATCATCTTGGAAAACTTGCCAACATATTTGATTATCCGGGACGGTAGGATGGTGCTTCACATGGATTTCGAACTTATTACTTGAATTCATTGGGATCTTGAAATTACTTGCTGCCTTAGCAAGTGCATCTGCAATTCCATTTTGAATGCGAGGAATACAAATCAAGGTATAATCTGAAAACAACTTCAAAATATCAAGAATAGCATTTCGGTAAGCCCGCATTCGGGGATGCTTTGTTTGGTATTCACCCTTCACTTGCTTAATCACCAATTCAGAGTCACCATAGACTGCAATTATCTTAGCATTCAGCTTTCTAAGAATTTTTAGGCCAGCAATCAGAGCTTCGTACTCAGCCTCATTGTTCGAACAATCGAATGCTAACTTGTAAGAACATACCCGTACGTTGCTTGGTACCTTGTTTGGAGCGGAAAAATGACTGCGTACCCAAATACCAATTCCAGCACCATCATTTCCCACTGCACCATCGAAATCCATGGTCCATAGACCCTCTTTATCATCTTCTAAGTGCTGAAATTGTGCTAGCTCTGTTTTTTTTGCTTGCTGTCTAGTATCTTTAGCTAATTGCTCAATTGTGCTTTCCGGTTTTTGCCTCTCTTTCTTCAAAACTTCTCTGAAATTCTCGGTAATCTCTGGAATATCTTCTGCTTGAACTAACTGACTATCTACATCATTGAAACTATCGACATACAAAACAAAAGACTCTAAATCTGTATGTACATAATTAATTGGATGATTAACCAGTTTCTCCTTGGTTGTAATCATGTACTTCATTTTTTGTTCCCGGTACAACTTTCTCATTTGGCCAAACACAAGAATCATTGCATAGGAGAAATCTAATTGTAATGTCCCTTTCAATTTTTCTCCCCAAGATCTGGAAAGTAGCATACCAAATCTGGGAGGAATGTCTGCCACAACTACGCCATCAAAACATTCTTCGTTGGAATCTGATCCAAACTAACAACCAAGTCTTTAATGAGCCCAATACATCTCACTCTGCTAGAATCAAATGAATAAATATCATGGTACTTCCTAGTGATGTCTAAACCCAACTTCTCCATGATTTCCTTTGGCATAAGATTATGGGAAGCACCGGAATCAAACATGGCATTATGCAATACAAACTCATGCAATCGAAGACTGATATAAAAAGGAGGCACTTCATTATCTGGAGACTCACCATCTAAAGCTCGTCCAAATATCAGTTCAGGTTGATCATCTTCAATATTCACCATATCAGACATAGGATAGAAATACAAAATTTTAGAAACTTGACCTCTATAACTGCGGTTCTTCCTTATTTCAGTCAAAGGAATGGATACCTTTAATTTAGAAATATCATTCTCCAAACTAAAGGCTGAAGTCTTTTCGATCTCTTTGGTTGGAACATATTTCTTTTCAGCCTTCTCCCTTGATGTAATTGGCTGATTTGATTTTTCTGCTGATGATGACTTGGTGGCAGCGGGATCAACTATCTCTTTTGCTTTCTTTTGTGCAACAGGTGAATTCTTTTTGGGTGCTGAAACTTCCTTTCTCGTTTGGATTGGGTTGACAGACACATCTCTATTTCTAAGAGAATATTTCCTTTGCTGGGCTGACAAGGCATTCATATAACCTCTCTGATACTCCTCCGACTCCTCCTCAAGAGCTGCATCATTGGCCAAGATAAAATCTTCATCTCTTTGTACAGCTGAAATTTCTGCATACTCCTCATCTTCAGTGATATAAATGGGAAAATCATCAGGAGTAAAGAAGTGATTTTCCTCCCCTACTACATCATCTTCATCATCTGAATCCTGACCAAAAAAATTCTGCTGAAGAGGTGTCTTTACTTGCTGTTGAATTGCTGGTTCTTGTGCTCGCTGTTCTCATTGTTTAATCCTGAATTGTGGCTGTTGTTGACCACGGAAATTGGGATTTCGGATCTGCGGTTTAGGCTTGTCAAGTGTCATTCTTTCAATCATCTTTTCCACCTTGCAAAGTATCTGATCTGATGTAGAAGCTTCTTCCTTTATTACAACTTTATTCTTAGCTCTCAATCTAGCTCTCTTGTCATTCAAATTTTCCTCCACACTCACCGCAATCTTCTTCATATCCTCCAAAGTGGGCGGATCTCTTTCTCGTAATGAATAGGCCATGTCAGGATCAAAACCATCCGGGAATTTTAACAAATCTGACTTCTTAGATGGCCTCAAATCATCAGGAATAACATTATAAACCACATTAAATCTGATAATAGTCTTGGATGGACTCACCAGGATTGCACTTGATCTTGGTATATTTAGAAGTGATTTGAAGTGGATATTTCTTTATTTCCCACCGATCTATAAACTGTCTTTGAAGCTCGGCCAATGTAGCAATACTTCTGGGCTGCAAAGCTCTGAACCACTTATGTACCTCACCTCCAAAAGTTTGCACAAACAATCTCATGGTGACATTCTCTTCATCAATTTCATGGAGATCAAAAAATTATGTCATTCTATCAATATGCTGCTGAGTGGGCACACTTTGAGGAGTACCATCAAACAAAGGGATCTTACTCTGATAATCAGCGGGCATGGGATCCAAGTTTTGGGGCAAGATAAGAGGTGCGAATCTAGCAGCCATTGCTTTTGGTGGATTTATAATCTGTCTTGGAGAAACGGGTGGAGTAGGAGCAGTAGGTGTATGAGGTGTATGTGGTGGGGATGGAGGAGGAACTAGAGCAGATTGCTGATCAAATATTGATGATTGCACGGGAATGGTAGGAATGCAAGAAGGCTCGGTGTGAACTTATGAATCAGAAGTAACTGCTGATGGACCAAGAGTTTCAGATGCAGATTCTATGAATTCAGGGATATTCGTTGCCACAATAGAGTTCTGAATGTTCAGGATGTAACTATCAATGGATTTATTAGCTTGTTCGATCTCAAGATACTTGATAAACTCGAGATTTATGACAGTAGAACCAGTAGCATTTTCAAATTTAGTTTCAAACAACGACAACTCGAATTGATCATCAAACTCAATATCTTCAAGGAATTCAAATACAGTAGGGCATGAATGAGATTTAAACAAAGGGATCATGGGACTTTCTCGACGGAGGATTCTTGGAATCAGATTGGGATTCTCATACACTGGAGGCGGATCAAGATCAGGATTTTCTCTAGTATGTCTTCTGGAAGCCAGTGTGTTGATCTATTCAAAAATCAAAGGACAAAACCAACTTGTTCTAGACTCAATCACCCAAAATTATAGAACGATATGATATACTAGGGTAATTCACAAGTCAAGTGTCACGTTCACAAGCTAGACTGGAGATTGACTGAAGCAGCGTTTATCTACTTCCGCTAATGCAAAGCAACAGTGTTTCGAAGGCTACCTGGCATAACTTCAGGCTCCGTCTGTAGCTTATTAAACAAATAACACCAACAAGAAAACCATTTTCTCCCCAGTATGGTCGCCACTATGTTATTGCCTAAATCTACCTTAGGCTGAAGGAAGGCGGGATTCAGGGTAACACCAAACCACGCTCAGTATGGTAGCTAGCCCTACCAGAATAGGAGAGGGCTCTCTCCGGGTCAAACTCAGTAAAAATAATCAATAGGGTCTGAGATGACTTGAAATGAATACTGATTTTAGGCTAGTTATACAAGTAGGAGGGTTTGATTTGATTTTTAGGGGTTTTTTGTGGAAGAAAGGGAAAGGCAATTTTGGGCTTGGGGATGAGGCCAAATTCTTGCAGAGTTCAAGCTGGGGCAAGGAAGGCAATGGATTTGATGTCTTAGATTGAATGAATGGATAGAAAAGACTGCTGAGGAGCTGAAGAGGGCAAGAGGCTGCAAGGATCCTCTTCAAACAGAAGAAAACATATAAAACTAAACGAAAGTTTAAGGCAGAGCACCAGCAAACTAATGAATTCTACCTTAGTTACTCATTTGTTTAATTTTCAGAAGCAAAGAGAAGGGAAATGGAATACATAAAACATTAATGAACTTACAATCACATGGAGAAAAACATCATCAAAACTCAGAGCCACAAGGATCCCAACAAGTGCTGCAAAACCCTGGTCTTTCCTTTGCCAAAAATGCAGAAGTGTATGTACAATGAAGTGCCAAACTTTTCCTAAGTGTCCAACCCTGAAAATGTCTCAGAAAATACATAATATAGACTAGCCTAACCCATTCCCATGCCTCTAGGGGTCGAGCTCATCCTTCTGAGAGCTGTTTCAACCAATTCTAAACTAGGAACTGAAATCTAGGCAAACAAACAACTTGCCTCTATATGGTAGGAAACTGATTCATTCATTTAAAATTCACTTTTTAGTGAATGAATCCTCTAGAACAAGTAAAAATGTGCCAAATTTACATCATAATCATGAAATTACATCAAGATAGATAAAGAGTTACATCAGAAAGTAAAACTCGTCAAAACTGGGCGAAATTCTGAGCTGAAGAGTGAAAAATAGGCCAAAATTCTCTATGCGCTGCGCCCAAAATTTCTATGCGTAGCAAAAATTTGGAGCTGATTTTAAGGCACTTACCGAAGTCCAAATTGAGCTCATGATAGCGCGTTGGAAAGCCCTGCCTGTCTACTTTCCAACCCAAGTGGAATTTCTGGATTTGTATGTCATTTTCCCCTCCAAAAATTTATTCTCCCAAGACTGGTTCCTGTGTGGGCAAAACGTGGCAGAAAGGCCATTTTCAAGGTGTTTTTGACCCTTTAGGCCACCCAGAACTTGATGAAATCCTTAGTAAATTCCTAAGCATGCATAATTTTCCATAAAAAATCCAAAAATATCAAGTTTTCCTTCAGAAGATCTCCCAAATGTAAGCGCGCACAAGGTGGCACTATGCGTTGAGCAGGAAAATTTGTTTTGTGACCAAAAAAATAAAAAATGACAAAATTTTCTCCAAATTTGCTGAAATTTGGAGTGAAGGTCCCCCATCAAGTGTCATGCTTAGCCAAAGAAGCTTCGGCCAAGATTTTGAGTGGATCAGGCCTTTTCCGACGTTTCAGTGCCCTCCTTAGCCTCGCCTTCAGGATTTTGATCCTCGCTTTGCAAACATGTGCGCGGGCCCAATAGTGATTCTTCATGTCTGAGCATGTCCTTGTCCTTTTTTGCCTTTGCCAATAGTTTCTCAAGATGAATTTTGACTCTCGTAAGCCAAATCTCCCACTCAAATGGTGTCATGTCACCTGGTCTTTTTCAGGCCAATTTACGGTCTTCGCGAATTTTCTGCAGCTCCATGAGTGTCTGTTGATCCTCCAATTTTTTATTCCGCTGCTCGAAGTAATTTATAACCCACTGAGCTCTCTGCAACTTCTCGGTCAATGTATCGATCTTAGCTTTCTGCTCCTGGATGATTTCTTTCAGCTTTGAGCTGGGAGAGCTCAAATCAACATCAGTGAGTGTAAAATCAGTGTCTTGGCCTCCTGAAGGGCCTTCATCCTGCATAGACCTCTTGCCTCTGTCCTATCCCTGTACCTGTGTTGATGTCGAAGATGAGACCCCTTCCACCCCAAGTGGAGATATTACTCGCGCTGCTGATGAAGGTAACGAGACCCCTTCCACCCCGGGTGGAGATAGTACTCGTCATGCTGCTGCAAATAAGGCTCTAGTGCCTCTCTGATAGGTAACACATACTGGAACACTGATAGGCTCTGTCTTAGGACCCCCAAACTGATGTGAAGGCTCATCCGCATCATGAAAAATCTCTGGAGGAGGTTGAGGGGCTGTAAAGAAGTCACGGGAAATGAACTCCTCCCATATAATGCCCTGCAATCCAAGCTGATGTACCACAATGATCTTGATGAGCACATAATGATAAATGTTGTTATGCTGCTGCTCGGGCGTCTTCTTCTACACAAGAGTAGTCATCTGCTCTATGTTTCGACACATGAAATATGGAATGCTCATCATCCTCACTCCCGTGAAATGCATCAATATTCGGATATGGTAAGCATAAAGGCGCGAGAACCGGCCCTCACAGCTGAAGTACCTGATGATGAGTTTCATCAATGGCGCATAGGACTCCTTCAAGAATATGAAACGGAACACCCTACTGAGCTGCCTCATATAGCCAGGCTGGATGTATGGCTCATAATACACTTTGTCTAGCTGCTGTCTCTTGTTCCATTGCTCACCTACATTCGGTATTCCTGCTGCCTGAGAAATGGTTTCTGGTGTCAAGGTGAAATTTACACTAGCGAGGGTAACTTGACCATCTCGCAAATGTAAAACAAACAGGAAAACCAACTCCTGATGATGCTGAGTTTGAGCAATCATCTCACAATATTGAAAGCATGACTTTTGCTTAAAGCAAGCCGTTGCAAGTGGGCAGGCCTGCAATTGAGTCAATGAAGTGGGCTCTTCTCTGACGTGTCTGCCCCCTTTACGAGGCCTTCTTGGTACATTAAGCTCAGTGGTTGAGTCAATGTCCTGTTCATATGATGAATCTGTCTCTGTCATGGTGTTTGCAATGTGTATGACAAGTGTATGACTGGTTTGATGAAAATGATAAATTGGTGTTTGCTTTCAATGCCAAATATGCCAAAAAGAAATAAGGAATTGTGAAGAATATGGGACAGTGGGAAAAGTGGACTGTGGAGTTTTTCAAGTGAGATTTGAAATGTGTTAACAGTCACTTGACTGTGTTTAGGGATGTGGGATTTGGGAATTTGCTACAAATGATATGGGAGAGGGAAAATGGTAGGAAATGGTAGGGTTTAGAAATAGGAAAAATGGGGACAAGTGATGTGAGTGATTATGGAATATAGGGAAATAGGAATGAACTATAGTTACATTAGAACTGTTGAGGAAAGGGAAAATATGGTGGCATATGACAGGGGTTCAGCACCAAAACCAAATTTTAAAACTTCAAATATAAACCCTATGGAGCAGCCTTTGTCAAAAGATAGGGTTTATGCTTACCCCATTCAAATTCTCCAATCTACCTTTGAAACAACACTAAACACTGATAATAGAAATTTCACAATCCCGTGAACTTACTTGGAGCAAAAAATTTGAGTCATTTCGGAAATTTGATGAAGAAATGGCGAGAATCTCCTTTGTAGGCTCTGTGTGCCGCCCACAAACCCAGTGCGCCACACCTCCTGGATGCGCCGCGACAGTGCAATTTTACACAGTTAAAATGGGCCCAATGCGCCGTGCGGTCTATGTGCACTGCGCCTTCCTCCCGATGCGTTGCGCAACACTCCAACACACAGTCGGCCTTCAAACTCACAATTTCAATTTTTCACAACTGAACTCGACTTCTCTGATGCTTCTTGAATGTAAATGGATTGATAAATGTGGAAAATATCTCATATAGTGAAGAATTTAATTTTTGCTTCTTACAAACCCATTTTTGTAACATTTTGAAATTGGCACTTTTTCACTTTTTATACAAACTCTGTTCTGCTTGTTTCCACTTGAATTTTGACTGAAATGATGGCTCCTTTGTCAATTTTTTGCAGGGATGAATGGCATGTTTTGGGCAAAGGTGACCAGGGCTGTGCCTTGAAGAATCTAACAACTGAAATTTTTTGAAAATATACATAGCATTTATTACGAAAGGCAAAATGACGATTTTCTTCAAAACAAAGTTTTGAAGAAAAGTCATGATCAATCATTATAACGATGAAATTTTTCAATGAAAACTTATTTTGAGCCTCCCTCTGTCCTGCTGGCATTATTTGACACTTTTGAAGACGAAACCCTAGACCTAATGACTGAAAAGACTCTTTGCTGACCAAAAGACCATCCATGACTATGAATGACTGTAAAATTGACCTTGATGAATTTTGATGAAATTTAATGATTAGACACAAGCCAGCAGATACATGACATGAGGGAAAATGAGAGACCATAACCTTCTATCAGATAATCTATGCTTCTAATGGAATGCAACTGATTGGATGAATGCGACACCTAAAAATGAAATGCAACAAAAGAGTTTTTGATCTCTGACGGAGGTATAACCAGACCGACTCTAACAAATTGCACAACAATTTTCAAGAGTGGTCCATGGGGCAAGTTATCTATATCAAAATATCCTTTAGATTAAATGATGGAGTGGAACATTAAAAGTGTTGAGAAAGGGGAAAAAACCAATAATTTCAACAAGGATTTATCAACTTACCCTACAAGAAAAGCCTTTTCAAGTAACTATTTGAAACCAGCCAAAGGACAGGGCTAACCATAGACTTCTTTGGACAAGCTTGTACTAAAGCTAACTTTCAGACAACAATCCAGTAATCTCACTAGACTACTTTCCGAAGGGATGAAAAAAGATAAGAAAACAAAGTGCAGCTTAAGATCAGGTCAGATATATTAAAACCAAGGCCTTCTTTTAGCGTACTTTTAGGGAAACTTTCAAACAACCTTCGGAGAAAGAACTAGAAGACAGGGCAAACCATAAAATTTCCTAGTTTAACTCTACTTAGCATGTAATGAAAAAATCATTCAAGAATAATGTTTAGAGTTTAGACAGTAAGACATGGTCTCACCAACATTCCTTGACTGTTTGGACTGTATTAAATCATTCTTAAATACACAATTGGAGGAAAACATAAAGATAAAGCTTATCAGTGAGAGTAGGGTACTTCTCAGAGTAAATCCTAGCTCTATATTTACTGTTCTTTATCAGAGAAAAATGGACAATTTTATGGAAACCATAAGAAGGAAAATAAGTACAATGAGGGGTACATCACCAATGGTATAGACCAGGATCCCACGAATCAGCTTGTATTTTGATGTCAATCCAGTTACATACTTCAAGTCCAATGTTTCAGTACAACAACAAATTCTCTTCTCAGCCTAACTTCTTTGATTACAAACAGAGCTTCAACAACCTCTGAGAACTATTTACATACAGAAAGTTTCGAGCAATAAGTATTACATCAACCACCAACAATCAACCAACTTCTTCAGAAGTATTTATAGAAGAAAGAGGAGATGGAATAAAAGGAAGGGTCTCTAGGTTCAATTAATACAAGTTAATGCTTCTCTGCCTTTGAGGGGCTCAATAGAGGAGAGCTCTGATGTTTTCCATGTATTAATTGGTTTTCATTTAATTTTTAGCTACTTGGTAGATTTTGTTGACTTTAAACTCTTTCAGACAAGCTGGCAATAACTCTGGCTATCTTTAACAAAAATATCACTGAATAAGGCAATAACTATGCCTTCTTTTGATTTATTGAGGTTATAGGTGGCACTTTGGTAGCTGAAGAGGATAAATGGTCTCTGATGTGGCATTCGAGGCTTTTCTGGAGGTTTTTCTACCCTATGGATTAGACCTTTGATATTTAATTTGTGCCTTGATCCTTTTAAGCTTTGATTAACGTCCTTAATCTTCTGTCTTTGCTCTGATCCTATGTCTTTAATGCTGATATTCTTTAATCACCTAATGTTCACTGTGTTTTACTATTTGCAGTGTGCAGAGGGTTTGTTGGAGTTTTTGTTCAGAAAACCGATAATCATGACTTATTGATTCCCTAAAAACGTGTAATTATCACTTTAAAACCATTTAATTTGTATCAAAGGCTGTAAGGATCGTCATTCTCGGCCAATAATACTGTAATTATCTGTTGGAGGGTTTTAAACTTGAACTTCATTAAACCTACATAAAAACAAACAAACGTTATTTAAATCCTGCAAAAATTGGTTTAGAAATGCTTAGGAGGGTTTGTGGAAGCATTTCGGAGTAGTGAGAATGGAGGAATTTGCAGCGGAGAACGGGTTTTTATACCAAAACAGAGACCCAAGGTTTAAATTTAAAATATGGCGCGAATTGGGAAGAAGCGGTTTCGGAAAAACCATCAATGGTTTTCACGCAGCATTTGGGCGGTAAGCGGAATTATCCGAATGGAACGCGATACGACTCATCAATCGACACATGGATTCTTAAAACCACTTTTATCGCGCGGAAGTAGCGCACTGTGGAAAGGGGCAAAAAATTGCGCGAAATGGATTTTGGTCAATTGGATGATCAGCGATAGATCAGACAGTGCAGGTAATGTTAGGAATCTGTAATTAGCAAGATTGAAAATGTCCAATCACAGAAAGAACATTATTTCAACCACTTTTGGATTCTAGGATCTAGCCCTCCTGAATTCGGAGAGGGATCTCTCCAATAGGTGCAAAGATGGATTTGTCTTTGAAGTTTGGGGTAATGATATTAGGCTAGTTATGAAGGCCAAGGGTTTGTTTTGTTTTTGGATGGTTGAGCATGATTACTGTTTGAGGTGGAAAGTCCTAAATGCAAAGAGTTTCAAAGGTGTGAAGTTGCAAGCAAATAGAACAAGATTTGGCCAGGAAAGATAGATAATTGCAGGTTTTATTCCATTGGGCTATGGAGTCATAATAGGGTTTAATTGGAACAGCAAGAGGCAAGAGTGGTCCATGGGGCAAGTCATCTATGTCTAAGGATATCTTTGAAGATTGATTTATGGAATGAAATGATACAACAAGAAGGAAAATTAAACAGATGCAGAACAAAGAGCAGCCCAGGATCTGGTAAGTACTTTTAAACTAGCTAGCCTTTGACAAACACTTAAGAAGAACATAAAAGCAAACTAGGATCTGGTAAGTACTTTTAAACTAGCCAGCCTTTGATACACTTTCAATAGAAAACATTTTTAAAACAAAGGGAAACTTGAAGGTAACTGTTGGAGTAGAAACTAGCGGGCCGGGCTCACCACAATTCCTCTCTTAGCTCTGCTTTACTTGGTTACTTTCAAGACAAACACAAAGATGACACATAATGGCCTAAGATCTGGTAAGTACTTCTAAACTAGCCAGCTTTTAACACATTCCAAGGGAAACATTCAGACAGCTTTTGGGGATAAAACTAGAACCAGGGCACACCATATCTTCCATAGTTCATCTCTACTTAACTAATACTGAACATAACATTCAAGAATAATATTCAGCTAAGGAAATAAGACGAGGGAACGCTAGCATTCCTATGCTTAAACTGAATTAAATCATTCCCAAATAACACAGATTGGAAGAAAACATTTAGATAAAGACTTTCAGTCATAGAAGGTTACTGATATACAGTAGATCCTAACTCTATGCATGTTGTTCTTTATAAGAGAAGATGAAACACGGTGAAAACATAAACAAAATGACAAGTTACAATGAGAAAAACATCACCGTCAACATAGACCAGGATCCCATAAATCAACTTGTATTGATGCTCCAAACTAGTTACAACTTTAAGTCCAATGCTTTAGTTTAGCAATCATCTACTCATCTCAACCTAACTTATCTATCACAAGCAGAGCTCCAAGGGCCAGTGAACACTATTTACAATCAGAATTTTAAGCTCAAATGGATTTCAAAGTTCTTCAACCAACATTTTCTCATCTTCAACAAAAGTATTTATAGAAGAATGAGGAGGTGGGATCTCAATAAAAGATCTCCCAAGATAATTAATACAGTCTTAATGGCTTCTCAGCCTTTGAGGGGATCGATGGAGAAGTCTACAGGTGTGTTACTATATTAATTTATTTACATTTATGAATTAAGCTCGGTGGGAGCTTTTGTTGACTTTTGAGGCTCTATGTCATGTTGGAGTAACTCTGCAGATATTTTTTGCATTAAGTTTCCTTACAGAAGTAACTCTCTGGCTGCGTTGAGGCAAATATCTGATTTTTCTCAATAACTTCGGCCTCTGTTTGAATGCTTTGAGGCACAGGTGGCTTCGTGGTAGCTGGGAGGAATCAATTTGCCTCAGATGTGGTGGTGGAGGCCTTTCTGTCTGATGACACTTATGATTTTTCTTTAACTGTGTTTTAATTCTGGGGATTAGGCTTTTGATAATCAATCTTAGTCGTAATCCTCGCAAATCTGTCTTCAATCTTCTGTTCTGTTGTGCCTTGTCTTCAAAACTGATACTCTTTTAATAGTGATTAAAATCACAGTGTCTTGTTGATGTGCAGGCCGCACAGGGCTCGTATGGCATCAATGCCTATGAAGCATTGATGAGACATGGAGTAGAGCCTTTGTAGTCCTTTTCCCTTTGATAACCGAAAGGCCAGAGGATCGTCACCCTCGGCTTTCCTTTCCTTTATATTATGGGAAAAACCTTCGAAACCTGCAAAATAAACAAAACATTATGAAATCCTGCGTTATTGGGTAAACTGCTTCAAAGGGCATGGGGAGAGAGCATAGCCATTGGATGACAACATCCAACGGTGGAGATCGGCTAAGCGAAGGTCAAAGAAGAGCAGAGGGAAGAATAATATGGAACCGTCGATTGCGCAATGATCAACGGTGGTGATTGGTTTTGAAAACCCTTTGGTGGAAGGCGGAGGGCGATGAAATAATACGGGAATGATCTGGGACCATCCGATCTGGACACGTGGATGGTCTAGATCCAATCGGAAGATCGCAATCGGCGGAAGAATGATGTTTAAAGCACTTGGCAAAAACTCGCGATGCGATTTAGCATGGGCCTTTGATCTGAGGATCAGATCAACGGTGGAGAATGAATCGGAGGGATGGTCGATCGGGAGGAATAAGCAAACGAACCCAATGAAACTTGTGATGTGATTGAGCGCGGGCCATTTGATCGGCTTACGATCAACGATCAGGATTATTTTTAAAGCGAACCGGCGGAAACCCTTATGATATATGAAAAAACCAAAAAATTCAATAAAACAAAGGTTTGGTGGCAGATTTATATATATGGGACCCAATCGCATCAGAAAGTTTGATGCGGGTCTTTACAATCAACCCATTGGATTTCTCCGATGCGATTGCGCTTCGGGTCTTTTTAATCTAACCATTTTTCATTTTTTTTAAATATGACTTCGGCGCGTTAGACCAAAACTTTGGGTAAGTGGGTTTTTGGATTTACAAAGGAAAAAATGAAACGGGAGTGAATATTTATAATGTTATAGAACTCGACTGTAGGCACTCGGGTTGTATGGAGCGATAATATGATCGGGGGCTGTGTACCAAGGGCCAATCGACATCGAAGTTTTGTTTAAACACAAACAAATGCGCTCTGTGAGTTTTTCTGATGTGATAAGTGCTCAAGATGTCTAGCGCTTGGTTCTAGCGCTGAGGCATGTGGGGGAAGTGATTTAAGACTTAGCCCAAGGGGGCTTAAGTCCTTAGTAATAAAAACTTGTTTTTATGAATTTTTTCGGAGTTTTCAATGGATTTGGGGGTTTCAGTATAGTTTAAAAATAAGTTTTAAACTATGTAAAGAGGACTTTCATGAATGGGAGAAGGGAAATCATAAAAAATAGAGGAATTTTATGGAGAAAAAGGGGAGCAAATGAAGGTTAGTTTTGAGTGGAGGAGGGGAAAAATGATGATTTTGCAGCAGTTTCTTCTTATGCAATTAGCATAGTTTCTGAGTATTGAAATGGGAACAACAGTGAATATTTGGACAGAGGCATGAGGCCTTCAAGAGTCTTTAAGAGCCAACACTTTTTAGCAATAAATTTTTTTCCTTGAAGGCCCAAAAAGTTTTAGCCACCTTTTGCTATAACAAATTTTATAGGTGGCTAACAGGTGACACGCGACAGGTCCAAAGATGTGCAGAGGATGTATGGTGGGACTGAAGGCTTGGGGCATATGATAATATCTCGCCCGTTGATCTGGCGGGAGGAGCGCAGATCAGAGGTTGCAACAAGTGGGTGTACTTGAATATAGAGGATGCGTTGGTCGTAGATCTTCTCAGATCAAAGGCCAGGATTGAATTGCATGGTCGGGGATTGGGGGAATAGGAAAAGAACAAAGGGAAACAAATTTTTGCAATTGTGATTGCGGGGGTGGGGTCCCAAGGAAAGGTAAGGAGACCGGGGTTAAAAAAGAAAGGTCTTATCGCATCGGGGTGTTTAGCAGAAAGCTCATCGCATCAGAGTTTTGAAGTAAAAGGTAACAAAGAAACAGGAAGCCCCGATTGCGATTGCGCGATGGGGGTTAGCTCTTGGTCATGGGATGAGGTCATGTGAGGAAAAGGGCTAAGGATATAAGCCCTTGGGGCTTAAAAACTATAGAGTGTAGAAGACTAATTTTTAGGCCAAAATAAGGATTTTTAAAGCCTGAATAGGGTTCCAATAGATGAAAGAAAAGGTTTTTAAACCAGATAAAGGGAAAATATAAGGTTTAAAGAGGGATAGGATGATTTTAGAGGTTAAAATGAGGGTTTATGGAGGGATTTTGTGAAGGAAATATGGGCAAAAATGGAGAAGTGTAATGATGAAATGGGGCCTCATGAGTAGTTTTTCCTTTGGTAAACAGCAAGGTCCTTGAGGGCTAATAGTGAAAAAACAGTGAAAATTAATACCAAGGATAAAGGACATCATAAGACTTCAAGAACTCACAATTTGGACATGAATTGTTTCTTGAAGGCTAAAAAGATTTAGCCACCATTTGATATGACAAATTTCTATAGGTGGCTAACAATGGCTCTACATGGGGATGACATCTTCTTGAAGGTGTCAAGAACTTCAGAAAAATTTCTCTGGAAACTGATTAGTGCCTTGCACTTGATAATCTTTTTCTTGTAATTAGTTGATAACAAAATGACTTAGAACTTGATATATCAGCAGAAAAGTATTTTCCAAACAACTACCTACACAACCTACTTCCTAACATTTTTTTTTTAGAAGGTGCACTTGGACTTGCAAACCTTTTCATCAATATATATATATATATATATATATATATATATATATATATATTTTTTTTTTTAAGAAAGCATAAAACTAAGCTAGTCTACTCATATTTCTCCATGAGTTCAGATTAAATAGTTGAACTCATAAGTTTCTCTATCTAACTAATATATGTCAGGATTAGACTGTCTGATAGACTTCATTCTCTATTTTATAAAACAAAAATTCAAAAGCAGTCAAGCCAAGATTAAGCAGTTTGACTTGTTGTGGCCTATGGCATAAAACAAGCTACACATAGACTAAAATTTGCAGAAAATTTAAATCAAAATTGTGAAGGCTTAAGATCTAAAAATCAAAAAACATCCTTCATTAGTCTTCAGTTCTGGTTTTAGTCTTGTTTGAGCTGCTTCCTCTTTCTTTCCTGGTTCAATTTTTGAGCTTTTAGAACCAGTTCTTCATCAATCTCATAGGTTCAAGATTTGAGCTTGTTTGGACCTTTATTTTTCTATCCTAATCTACCTTACTGATAAGCCAAGATTAAGTTGTTTGGTAAATCTGATTCACTAACCTATCAACAGTAAATTTAAACTTATCCAATCATGATTTTACTGTATGTTTGAATAAAAATTGTTTCTTGTGGTAGTGGCACACTTTCAGATTTTATTTCTCTTTTTTGGTATGAGGTTGTACCTTTCTTGTTTTCATTCTGCCCTCTTTTCTATTTTTATTGTTTTTGTATTTTTTCTTTTTCTAACTTTGAAAGCAGTGATAGATATGATATTTACAATGAGGGAAAATAAAAAACTTTAAACTGGTATAATTTAAGAAAATAATGTTTGAGCATCTTGACATTGACAGGACCTCCAAAAAGCTCAGTTCCATTCACTTCCTGCAAGAAATAAGCATTGTTACCAGCAGTATAATGAATGAGATAAGGGCCTAGCCATAAGTTATCAAATTTTCCATGTTTTCCCTTATCTTCTCTCCTGGAATCCCACTTCAAAAATTTGTCACCAATGCTGAAATAACTGGCCTTTTTCCTTTTATCAAACAACTTCTTGATGTTGTCTTGCTTGTGTAGTGCTCTATTGTAGACTTAATCTCTGGTTTGTTAAAGATGTATAGTCTGATTGATTCTTCTTGTCATATCATTATCCTCAGAATGTATTTCTTGGATTAGCTTCATGACTGGCACTCCTAGAATGGTTGGAAAAATTGCATCTGCTCCATAAACTAGCTGGTAGGGAGACATTCCAATTGATTTCTTAAGTGTTAATCTGTCAGACCGTAGTGCATGTACTAGCTTTATGTGCCATGACTTCTTATTGTCTTCCAGCAAATTTTTGATTATATTCACCAAACTTTTGTTTGAGGATTCTGCCAACCCATTACCTTGAGGGTAATAAGCAATAGAATGGCCCAATGAAATCTGATACTTATGACAGAATTCAACCATATTTTTGGATCTAAATGCAATAGCATTGTTAGTGATAATCTTCCTAGAACAACCAAATCTAGATAGGACATGATTTTCAAGAAATTTTATGATGACAGAGTCAGTGGCTTGCCTAGAAGGGATGGCTTCTATCCATTTGGTAAAATAGTCTGTTGTAGTGAGGATCCATCTATGTTGGGCAGATGAGGCTGGATGGATTTCCCCAATGAAGTCTAGACCCCACTGCTAAAAAGGAGCTTCAACAGTGATTGGATGCAAAGGTAAGGGAAGCAATTTTCTTTTGCCTTCAAAGAGTTGGCATTTGTGACAGGCAATAATCATTTTGTGGACATCTTGAAAGAGGGTGGGCCAATAGTAACCAACTCTAAGGATTTTATTGGCAATTGTCTTCCAATAGAGGTGGTCTTCACATTCTCATTCATGTAATTCATGCTTGATCTTATCTGCATCATTCTCAGGCAAACATTTAAGCAATAATCCACTAGCACTTTTCCAACATAGAAATTTATCCAAAATGCAATAATTAACAACTTTCAACTTTAAAAATATTTCCTTTTTTTTTAGACAAACTAGGAGGTGTATTTAATTTGAGAAAAACATATAAAATATCAGCATACCAAAATGAAAACAGAAAACGATCTTCAATAGTTGGAGTTGACAACTCATCCTGTTCACCTAAGGCATCTAACATGTTTATATCAAGAGCTTCAAAATTAGACTCAGCCATTAATCTTGCTAGTCCTTGGCCTTTTATGAGCTTAGTGGGCTTGATTTCTAAATCATGTTCAAGTATCACAACAATCCACTTTCCTCTTTTGCCATCAAGATCCTGGGTTAAAATGTCTTTTACAACTGAATTTGGCACAAATGCAATTATGTGGGAATGTAAAATGTAAACTTTGAAATCTTTTAAGGCTTTGACTAAGAAAAAGGATTGTTTTTCCATGATATTGTACTTCAGAGGTGCATTTCTTAATTCCTTACTAAAGAATGCAATTGGCTGCTCTTGTCCCTTCAAGTTTTTCTGTAATAGGACAATAGCCACTGTGTGTTCTGATGCAAATGAAAAAATGAATAAATCCTTTGTAAAATCAGGACTAATGAGAATTAGTGTTTTGATTAATGCTTGTTTTACCAGTTCAAATGATTTCCTTACTTCTAAGGTCCATTTAACTCCTTCTTCTCTTTTAAGCATGTTTGTTATGTTTCTAAGGAGTTCAGCTAGAATGGGTATGAACCTTCTCAAGAAATTAATCTTCCCAATGAAAGATTGAAGTTCCTTGATGTTTCTAGGATGGTTGATTTGCAATATACCATTAATCCTTTTTGGGTCTATATTTATCCCTTCTTCTGATATGATGTGTCTAAATAGTTTTCCTTCTTGGAGACCAAACATTGTTTTCTTTGGATTTAAAGATAACCCATATTTTCTGCATTTCTTAAAGACTTTTCTCAAGCGTTCTAGGTATTCTTCATCTGTTTTGGAAAAACAAGTGATGTCATCAAGGTAAATAATGATGAAGAAGCCTAATTCTTCTGAGAATGCAATATCCATGGCTCTCTGAAATGTAGCACCAGCATTCATTAAACCAAAGGGCATTTTCACATACATGAAAGTACCCCAAGGTGTAGTAAAGGCTGTTTTGAGTTGATCATCAGGATGTACTAGAATTTGATTGTAACCTGAGAAGCCATCTAGCAAAGAAATTCTTCTAGAACCAACTACCTTCTGTAAAATGTGATCCATCTTGGGTAAAGGGTAGTTTTCCTTTAATGAGGCTCTGTTTAAGTTTCTAAAATCAATACAAAGCCTTATTTATCCTGTTTTCTTCCTAACTGACACAAGATTAGATACCCACTCTAAGTATCTAACAGGGACAATAATTCCAACATCATACATTTTCTTAATTTATTTCTCAACCAAGGGTAATTGAGCAGAGTTTATTCTGCACAATTTTTGTCTATAGGGCTTCCGGTTTTCCTTGAGGGTTATCTTATGCTGAATTATATTTATGTCATATGATTTTAGATCCTCATAACTCCATGCAAATACACCAGAAAATTCCTTAAAGAGCTCAATGTACTTCAGTTTGATGTGAGTTGACAATGTTTTAGACAGTTTAATCATTTTTGGCTTCAGTTTACTGCCTATGTTACATTCTTCTACTTCAATTTCAACAGGTTCTATTTTTGGTTTTTTGGCAACATCACTGAAATCAAACAATTCTTCTAATGGGACCAGTCCCTTTGGCAAGCTTTGAGTGTTAGATTGTAGCATTTATAAGTCTTCTTTTTCTAAATCTGCACTAATTCCTATTGTATGTTCGAGTTTATTAGATAACAGATTTATATCAGCAATCTCTGGAGACTTTACTTCTTCATCAAGTAGATTTTCTTCAATAGGACAATCATTTTCATAATCTGAATCTAAACTTGGTAGCTCAAACTCATTTTTGGACTGTAAGAAGTCTTCTATTTGTTTATATCCTTCAAATACCTGCCAGTATTTTTCAATGTCTGGAATGGCTGGTCTATATTTCTCTTGAATTGTGTGTTGTTTGCTTTCACAAGGCCTTTTGCAAGTACTAGTAGAAATGGCCAGTGCATTGGCCAGCATATTTTGGTTTCTGGGGACAAATGTAAGTTCATACTCATCAAAAGTTTTGAGTAAATCCAGGGTATCATTCCTATAGGCTCTTAATCTCGGATTTTTTGCAGTGTATTCCCCATTAATTTGCCTAATTATTAGTTTAGAATCTCCATGAACAATTATCCTTTTGGCTCCTAATTTTTTCAATAAATGTAAGCCTAAAAGGAGTGCCTCATATTCAGCTATGTTATTAGTGCATTGAAAAATCAATTTGTATGAGTGTCCTTCAACATGATAGTTCATTGTGTTGTGAAGCCACAATCCTACACCTACACTATTCTTACTGTGAGAACCATCAAAACTCATACTCCAAAGAGGACTAGTTTTAGATTTACTAGTTTGACTACCCTCTTTATCTTGTGTGCTTTTAGATTGTCCTTGTAAGCTAGTACTATGTTGAATTTGTTTTAGTTCCTCATGTTCTTCAATATATTGAGGACTCTTCTCTTGACTCTCAAAGTTGACAACCAATGGATGACTGTTTTGTAGCCCTAGACCCGTGATTAGCTGGCTGTAATTCTCTGATTTGGCCAATTGTCTTGATACCCTTGTCTTATCTTTCTCATTTTTTGTGTCTGCCACTATGTTACAGTGAGGGGTGGCCACTAAGTCAGTTAAGGTTTCTTGCTCATTAAATTTTTCATGATTGAAGAGAATAAATGAGTCAAGGCCTGTATGCACAGAATAAAGAGGAGAGTTTTCTGGTCTCTCTTGGCTACTGACCATGTATTGCATGTGAGATTCCCTATAAAGTCTTCTAGTTTGATTAAAAACAGGGATGGTAGCATATGCCATATCCATTTTCATTGTTCCTTGTAACTTAGCTCCCCATGATCTTGATAACAACATACCATATTAGGGGGATACATTAGCCACCACAATATCCATCACTAAACACTTGGCCAGTGTTTGAGCTAAGTTTACACAAAGATATTTGATCAAACCTAAGCATTTCACTCTACTGGAGTCAAAGGAGTATAGATATTTGTATGGTCTGGTGATTTCAAGGCCTAGACTCTCCATTACTGCTTTGGGCATTAAGTTATGAGAAGCCCCTGAATCATGCATAGAATTGTGTAAGATTTAGTCATGAATTTTCAAACTAACATAAAATGGAGGAACTGCCCCTTCTTGGTACCTTCCCTCAATCTTAGGACCAGATAAGAGCTCTGGTTGGTCATCATTGAGGTTCAGAGTGTCATTATTTTCTCCTATGTTGAAGGCTTTCAAAATTTGTGATCCATAGACATATTGGGTGACTAATTCAGTGAGGGGAAAAGAGATTTTAATTTTGGCAATTTCATGTTCCAAACTAAAAGGCAGCTTATTTTTTACAATGTTTGTTTTAGCCTTGTTAATCACCACTTTATCAGCAAAATCAGTTTGCTGATTTCCTCTATTTACATTGGTCAAAATTGTTTTAATAGGAGCACTAGCTAAAGTACTAACGCTGCTGTTGGAGAGGTAAATCCCCTCTGCGGACAGAGGCGATCCCTACTAGCCCAAATTGGGTCTAGCAAAAATCGTATCACGCTAAGACGCAAGTTCCTAATTGCAATAGACCAAATTACGAGAAAGGCCTACCCTAAGTCTAATGCTATTGTTCATGGAGAAGATGGCGCTCCCGTTTTCCTTACTCTGGCAGATCACAATTCTCCCGCTCAATGTGATCAAACACCTGCAAGTACAAGAAGAAACAACAAACAAACAAGCGTAAAACCAAATCGATGCAATTATGTATCAGTCAGAGAAGATACAACTCATAGCATGAAACATGAACATCTGAGTGGAACCATAATCGTAGTTGTTTATTATTAATCAAAACAAAGAAAGATACAACCTTTGCTTTGACTCTGGATCTTCCTTCGGTGGGTCGACAGAGGAGTACGTCTTGGTAAGGCTCGTCGGGACAAGGACAAGTCTCTCTCTCTTCGACTGCCTGATGATAATCCCCTTACAATTGATTCAGCTCTATCCAGGCTACCAAGACTACTAAGGCTCAACCATTCAACCCCTTCATCAATAGAATATGGCTATATTTATAGAGGAGAGGAGGAGGTTGGGATCCCTACAATAGTGGAAGGGAGGCCTTATCCCTTGGGAGGTTCCCCATAAGGTGGAAATAAGAGGCCAAAGGAGGAAGGTCGTGGTTATTCAGTCAAAACCACTCCTCATGACTCATCCATGAAGTTGTTGTAATCAAAACTTCACCTCTTTTTTAAAAAACTTTCCATAAACAGATTGGCGCGAGTGCTTAACTAGGACAGAGTGTCAACTGGCGTGGGCTCAGTGTTAATTTTTCTCATTGGTGCAAGAACATAACAGGTTACCAACGCCAAGGCAAAAATAGGTGTTTTTAGGGGTCTGCTCAGGAAATGATCAACAGAAGGAATGTTGTCATCATGGAAAGGGATGCAATGATGATATTTGCAAGGCATGACACTACTTATTGGTCACATAAATGACCCTCCAATGGGCGAGATGGGGATTGTAGGGACGGTGATAAATTACTGTGTAATATATGCCCCCTAAAGCATGAGGCCCGAGAGAGAGAGAGCGGTGAAATGCTTTACAAGAACATGTCCAACTGAAAACACTGCCATCAGAAAACCTGCGTAGACAAGTACAACTGATATCTCAAATACATGATATATATGTGGTATTGGCGTAGCCATCCGTAATAGAGTATGTAGTAATCAAGATCTAAGGCATGGACGCAACCATCTAGTATAGATCGATAAATAGACTTAGGTATGGTCGCAGCCATCCAGTGAATGAGTCATGTAACCAATCATAATAATCCACAAAATCGCAGCCTGGATTCTAACAGAAAAAATCCAGGGTCTTGCGCTCCATTTCAACCCGGACAAAGTACAAGTTCAAGCATGTGAATAAGTGAGCTGAAGTCAAACATGCGAGAACATCGTCTGACTACCAGCCAATGATGAAAGATGTTAACAGACGCGAGAGGAACCACCAATAATGACAATGGCCCTCAAGGTACTATAGGTACAATCCACAGAATTTGAACAGTGAGCTAGCGTCAAACACCTGCAGAATCATCCGATCGAAGGTCAATGGTGAAAACCTTGCGTCGAATGCGAAGAACCTTCCATTGAGACATGCATGCTCCAAGGTATCGGAAGGGAGTCTCTAAATCAGCTTCCTGGATAATGAGCTGAAGTCGACAGGAAGTGACCTTGATCGAAGGTGGGCCATAGTGTTTCCCACATCATCGACGTGAGACAGAGGAAAATAGTGTTTGTGAATCAGGATCAGATGAGAATCAGAGGAAGGTTGAAACTGCAGAGGTCAACTTCTCTTGAACATATCGGCGACACGATATTGGATTTGGTAGTATTTGACATCAAAATATCAGAGTTCATGATGACAAGGTAAAGAGCAGATGAGAGGTCAAAAGGGATCACCCAAACCCATGGAGGCAAGAAGAAAACGAGATGAGATGTCCCCAAACTGACACGAATCCAGACAAGTGCCATGTTCAAGAGCGACATACTGCCGACACGACGACGATACTGGTTCCATTTTTCCCCACCATTTCTAGCGAGTACCTCTTTATTTTTACACAAGCTTGAAGAGGATACCATATGCTTGTCATATAAGTTCGTCCTTCGGACGAATCCATCCTAGTACATTTAACAAGCCCTAGGAAGGAGAAACTCGAATATCGTCATTACGACTGAATCTGATGTCATTAGGTTTTAACGAGTCTTACAAAGGGAGAAATCGGCATCTTTTCATGTTTAGAGAGTTTGAAAAGACAAAGGAAAAGTAAACTCCAACAGTCCCTTTTCGTAAATAGTTCCTCAAATCCGAAAAGGTAAAAAACTATGTCTGATAAAACCTCCTAGTCGCGATAGGCTAGGGTATTCCTTTTTCGTAAATAATCTATCCCAACCCAAAAAAGGGGTAAACGTATACTAGGTAGATGTCATTTCGCAACCACTTTAATGAGATTGAAACAACAAGGGACTCGACAATCTTTTCATGTTTAGAGAGTCAAAAAAGAGCTGAAAGTTGACTCTTCCTGGAGGAACGAGTGGTATAAAGGGTAGCAACTAGTTCTAATGATAGTGGAACTACTCAGAACAAGATAAAGGTCAAGAGGCTGGCTAACAAGACCACTCGTCGCAGCGTTTCCTCAGGAATAGGTAAACAACCAAGTGAAGGCATATGATCGGCCAAGCAGATAGTGAAGATGGAGTGAGAAAACCAAGGCTCATTTGGAAAAAACAGGCTGATAAAATGGAAATCACAAGAGGTAAAATGGGAATGGTTTCATTTTTACACAAGCTTGAAATCAGAAAACTCTACTTGAATTTGGTTTCATTTTTACACAAGCTTGAAACAAAGATAAACTATGCTTGAAACCGGTTTCATTTTTACACAAGCTTGAAATGGAAACAAAATATGCTTGAAAAATAAAGCATGCCCCCAGCATGGTGACTCAATTCGAGGTACATGCCCCCCAAGCTTCAGTCCATATGAAAGGCAGATGGAGTGAAGGTTCAAATTATGAGATCAAGAGAAAGACACGACTAGGATTTTACGAGATCTTAGCAAAGACTCGAATTGAACGGGAACGTGTTTCACTATTTTAACGAGGTTGACACATTAAAAGAACTATCCTCAGATGACCTTGTTTCATTTTTTAAGGAGCTTGACACAAGAAAATGAACTCTGCTCCGAAGAGCTCATTTCATTTTTTAAGGAGCTTGACACAAGAAAATGAACTCTGCTCCGAACGACCTCATCATAATGACCAAGAAGTCATCGCTTCCAAGAGTTGCCTATTCGATGGAAGGAAAACATCTTGGAAGTCTGGACCCAATGCCCCCAACACACTATGCACAACAACAACATCACTAAGTATAGGCACGGGGTAGGTAGCCACATAGTTGACCTGCAGTGGGGCAAATACAACGGGTGGATAAAAACTAGGAAGGGATGATGGCAGGCCAGTTGCCACATCAGGACCAAAGAATGAAAGTTCATCAATGGTCATGATACGTCCTTCATGTGGAAAAAAAACCACACGAAAAAGGGAGGAGACAAGTGCTCCCATGGCATAGGTGTAATCACGCCCCAAGAGAAAATTGAAATCTAAGGGGCCTGGAACAACCATCACGTCCATATGGACAGTTTTACCTCCCAAAGTAACAGGTAACCTTGGAAGGATCCCTAACGGTTGACTAGTTCTTCTGTTAAATGCCAACATATTATGCGTAACAGGCATAAGCGGCGGCGAACCGAAAGCTTTCCAAGTAGTTGAGGATAAAATACTAATAGAAGCGCCTTTTTCTATAACAGTGCTAGGTACGACCAGACCAAAGGCTTGTACCGTTATCTCGAAAGGCACATAAAATGGAAGGCGGTATCCCATAAATTGATTCCAATCAAAGGAAGCGACCAGACTACTCGGAGGGGCTACCATCGAACTGAGATGGTCTTCCCCTGGTGTTACGATAGAAGAAGGAGCATCCTCCATGACTTCCATCACAGAGTCGAGAAGAGTATCCTACAGCACCTCCATCACGGGAGGTGGAGGAGTAGCTTCTTGAGGTATAGGGACAGGAGAATCCTTCTCCAAGTCCGAAGAATCTGAAGAAACAAGAAGAACCTGAGGGATGTGAGGTCCACTCTCAACGGAAAATACCTTGTGCACCACAGACAGGGCCAACTCAACTGATCCCACGGCCAATGGTTGGTTGGGGATGGATTCCTGAATTTGAATTTTTGGGGGAGTGGGATCGACCAAGGATGACTCTTGACCAATCTTAGGATCAGCTGGTGGAGGACTCAAATAAATCCGTTTATAACCAGTTGGGAGGCATGGTGTAGAAATAGTTGAGTTGTCTAAAACTCTCTTGGCTTCATCCATATACAGAAAAAGGTGAATGGCATGGTGCCCTTCACACAACTTACAGGGATTGGTAATCTTACCCTGCTTCTTAGGAGTTTTACCAGCAGCAGCTAAAGATGTGCCCCCAACCTGACTCCCAGAAGCCAAAGGCAATGGTGGGTGACCATTGGACCATACTTTGAGCACCTTGGGAATTCCAGGGCAGTCTTGAAGAAGATGATTTCCTGTGCACAACATGCAAGGGAATTTGACTTTCTGTGAAGGGTTGGGAGGTTTATCAATGGAAGGCTTCTTAGGGGCAATAGCCACAGAGCTAGCCTCTCCTTTATCTGACTTCTTCTTCTTTGTATTCTTCTTCTTCTTCTTAGCCACCTGGTTACTCGAATCCATACTTTCACCAGGAGAAGTAGAACAGGAGGATGCAGAAACAGGCGAAGAAGGGGAGAGGTCCACCTTGGAATCAACATGGTGTTGTTCAGGCAGAGGAACTAATTGAACAGTAGCCGAGACATTCGGGACCACAGAGGTTGAAAACAACCAAAAAGGAAACCCAACAGTTAACCCAGGAAGGGACAACGTTGCCATATAAGGAGCGCCAACATTTCCAAAAGGAGGAAAAGGACCAGGATTCCCTTCGGAGGGGATTCCTTGGTTGGTGAACTCTGGAAAAGTTTCCATCAGAAACGATCTTCAGAACAACACCCTAAGGAAACTAACTTTAACCAGGAATATTTCATGGGCAGTTAATTTTTAAAACATTGAAACAAAACTCGACCGTTTCATATTTTAAGAGTCAAGAAACGAGTAAATGATGACTCTATCTCTTTCAGTTTGGAAACAAGCATGAAAGGACAAGCGCTTGATGATCCTTTCAAATTTAATGAGTCAGAAAAGATCAAAATGACTACTCTGGAACTCTAGGCAAGAGGGTGTACCAGATATCTATGAACTGCAATATACACCTTGGTTCTTAATATGAAAGAGAAATCAACCAAGGACTTGACGTATGTGCAGGAAATCTCCCCGAATGCTGTGTCCGGTGTATCATGGGTATAAGGCAGCAGACTCAGCTTCCTACAGATAAAGGATAGCAACCTAGTGGGGTCTCCCTTTATATACGTGACGGTACGGGGAGCACAAGTCCATACTAGTGTTGTCTAAAGCCAAGAGGCGAACGAAAGCTACTAGGTTTAACGATGCCGGAACACGTCTCTAACCTAGACCTATAAATGTTTCGTTAGGCTTCAATGCTGCCTTAAGGTAAATTGAGTAAATTTTAACGTTGATATTCAATTATGTCTCGGTTTCAAGGCCCTACCGTATTTCATTTGTCAATCTCCTATATGAAACTATATGAGAAAAGAAATATTTCAATTCGATGAATGCTATCTAGTTAAGGGAAGAACTTCAAACAATGATGCAACAAACAACAATACTGAAAACGAAATTTTTCCAAACTAGATGACTTTCACTATCCAAAAATAATTTCAAACATTCAACGATGCGAATAATGCAATGTAATCTATGCAAAATCCTCTTTTTCAAAAACTATGCAATTGTAATCTATGCACAATTTCCTTTTCCTTTTCAAATGATAAGAATGCACTCAATGCATTTTTCTATGAGACGATAATCTAATTAATGCATGCTTCTAATGAAAGAGAATGCACTCAAAGTGATTTTTAGTTTTCAATCATTAAACAATGTAATCTAAGTTCAATGATGGATCTCAAAAAACACTTTTCAATGCAATGTGATCTAATGCATTTTAACAAAAGCAAACTTTGAGATGAAAACTAAATAAACGCAAATCTTCTTAATGGAAGGATGAATGCAAAAAGGATGCAAACAAACACTAGGAATGCAATCGTTGTTTCAAAACACTTTGTAATGAAATTCCTCAAAGGTGACAAGACATATGAAGTGTTAGCCACCTATAAAATTTGTTATACCAAAAGGTGGCTAAATCATTTTTGGAGCCTTCAAAGAACAAATTTTATTGCAAAAAGTGTTGGCTCTTGAAGACTCTTGAAGTCCTCATGCCTCTGTCTAAAATCTTCCCTACTGTGACCATTTTACACTCTAGAATTATGTTGATTTCATGAGAAGAAGCTGCTGCAAAATCATCATTTTTCCCCTCCTTCCACTTCCAAAACTAACCTCATTTATAACCCATTATTCTCCATAAAAATCCTTTTTTCATATTTTTCCCCTGTCCCCTTCCTCAAAACCCTTTTTGATAAGGTTCAAGACCCTTCCTTTGCCTTATCGAAACCCTCAAAACCCTTTGAAAACTAGAGAAAATCATAAAAATACATATTTTTGTGTAAGGGTTTAAGCCCCTTTGGGCTAAAAATCATAAACCACTTCCCCCACATGCCCATGCCCTACAAACCAGGCGCTAACCCCTCAAAGCGCTTATTGCATCACTAAAGACCAAGCACACAAGTCTTTTTGGTTAAATAAAAGCTCTGGTGCCGATTAGCCCTATATATTATAGCCCCCAATCATATTGCATTTCATATAAACCCACGGCCCCGTAGACGGGCGCCAACCATTTCATATATATATCCTACCCCCAAAGCATAAAACCTTTTTATTATATTAAATTTTTGGGTTTTTCGTGTTATAAAGTTTTTCCACCGGTGCAAAGTCTTCAAACGGTATTAACCATTGATCTTGTTCCGATCAACGATCACCGCCAAGTCGCATCGCCAGTTTTCACCGGGTGCCTTTTTATATGTTTCCCCCCATCTCCGATTGCGATGCCGTGATCGCATAATCGCATCGGCCTTCACCGGTCGCATAATCGCATCACCCCACCTCCGATCGCCGATTGTGAACTCCCGACGCATCTCCCACCGTCGATCTGATCTATAGATCGACGGTCTTCATCTAATCACATCGGATCTTTCCATCAGGTGCGTTTTTAACTTTTTTTTCTCCCCCTGTCGATTGCGATCTTCTGATTGGATCTGGGCCGTCCACATGTCAAGATTAGACAGTCCCAGATCATTCCCGCATTACTTCATCGCCCTCCACCCTCGCCAAAGGTTTAAACCTTAGTTTTTTGCATTTTCTTGTTAAAACCAAATAATGTGAATCCTTCACATTATTAGTCCGCCGCTTATCCCGAACGTTGATCTTCTTGATCACTCATCAATTAACGGCTCTGACTTAATTATCCCTCCGCTCTCCTTTTTTAAACCTCTTCTACGCAATTCTCCACCATTGGATGATGCCATCCAACAGCCACGCTCCTCCCCACACCCTCTACGGCAGTAAAACCCAAAAACACAGGATTTTATAATATTTTTATGTATTTTTGCAGGTGTTTAATGGTTCTCCATTATGTTGAAAGAAAGGTCGAAGGCTGGGAATGACGATTCCCGCGCCTTTGATTTATCAAAGGGAACCATTCACAAGGCTCAAACTCCACATCTCGTCAATGTTTCATGAGGAATTGATGCCATATGAGCCCTGCGCAGCGTTGCACATCAATAAGACACAGAGTTGAATAAATTAAAAGAGTAGCAGTGTCAAAGACAGAACACAACAGAACAAAAATATTGAAGACAATTTGGGGATTGCAGCTAAGATTGATTATCAAAAGCCTAATCCTCCAAATTAAAACACAATTAAAGAAAATCATAAGTGTTTATCAGACATAAAGGCCTCCACCACCTCAACAGAGGAAAATTGATTCCTCTTAGCAACCATAGTGCCACCTGTAGCCACAAGCATTCAAACAGAGGCCAAAGTTATTGAGAAAAATCAGATATTTGCCTCAACGCAGCCGAAGAATTAATTCCTCCAAAGGAATTTAATGTAAAAAATATCAGCAGAGTTATTACGTTCATGACACAGAGCCTCAAAAGTCAACAAAAGCCCCCACCAAGCTTAATCTTAAGTGTAAAAAAATTAATACAGACATAACATCTATAAACTTCTTCATCGAGCCCCTCAAAGGCCGAGAAGCCATTAAATCTGTATTAATTGACCCAGGAGATCTTTTATCAGGTCTCACCTCCTCATTCTTCTATAAATACTTCTGTAGAAGATGAGAAATTGTTGTTTGATCACTAGTTGTAATATTGAAACTCTCTGAAATAATACATAGTCTATTGAAGTTGAAGAAGAAACTGAAGTCTTGGAAGCCTTGATGATGTTGTTGCATGCTTTTTCTTGAGAAGGCTCTATCATTGGATCCATGAGCTTGGCTGTTGGTGAAGTATTCTAAATTGTTTAATTTTTTTCTCCTGTTTTCATTTTGTTCCATGATTTCTTACTACAGTAGGTTGAAAGTTTTAGGCTAAGAAATGACTCCTGGAAGCACCTTAGACCTGTTCATCCTTCACTGTTTCATGTTTTCTTCTGCTAAGGTATTTTAGAGTCTTTAATCTCTCTCTTTAGTCCTCATGCTTGTTTATTTCTATGATAGTTCGAATAAGTTGGTTTCAGCATGATTTATGGTTCTCCCTGCTTGTCTACTGCCACTTAAAGACTGCTATTGAAGTCTCCCTTTGAATTTCTTTGTTTACAGTGAGAGAAGGAGGTATGTTCTGATCTTTCCCTTTTTCCTTGCTTAAAAAGTTGGCTTAAATGTCGTTATAGTTGTGATCATAGATGTATTTAGGTGTTCCCTCTTCTATGACCATAATTATCAGTGAATCTTTTATGTTTTCTAAGTCATTTGAAATAAAATCTTTGAGGAAATAGGGTGTTCCCCGAATCTTAGATTTCATTTTAAAAGTTGTTTTGAAATCATTATTTTCTTAAAGGTATGATTTGTAGAATTCATGGTTAGCTCTGTCTATCAAATAGCTCTTTATTGTTCAAATTGTGTTTTCAAATTCTCGTTGTTGAGAATTAAACTTCTCTTTCCAAATCATTGATGTCCATCTCATTCCAAAAACCAAAGGATCCTGTGGCCAAGTTAGATTTTCCCTCTGATATCCCATATCCATTGATAATTTTTTCATGACCTCTTTTGATTCCATTGCCCAATGAAGCTACTACTTCCTCTTTCTACCTACCTTTCCTAGATCTTTCATATTCTACTATATCAATTCAACCAAACAAATAAACAAACACCTGCACTTAATAACTAGTCTAAAACCAATACTCTAAGCACACAAGATAAACCTTTGCAAACAAACATTTGAGAGATCCCTCTCTGAGAACAGGAGGACTAGAACCTGTAACTCTAAAGATTGGTTCTGATGTTGCCTTGTCTTTTGATTTTCCAAACTATCAAAACACGGGACACCAACATGAAGTCAAACAAAAAGAGGACTTCCAAAGCATGAGATCAAAACAAGGGATTCATTCCCTTTTACATCAAGCAATCATGGAGAGAAGACATTTAAAACAATGAGCAATGTAATCTATGCTCATACAGTGAAAAGACCAGAAGGGAAAGACACACTGGTGAAGGATTTAGGGAAAAAATCTCAATTTTCACACCCTGAAATTGGCACGACTTTCCCACTGACAACTAGCGCCAACCGGCACGACTTGCTCACTGACAACTAGCGCCAATGGAAAATTGGCGCGGTTACTAACTGACAACAAGTGCCAATGCCTGAAAATGAAAAAACAAAGAATTTATCCCAACCAAAACCAGACTCACCACTTCAAGAAAAATCTAAAACAAACCCAGAGATAAAGTACTAACCAAAAGAAACTTTTGAACAAGGTTAAACCCTAGCACTTATAGGAGATGGTGTGACTATTCGGCTGTAATCCGCGCTAGATAGGGGATGGTGCGAGTGATGAACTGGAAACTTGTGCCAACTGGCTTGACTGTCAGGGTGGAACTCGCGCCAATCAAGCCAACTATGAAAAGGTGAAAATTCAGAAAAATAGAGGTCAGATTTGATCCTCTGGGGCTGAACAGAGGTCTTACACCAAAAAGAGACAGACCAGAAGAGAAAATCAAGCAGACAGAAGCCAAAAGCAACTGAAAGAGACAAGGCAAACTCCAATCAAATGTCTCCCCAGTGGAGTCGCCAGTTTGTTGGAGAGGTAAATCCCCTCTGTGGACAGAGGCGATCCCTACTAGCCCAGATCGAGTCTAGCAACAATCGTATCATGCTAAGACGCAAGTTCCTAATTGCAATAGACAAAATTGCGAGAAAGGCCTACCTTAAGTCCAACGCTGTTGTTCACGGAGAAGATGGCGCTCTCGTTTTCCTTGCTCTGGCAGATCACAATTCTCCTGCTCAATGTGATCGAACACCTGCATGTACAAGAAGAAACAACAAACAAACAAGCATAAAACCAAATCAATGCAATTATGTATCAGTCAGAGAAGATACAAATCATAGCATGAAACATGAACATCTGAGTGGAACCATAATCGTAGTCATTTATTATTAATCAAAACAAAGAAAGATACATCCTGAGCTCTGATGTTGGATCTTCCTTCGGTGGGTCGACAAAGGAGTACGTCTCGGTAAATCTCATCGGGACAAGGACAAGTCTCTCTCTCTTCGGCTATCTGACGATAATCTCCTTACAATTGATTCAGCTCTATTCAGGCTACCAAGACTACTAGGGCTCAACCATTCAGCCCCCTCATCAATGGAAGATGGCTATATTTATAGAGGAGAGGAGGAGGTTGGGATCCCTACAATAGTGGAAGGGAGGCCTTATCCCTTGGGAGGTTCCCCATAAGGTGCAAACAAGAGGCCAAGGAGGAAGGTCGTGGTTATTCAGTCGAAACCACTCCTCATGACTCATCCACAAAGTTGTTGTAATCGAAACTTCGCCTCTTTTTTAAAAAAAAATTCATAAGCAGATTGGCACGGGTGCTTAACTGGGACAGAGTGCCAACTGGTGCTGGATCAGTGTTAATTTTCCTCATTGGCGCGAGGACATAACGGGATACCAGCGCCAAGGAAAAAAACAAGTGTTTTTAGGGGTCTGCTCAGGAAATGATCAACAGAAGGAATGTTTTCCTCATGGAAAGGGATGCAATGATGATATTTTCAAGGCATGACACTACTTATTGGTCACAAAAATGACCCTCCAATGGGTGAGATGGGGATTGCAGGGACGGTGAAAAATTACTGTGTAACAGCTGCTAAGGTCTGCACCCTATTTTTCATTAATTTGAGTTCCTTTCTCTTTATTTTTATTAGACTTTACAGCCATTGTTTTTTCTTTTTGTTTAATATTTTTGGGGTCATTCACAGGGCTGTTTTTTGCAAAATTTTCAGAGGTCTTAGTTTTGGGATTTTCCTGATTCTTTTTACTCTTAAGGTCATATTCTTTTGGGGTCTCTATGATGACATTTCCAGCTCTTGATAATAATTTTCATCCTCTGTTCTTTCATCATCATAGGGTGTGTATAGACCTTTTTTTCTATGGTGAGGATCGTCAAAATTATCATTGTTTGCTCCCAGCATGTTTATGTTATCTTCCTCTGTTTGTTCAACTGTTTCTTCAAACTCACTTACATAGTTTTGGTGAAAAGGAGTTATAATCTCCTGATCAGAGTCTCTTGGTCTGTTTTGAGGTTGGTTTCTCCTGAAATTCAGATTTTGATTTTGAGGTTGATTTCTATTTTGGGGAGCTGATTGATTTTCTCTAGATTGTGCTCTCTCAAATATGCTCATCTTTTTTATCATTTCTTCCATCATTATTTCCATTTTAGAGCTATACGTGGATGGTGCATTCTCTTCTCTGAATGATACTTTCTTTTCATTCCTCATCCTCGCTCTTTTCTTGATTAGATTTACTTCCATAGCAAGAGCTCCCTTTTGCATGTCTTCCAGGGTTAAGGGATCTCTTTCTCTTAGTTGATATGCCATTTCAGGATCAAATCCTTCAGGAAATTTGGCCAAAGCTGAGCCTTGTGGAGGTTTCAAATCTGGGGGCAGGGCATTATAAACATTATTAAACCTAGTGCAATGATTTTGAACACTTTCCCCAGTGTTTCTTTTGAGGTTGTTGTAAGCTGAAAGTATTTGGAGAGATTTTTTTCTAACTTCCCACTTTTTTAAGAATGGCCGATGGAGGGCTTGGAGGTCATTAATACTATTAGGGGTTAAGCCTTTGAATCATTTTCTTGCTTGTCCCCCTAGACTTTGAACAAAAAATCTGAGTTTGACGGTTTCATCATCAATCTCATTTCTATCAAAATATTCATTCATCTTTTCCACATGTTGTGAAGCAGTAGTAGCACCACTGGCATCATATAATGGTATCTTGGACTGATAGTCCTATGGCAGATTGACTAAAGGTAAAGGAAGGACTAGGGGGGCATACCATGTTGCCATGATAAGAGGTTGTGGGAAAAATGGGGGGTTTACAGGTGGAGGATGTAAGATGGAAGGGGGTTGATGGAATGGGGTGGTTTGAACAGTGGGTGTATGGATAACAGAAGTGGATGGACCAGCAAGAGGATTTTGGGAAGATCTAGGATGAGAGAAACCAAAATTATGCAGGAAATGTAAATTAGGTGGGGTAGTTTCTCTGCTAACAGTGTTTTCACCACTATCATGGGATAAAGGTGGAGGCTCATAGTCTATCTGATATATATCATCAAGTGACGTAGTTTTGAATGGGTTTCTTAAGTTAGCTTGTGAATCTTGTAGAGCTGTAAGGTTTTCAGGAACATAATTAGCTCTATGGACTGGCCTAACAACAGTTGAAATTTTAAACTTAGGAGACTTACTTAGTATACTTTCAGGATTGTCAACTATCTCAGGAGGGTTTGGGTCAGGATAGGCTCTAGTATGAACTCTTCTAGAAGCCACTATCTATGTTTTCAGACCCAATAACAAGAAAATTTTAACCAAATATGACAATCTTTAGTAAGCTGACTGATCTTTAGCAAGAAAAAATTAATCCTCAAAGTCTTCTTCACTGAGTTTTAAATGATGTAATGATAAAGGGTTTCCTAGTGGAGTGTTTGGAAAACCAAAGAAAATTAGCAGGCCTACTGGTGTTTAGTGGAGTCTCCGGGTGAAGGATTTTTACTTGATTTCAGGGCTTGAAAGTTGTTCACCATCAACAATCAAAACCACTCTAGGCAGAAATTTGATTTATTTTGTTAGAAAAAGGATTATCTGAGTTGTGAAGTTATCTATTACTTCAGAATTCCTTAGTGTGGTCGCCAGAAATGTTAGGTCTCCGTAATTTAGTAGAGTGGCAAGACTAAATGCTGCAGAGCCTACATCAAAAACCACTTTGGGACTCTAGGATATAGCCTTCCTGAATCCAGAGAGGGATCTCTCTATAAGTGCAAAGATTGATTTATCTTTTAAGGTTTTAGTATGATATTAGGCTAGTTATTAAGAACAAGGGTTTTGTTTGTTTGATTGGGTGTGATCTTTAATTGAGTGGAAATTCCTGAAAATGAAAGAGTTTCAGAGGAGTAAAGGTATGAATAATTAAGACAAGGTTCAGCTGATAGGATAGGTATGAAACATCACTTAATCCATTGGGCTATGGAGTCAAAAAAAGTTTTAATTGCACAACAGTTTTCAAGAGTGGTCCATGGGGCAAGTCATCTATATCAAAAGATCCTTTAGATTAAATGATGGAGTGGAACATTAAAAGTGTTGAGAAAGGGGAAAAAGCCAATAATTTTAGCAAGGATTTATCAACTTACCCTACAAGAAAATCCTTTTCAAGAAACTGTTTGAAACCAGCCAAAGGATAGGGCTAGCCATAGACTTCTTTGGACAAGCTTGTACTAAAGCCAACTTATCAGACAACAATCCAGTAATCTCACTAGACTACTTTCAGAAGGGATGAAAACAAGTAAGAAAACAAAGTGCAGCTTAAGATCAGGTCAGATATATTAAAACCAAGGCCTGCTTTTAGCATACTCTTAGGGAAACTTTCAAACAACCTTTGGAGAAAGAACTAGAAGACAGGGAAAACCATAAACTTTCCTAGTTTAACTCTACTTAGCATGTAATGAAAAAATCATTCAAGAACAATGTTTAGAGTTTAGATAGTAAGACATGGGCTCACCAACATTCCTTGACTTTTTGGACTGTATTAAATCATTCTTAAATACACAATTGGAGGAAAACATAAAGATAAAGCTTATCAGTGAGAGTAGGGTACTTCTAAGAGTAAGTCCTAGCTCTATATTTACTGTTCTTTATCAGAGAAAAATGGAAAATTTTATGGAAAACATAAGAAGGAAAACAAGTACAATGAGGGGTACATCACCAATGGTATAGACCAGGATCCCATGAATTGGCTTGTATATTGATGTCAATCCAGTTACATACTTCAAGTCCAATGTTTTAGTACAGCAACAACTTCTCTTCTCAGCCTAACTTATTTGATTACAAACAGAGCTTCAATAGCCTTTGAGAAATATTTACATACAGAAAGTTTCGAGCAGCAAGTATTACATCAACCACCAAAAATCAACCAACTTCCTTAGAAGTATTTATAGAAGAAAGAGGATGTGGAATAAAAGGAAGGGTCTCTAGGTTCAATTAATACAAGTTAATGCTTCTCTGCCTTTGAGGGGCTCAATAGAGGAGAGATCTGATGTTTTCCATGTATTAATTGGTTTTCATTTAATTTTTAGCTACTTGGCAGATTTTTTTGACTTTAAACTCTTTCAGACAGGCTGGAAATAACTTTGGTTGTCTTTAACAAAAATATCACTGACTAAGGCAATAGCTATGCCTTCTTTTGATTTATTGAGGATGTAGGTGGCACTTTGGTAGCTGAAGAGGATAAATGGCCTCTGATGTGGCATTCGAGGCTTTTCTGGAGGTTTGTCTTCATTCTGTTGATTAGACCTTTGATATTTAATTTGTGCCTTGATCCTTTTAAGCTTTGATTAACGTCTTTAATCTTCTGTCTTTGCTCCGATCGTCTGTCTTTAATGCTGATATTCTTTAATCACCTGATGTTCACTGTGTTTTACTGTTTGCAGGTGCGCAGAGGGTTTGTTGGAGTTTTTGTTCAGAAAACCAATAATCATGACTTATTGATTCCCTAAAAACGTGTAATTATCACTTTAAAACCCTTTAATTTGTATCAAAGGCTGTAAGGATCTTCATCCTCAGCCAATAATACTGTAGTTATCTGCTGGAGAGTTTTTAACTTGAACTTCATTAAACCTACATAAAAACAAACAAACATTATTTAAATCCTGTGAAAATTGGTTTAGAAATGCTTAGGAGGGTTTTTGGAAGCGTTTTGGAGTAGTGAGGACGGAGGAATTTGCAGCGGAGAATGGATTTGTATACCAAAACAGAGACCCGGGGTTTAAATTTAAATATGGTGCAAATTGGGAAGAAGCGGTTTCGGAAAAACCATCAGTGGTTTTCGTGCAGCATTTGGGCGGTAAGAGGAATTAGCTGAATGGAATGTGATATGACTCATCAATCGACACGTGGATTCTTAAAACCACTTTTATCGCGTGGAAGTAGCGCATTGTGGAAAGGGGCAAAAAATTGTGCGATATGGATTTTGGTCAGTTGGATGATCGGCGATAGATCGGACGGTGCGGGTGACACGCGACAGGTCCAAAGATGTGCAGAGGATGTATGGTGGGACCGAAGGCTTGGGGCGTATGATAAGATCTCGGCCATTAATCTCGTGGGAGGAGCGTAGATTAGAGGTAGCGACGGGCAGGGGTACTTGGATACAGAGGATGCGATGGCTGTAGATCTTCTCAGATCAAAGGCTAGGATTGAATCACATGGTTGGAGATCGGGGGAATAGGAAAAGAACAAAGGGAAATAACTTTTTGTGATTGCGATTGTGGGGGTGTGGTCCCATGGAAATTTAAGGAGATCGGGGTTAAAAAAGAAAGGGCTTATCACATCGAAGAGTTTAGCGGAAAGCTCATCGCATCGGAGTTTTGAAGTAAAAGTTAACAAAGAAACAGGAAACCCCGATTATGATTGCGCGATGGGGGTTAGCTCCTGGTCGCAGGATGAGGTCATGTGAGGAAAGGGGCTAAGGATATAAGCCCTTGGGGCTTAAGACCTATAGAGTGTAGAAGACTGATTTTTAGGCCAAAATAAGAATTTTTAAGGCCTGAATAGGGTTATGATAGATGAAAGAAAGGGTTTTTAAACCAGATAAAGGGAAAATATATGGTTTAAAGAGGGTTAGGATGATTTTAGAGGTTAAAATGAGGGTTTATGGATGGATTTTGTGAAGGAAATATGGGAGAAAATGGAGAAGTGTAATGATGAAATGGGGCCTCATGAGCATTTTTTCCTTTGGTAAACAGCAAGGTCCTTGAGGGCTAATAGTGAAAAAACATTGAAAATTAATACCAAGGATAAAGGACATCATAAGACTTCAAGAACTCACAATTTGGACATGAATTGTTCCTTGAAGGCTAAAAATATTTAGCCACCATTTGATATGATAAATTTTTATAGGTGGCTAACACTAGGGAGATTCAACCCAAGGGTATCGGTCTTAGAAACAATGCAAATTTTTAAAAACTCAACAAAGAGGAATTACATGGAGTTCTCATAGCATATGAAATGATACTTGATGAAGAAGAGAGTACTTCGCATCTAGAAACTATGTCTGTTGCATCTAAGAAAACCAATAAGGACAAACAACCTTCAATTAAAAATACATGCACCTATAAGTGTGAAGAAAAGGGAGATGATGAAGAAGGTATTTCAGATGAAGAATATGCTTAATTTACGAGAAAAATAAAAATTGGTAAGGGAAAATTCAAAGGTAAACTTCCATTGATATGTTTCGGTTGTGGTGAGGTTGGGAATTTCATAGCAAAATGTCCGAACAGAAGTGATGACAACTCAAAAGGAAAGAAATACTTTAAGAAATTCAAAAATCAAGGCAAAAAGAAAAGATCCAAAAGGAACTTTCTCTCTAAAGAAGATAGCTCATCATCCGATGAAGATAGTGACAACGAAGAATAAGACAATGAGAGAGTACTATTTATGGCCAAGCACAATAAATAAGAGGTATCAAATAACGAAGAAGAAGGGTTGACCATAGAATAATTTTATGAGGAGGAAATCAGGCTTATAAAAGAGCTCAAGGCTGAGAAGATCTATTCCAATACTCTTGAAGAACAAGTTGAAAGTATCAAAATTAAAGTTGAAGAACACAAATGTATTGAAGAGTCACTTCAAAAGAAGTTGGAAGAAAGAAACCAAGAAAGGGGAGCATTATAAGCCGAAGTAGTCTCGCTGCATAAGGAAGTGAAGAAGGGAAAAATTGTCCAAAACTATGCCAACAGCTCAAGGGCATTGGAAGAACTCATCAACAATCAACGATCTTACAATGACAGAACTAGCCTCAGTTACAAAGAAGAAGCAGGAACTTCTATGACAAAGTAAAATGAACCTATGAGATCTGACATGCATGTAGACTTCATTGGACAAGATTTGCAAGAACATCCTTGGAAGATGATTCCTTGACAAATATTTCCATCCAAGTACCAACATATTTTTCATGGCTATTATTATTCATGTGGAAACTTTGGTCATAACGTTGTAGAATGTTGCACATACCCTAGAAACCAATACAATTCCAGGAGATTCTTCAAATATGAACCTCGAAGAGCTCAACAAAATAGCAATAGATTTGAACATTTAAGAAATAATATGGAATGCTACAAATTTCAGAACTTTGGACACATAGCCAGAGACTGCAGACATGAAAATCCTCTAGAAGAATCTTTGAAGCCACAAAACAAATGAACATGGAAGAAGAAGAAGACTGATAATTTTCCTCTCACTCTCAAGGCTCCAAACAACAAAGATGTGTGGTATGTTGATAGCAATTGCTCAATGCATGTGAATGGAGATAGAAAGAGATTTGTATCTCTGAAAGAGAAGAAGGATGGAATCGTATCCTTTGGAAATGATGGATCTTCAAATGTTATAGGTTCAGGTACCATTACTCTCAGAAGAAAAGATGTTCTAGCCAAGAATGTTCTATTGGTTGGAAACATGAATCACAATCTTCTCAGTGTTGGACAAATGTGTGATCAAGGACACACAATGATATTCAACTCCACAAAATGTGAAATCAGGAATGGCAGGTATGGTAAAATTGTGGCTTCAACAAGTTGAGCTCCAAACGACATATATGTTATGGATGAAGCAACTAAAGAATGTCTAATAGCTAAAGAATATGAAAGCTGGTTATGGCACAAACGAATGGGTCACATAAACTTTGACAATCTTGTCAGGATAACAAAAAAGGAAGAAGTATGAGAAATGTCAAAAATCTCAAAACCTTCCAACACACTATGTGAGGCCTGTCGGCATGGCAAGCAGACAAAATTCCAGTTTAAAACAAAATAACACTTTGCATCACATCCATTGGAATTGAGACATACTAATCTATATGGTCCTGTGAGAACAAAAGGCTTAGATGGAGAATTAAATTTCATGTTAATGATAGATGACTATACCAGAATGACAACCGTCAGTTTCATAAAGAAAAAAACTAAAGCATTTGAGTGCTTTAAGATCTACAAGGATTTGGTCGAAATGAAAATGATTTGAAAATAAAGTGTTTAAGATCAGATAATGGCGAAGAATTCACTTCCAAATTATTTCAGCAATACTGTGACGAAAATGGAATAAAATGACTGTTTTCAACATCACGAACAACTCAGCAAAATGGAGTTGCTGAAAGAAAGAACAGAATCGTACAGAAAATGGGTAGAACAATGTTGAAGGAATCAAAATTAGATGAAAAATTATGGGTTCAAGCAATTGATACAACAATCTTCATTATCAAATGAAGTCTTCTCATAAATAATTGCAACAAGACCCCATATGAATTATGGAAAGGAAAACCAACTAATGTAAAATATTTCAGAATCTTCGGAAGCATATGTTATATCAAAAGAGAAGATCAAAATTTTGGTAAGTTTGAATCACGTGTTGATGAAGGCACCTATGTTGGTTACTTATGCAAAATAAAGGCCTATAAATGCTATAATATAAGACGAAAACAGATAGTGGAGATCATAAATGTTACATTTGACAAAGATGGTGTTCTAAAGAATAATGATGAGGATGTAGAATCTTTGAAACTTGAGACGAAGGCTGAAAAAGAAAAAAAAAATTCTAGAATAAGAAGCAACTATCAACCAGGAAGAAGTAAATAATGATCTTCAAGATATACCATAACAACAACAAGAAGCTCCTCCAAAGAGAACAAAAGAATGGATTCAAAAGAACCATCCGTCAAATCAAATCATTGGTGACATAAATGAAGGTCGACAACTTCGTCATCACAACAAACTCACATTTCTTTTCTAGAAAAATTTGGGCCCAATAGTTTTGAGGAAGCCAGCCAGAATGAATATTGGGTAGTAGCAATGAATGAATAATTGGATCAAATTGAGAAGAATAAAACCTGGGAATTATTTCCACGACCAAAAGATAAAAATGTCATTGGGACTAAATGGGTGTTCAGGAACAAATTGAATGAAGGTGGATAGGTTACCAGAAATAAAGCAAGATTGGTTTGTAAAGGCTATGCACAAGTGGAAGGAATTGATTCCGATGAAAAATTTGTACCAGTTTCCAGAATGGAAGCCATCCGAATGTTTCTCGCCTATGCATGTTGAAGAAAATCAAAGTCTACCAAATGGATGTTAAGTCAACAATTCTGAATGGCGAATTAGAAGAAGAATTTTACATAGAAAAACCTGAAGGTTTTCTACTATCATAAAAATAAAACTATGTTTGCAGGTTAAAGAAGGCTCTATATGGTCTCAAGCAGGCTCATAGAGGATGGTATGCTCGTCTTAATGGATATCTACATCAACAAAGGTTCAAGAAAGGTATTGTTGATAGCAATCTTTATGTACAAATAGATAAATATAATTTAACAATCGTTGAGGTAGATGTGGATGATATAATTTTTGGTAGCAATGATGATTGACTAGGTAAGAGATTTTCTACAAAGATGCAAAGTGAGTTTGAGATGTATTTACTTGGTGAGTTGACATACTTCTTAGGGCTTCAAATATCTCAGCAAGAGAAAGGAATATTTATATGTCAAGCCAAGTACATCAAGGAAATGCTCAAGAAAATCAAAATGGAATATTTCAAACCCATCCTTACTCCAATGGTAACAAGTTGCGAATTGAGAATAGACGACTCATCTAAGGATGTGTATCAGAGGTTGTATAGATCTATGATTGTTAGTCTTCTATATGTAATTGCCTCCTGGCTAGATGTTATGCAAGCAGTTGGAAAAGTATCAAAGATTCCAAGAAGCACCAAAAGAATCACATATTATTGTCGTCAAAAGAATTCTTCGATATCTAAAGGGCACAGAAGAACATGGATTGTGGTATCCCAAGGGTAACAATCTCATTATTCAAGCCTTTACAGATGTAGATTGGGCAGGAAGCATTGATGATCGTAAGAGTACTAGTGGATCAACATTCTATCTAGGTGGTTGTCTCATATCATGGTTAAGCAAAATGAAAACCTCAATTTCGTTATCTATAGCGGAAGAAGAATACATTGCAGTGACATCATGTTGTACTCAAGTCCTTTGGATGAAACAAACTTTGTAATACCTTCAGGTACAATTCAGTCAACCTATTCCCATATTCTGTGAAAACACTAGTGCCATGAGTATCTCCAAGAATCCTGTCATGCATTCAAAAACAAAACACATTCCGATCAAATATCATTTTCTTAGAGAACAAGTCGCTGAAAAGAGTATCAAACTTAAGTATGTTGGTACAAAAGAAAAAATTGCTGATATATTCACTAAAACTTTACTTCATGAAGCATTTGAATATCTTCACTAGAAGCTTGGGATTCTCCCAAGTTCTCATTAGATTTTCCTTATTCAAAATATAAAGGGGAGTGGAAGTGTGTATAGGTCCACAGGATGCTTGTGTGTCAGGGGGAGTTACCCTTTTCCATTGATGTCAAAGGGGGAGAGAATTTTCTAGGAAGAGGTGCCATGATTGCAAGGGGAGTGCTTGTGTTGCTATCAATGCCAAAGGGGGAGATTGTTGATCAGTGGTTGTCATTGATGTCAACCCAAGCAGCACTAGGGGCTACATTGATCTTGCATGGTAATTTTGACCTACCAAATTACTATATTCTAGGTTAAGAATATTTGTGATGGTTTCTACTTTTCGAGATGTTTCTGTTGATATATGTCATGCCATGTAATTCTTCATGGTTTGAGAGATATTCACGATTGAAGTTTGTAACCCCAATTAGTGGGCTAAAACCACATGGGGTTGTGGCATGGGTCATTGAAAAGTCAATAATTAATAATTTTTAAGCTCCTAAAATTCCTCCCACGTTCACTTGTTGAAGACCCTCTCAACCTAATAATTTATATACATTTTTATCCTCATATCCTCCTCAAGTAGGGATTTCGCTACCTGAAACAAGTTATCATGGAATTTGGCTATAAATTTTTTTCTACAAAGGTTTAGAAGCTGAAATTTTTATGAGATGAAGCCGAAATCCTGAGGAATCTCCTATAAAAAATTCAGATCAAGGTGTATAATATATGAAAAGATATGATTTGTGGAAGTTAGTGTTTTTGCAGGATCGTGAACTTCATCTCAAAGAAGTGACATTGCGAAAATTGTCAGAAATCTCTCTATGAGTATCAGATTAGAATTATGTAAAAAGTGGTAGATAGTGCACAGACTGTAGCTTTCTTTGTATCAATTTCATAGCCGAATGAAGAAACAGTGACACGTGGCACATTGTACAATTGCGATCTACTAAACCAGTCCATAATTAGGTCATTGTGAGAGATTGGACATAAATTTTCCTTGAAGAATCCAAATTGGGTCAGACCTATGGCATTGGAAATAAGACTCAGAGGAATACTATAGGACCAAAAATCACATATTGGGGATCTGAAATAACAGAGATACACCAGATTCAATATCAAGCTCCTAGAAGGCAAGAAAAAGCTAGATCATGTGTTTTCAAGGGCTGCAAAGGACCAGACTTTCTAGGGAAGAAAATAAAAGAAAGGTGCAGAAGAGGTAAGTCCCAGGTTAGTATATTATGTATATGTATGGTCATATCTTAATTGCATTAGGTTCTTTGTATTCTAATTTCATTTTTTGTTTAACACTGACATATACTTTGCAGGATGAGGTAAGTTTTGATATTATCATGTCATGGGTATTTCCTTGAAAACTTTTTGGAGGTATTATATATTCATCAAGATAAGAATCAATGCATGATCTAATGTTTTGAAGAGTGAGAAAGGGTAGCATGATAAGAGTAGCAATCTAGGTGCAGAACAACAACAAGAATTTCACCATATGAAGTCTTCACGAGGGCAGCACTGCATATAGTCATTGTAAAGGTATCATTGTACTGAGTCATTGTAAAAGCATCATTGTAAAAATTGTACTAGTGTTTATCTGCCAAGAGTTGAAGAGGCAGTGTCGGGAGGTCTAGGATCATTATTAGGTGGTTGTTTCATTGTTGGGGTTATGGTCTAGTGTGTCTTCTTCTTCTACATCATTCTATATCATTGTAAAGTGGATCATTTTCCCTGGTACGAGAGTCCATTATTCTTTTATTCTTCTATAGGGTGGTAGGGTGGTGCTACGCTGGTGCATGAAGTCACCAATATGTTCAAGCCTGTGAAAAATTTAGGGTGGTAGTGTGGTGCTAGGGTGATTTGTAGCTCATTGGTTGTTGGGGCATCTGTTAAGTTGACTACTGAAGAATCTCGGGCGTTGGAGTGTCCATCTAGTGGGATTTGGAGAAGAGTTATTTTCTAGATTCTAGAAGTTGGAGCTTTATTTTCAATTGGAGTTGAATATTAAAGAATTATTAGAAAAGAGTTCAGGTGGTTTTTTTTCCCAGAGAGGGTTTCCACCTTAAAAAGTGTGTTCATTTGTGTTCCTTTTGTTTACTGATATCATTGTACAAATATTGATAATAATTTAAGATTAACTAATACTCTAAAAGATTAATTATAATACTATTTGAAAGGAATACTAATTCACCCCCCCTCTCAGTATTTCCAAGACCCCTTTCTTGAGAACATGTTTAACAATGTAGGGACCATGCCATATGGATTTGAGTTTAGTAGCCCCTAACTTATCATGGTCTTGGTCATAAACTAACACCAGATTACCCTCAGAAAAGACGCAAGGTCGAACAGATTTATCATATTGGGCCTTGATGTGCTTCATATGAATTTTGTTATTAACCAGGGTCAGAAGTCATTGTTCATCGAGATGAGTAAGTTGTACCATGCATTCTTCCTCGGCTGAGGCATCAGGGAGTAACTCGATATCTATTTTAAGGGAATATATTTCACATTGAATAGGGAGAATTGACTCAAACCCATAAACCAATTAGAATGGAATAAAGCTAGTTGCAGATTTAATGGAGGTTCAGTATGTCCATAAAGTGGAAAATAGCATAATATGCCAGTTGGATCTATGTTTTCCTACCATCTGTCACAACATGGTTTTCAAAGTATGATTAACAAATTCTACTTGGTCATTAGCTTGAGGATAATACGGTGAGGAATGTTCATGGTGAAAACCCAACTTGGCAGCTAGTTCCTGCATCATATGGTTTTGAAAGTATTTTCCATGATCAAAGATGATGCGTTTAGGGACACTGAACCTAGCTATGACATGGTTGAAAAAGAGCAACGTGGTTGTGTCACTGTCATTGAGACGTGTAAGCATGGCCTCAACTCATTTGGTAAAATAGTCGACAACGGCAATAATATAATGATATCCTTGGACAAAGGGTGGGTTGCATTACATAAAATAAATTCCCCACTTTGAAAAAGGTCTGCTAGCAATGACTAGATGTAATGGGGCAAGCAATGACTAGATGACACTTCTCAACGACTATGATGCAATATTAAAAAGTGAAGGCCAAAATTAATCTGCGCGCAATTATTTTTTAATGGTGGCATGCCTAGAAAAATGACCACAACATGCCCCAGCGTGGCAATCATTCAAAGCACGTTCGACTTCAGCATGGGTAAGACATCGATGTAGGATATTATCGACACCCCGATGGTAAAGGATATCATTGGTAATAAGATAGTGTCTAGATTGATGGCGTATATGCCGACAATCGTCAGATGATAATTCGGGACGAAAGCATTGAGTTTGGAGATAGATAATAATGTCTCCGTACCATGGGTCAGAAGTGTTAATGGATCATCAAGCAAGGGATCTGAGGCCAAATTTTCCTCATCAGCAGGAGTCAGTTCAGGAAGAAGCTCAACGAAGGCTAGGGATTTCTTGGATTTAGCAATGGAAAACTCCATATCAAACTCCTAAAGGATAAAAATCCATTTGTAGTATTTTCCCACTATGATTTGACAACTAAGGATGTATTTCATGTGGTTGGAATTGGAAATAACAATATTCTTTTTCAATAGAATATAATGCCTCAAACGTTGGACAAAAAACATCGCTGCAAGGGCTAGCTTATCAACATGGGAATATCAAATCTTGGGACTGATCAAGCCTTTTATAAGATTTTAATTGTGCATATCATCCTCTTGAATTAGAACCATGCCTAACAAGGATTCGAAAGCAGTGAGATATAGCAAGAATTCTTGGCTGAAGTCAGGAAATCTCATTAAAGGAGATGACAAAAAATTCTCTTTGATATTTTCATAATAACGTTGTGCTTGGTTATCCAAAATGAAAGGGATTCCTTTCTTCAACAAATGCATGAAACCACAGGAAATGTGGGAATTGTTGGAAATGAAACAACATAAAATTTGGATTTTCCCTGAAGTATTTGAAGCTGGCGACAGTATGAGGAGGAGGCAGATTAATAATCGGCTCAACCTTAGAAGGATCCACACATATTCCTTCTTGAGATATGATGAATCCTATAAATCGTCAAAATCGTACAAAAAATACACATTTGTGTGGATCAACCCATATTTCGTAAAAATGACATTGGAAAAATACTTCTCAAAGGTGGGAAGGATGGTCCCCACGAAGTAGAGAATGAGTAGTAAGATCATAAATATATATGTCAATGATGTGTTTGATATCACGAAACACATATTACATGGCCTGCAAGAAGGTAGCCCCAACATTTTTAATACCAAAAGGTAGTTTACAATAGGAAAATGTACCCCACAGACAGATAAAAGAAGTCTTGTATTGGTCTTCTGGTTTAATTTCAATTTGGTTATAGCCAGAAAAACCATCCATAAAGGAGAAGATATAATTACCAGCACATGAATCAAGGGTATGTTCAATAAATGGTGTAGGATAGTTATCCTTGGGATATGCCAGATTCAGATCACAGTATTCTACACAGATGTGGATAGTTCCTTGTTTTTTATCAACGAGAACAAGATTAGAAACCCATTTCGTCAAAGGGATTGGATAGATAAAATGAGCATCAATAATTTTTTGAACCTCAGCTTTAATGGTTGTTGCTTTACATGATTTAACCGGCTGAAGCTTTTGCCGAATAGGTCTGGCTCTACGATATGTCTTAATTTCATGTTGGGCGATTCATGGATCGATGCCAAACATTTCTTCGTAAGACCCTATTGGTATTGTTTTATGTCTATCTTTTCCTTCTAAAATTCCATCATTTATCCACCATTTTCTTCCATAAATCCCTTATATTTTATTGAAATTGATTAATGTAGCATTATAATTGTTATTTTACATTAAATTTAATTTATGGAATTTTTGTGTTAAAAATTGAAATTTTTCAAGAAAATTACAGGATGTGATAACTTCCTGTAAATGGTTTATGTTCTAACATGTGGCATAGCAGGTAGATCAAAACGAAGGACAAGGATGTGATCTAGGATGTACACATATGATGAAAAATCTATTCAGCATCAGATATGAAGCTCCTGAATAACCGGTCAATGCTGGTCAAACCCAGCCAATTTAGCAGAAAAATCTGAAGTCATAATGAATGAGCTTGATATTTTTCCTATGATTAGGAATTCTAAACTAATTCGATCTGTTTTGGAGATCAGTTAGGATTAGGAGGAACGAAAATAGCCTCTTTTGATTGTAATTTTGATAAATAAGAGAATGGAAGCATGTAATAGACTAATGATGCTAGTGATAATATTGAATGTGAGAGAAGACTTGAGACTGTATATGTGCTTTAGAACTCTGTTTTTAATGTAACTCATTCCTAGATCTTAATCAGAGACAAAATTTCATCATTTATGGTGTTTTTGAGTTAGCATTCTCATCATTTGAAGTTTTCCAAGTGTGCCTTCAAAGCATGGAAGGGCCCCCATGTGAAGTTGGTACACTTTCTTTATATTTCTATTAGATTTAGTCTTCAGATATGATTAGTATTTTGTTCCATTTTCATGCTTTTGAGTTCATCGATTTTGACTAGAAGTTCTTGTGATTTTATTCATCATTGATATTTCATGATTCATAGTAGTAATTTGAGAATTCGATTACAAAATTAATGAACAGTCCTTGTAAGAGGTTTAATTGAGTATTGAATCTCAAATCATTTCTATGATCTCTGTTTTAATGAATTCGATTTTTAATATGCTTTAGTGTGTTACTTTGAAAGAGTTTTTATGAACTATAACCTTGTAAGAGGATTGAAAACCCAGACTAGTAGCTCTCTGTTTTTAGAATAGTATATCATATTTAGTTACATAAGTGTTTAAAGTGTGAAAGGAATCACATTTCAATCTCTTGTAAAAGAGTGCTAGAGCCTATCACAATAAACATTTACCTAGGCAAATATAATAGATCCTTTTAGGTCTATAAACATTAGAAACGTGCCTCTAAGATTACCTACCTTGGTTGACAATAAATTGAACCTAATCTAGAACCCTAGATTGGTCTATACAGACCCTGCAAAAACATCGCGGAATTCTTTGAAAAGGGAGGTATAAGTGGAAATCTTAGAGGGATGGAAATTGGCCCCAATCAAGATATTTTCCACGTGACTTGGTTTCATGGAAATATTAATTGTGATAGTAGAGGAAATTTTGGCCAAGTTTCCTTCCAAATAATGGTGAAAATCCATTAAAAAAGTAGGGAAGGACTGGAAATGCTTGAGGAATCCAATATTTGATGAGACTCATCCAAAACCTCAACGTTGGGGAGAAATGAAGATCAATGATGAATGGTTCCATAAGATTGGTCAGAGATAGACATGACTTCTCGAATAACTTCATCAGATGGTAATGGGAAGTCGATAAATTCACAAGAGGAAGGATGGTCAATAGCCCAGGAAGTATAGAAGAAGTCATCAGGTGGTACTCAGATGGCACCACGAGACTCATCAGACAAAGAATTTAGTTGCATAGCATTATAAGCAAGCTCCGCTGGACTCAAAGGCATGGAAGCGCCATATAAATTGCTCTTAGATTCAGCATGCACTACCCAAGGATAATCGAGAATATGGGGTCCACAGGTGTGAGAGGAGATCATATGGCAATGGGAAATGGTGGGAGGAGTGTCAGGAAAGGTAAGTTGATAAAAAACCCCCATAAGAGTGGGAATTTTGAAAATTCTTGCTCCAATGCTCTGAAATTGACCAGGATGGTCCCCCACAAGTGGTACAGTAGTTTCGGTGGTAGTGGAAATTTTATGAAACCAACTCCAAAAATATAAGAAAAGAGAGATCAATGCCTTAAAAATAAGCCACTTTGAGGGGGCAACCTCCTTTACATTACATAAATGAAAAATTCTTGGATGATACAAATGAAAAAAAACCTCCTTCTATATATAGAATTCCATGGGGTCACAATATAATCCTATTCGACCTAACAGTAATAATGTAAGGGCACAATAATAACAATATTGGGTTACAGGGGTACAACAATAACGATAAGGGGGTTACACTAACAACAATAAGGGACTATACTAGTAATATAGGGACCTAACATGCCCCTCTCCTTCAAAAAAGTGTTTTCCTCAATGCTTGAGTAGCTCTAGATGCTTTTGTATAAAATTCTCATCCTCCCATGTAGAATCTTCAGTGGGTAAGTTATTCCACTTGATGAGATACTCTGAAATTGATCGATTTCGTAGCTGTCGAGTTCTTGTTTCCGTGACTGCTTTAGGTTCCAATATGATTTTTACTTCCTCATCAAGTTCTAGAAATATTGTTTGAAGTGGAAGTTTGTCACCTATAACCTTCTTTAAGCATGAAACATGGAAAACTAGATGCACTCGCGAAGAAGGAGGAAGCTCCAATCTGTATGCCATAGTACCAATATTTTGCAACACATTGTAAGGACCATTGTACTTTGGAAATAATTTAATATCCTTCTTAGCTTTCTTGAGGGACATTTGTTTGTATGGTTGTAGCAGTAAAAATACCTCGTTTGGTCTCAATCTAGTCTCCTAAACTGAGCTCATTTAATTGTCAACCAGGGTTGGTAAACTGCTGAAGTGAAGTGTATTGTATGTACCTAGGTGCTTGTTTCCTAATGCATTGTGTGTAGTGTTTTGTGATGTTTTTGGTCTTTTGTGATGTTTTATAATGTTTTTGGTCTTTTGATGATTTTATGTTCACAAGAAAAATGCCTAGAAAGCTAATGGAAAGGAGCTGGTGATTAAAAACAGAGTTAAGCCTAAATGACAAATGAAATTTCAAACACTGAAGTAGAATCAAGTCTAAACTATGACTAAGCAAAAACAGAGCTTGATAATGACTTCTAAGGAAATGATTAAAAACATAAACTCAACTTGAGAAATGATCAACTAAACATGCAAATCTAAACAGTTTAAACAACTAACTTATAATGATGCAGCATTTTATCCTTGGTTAGAGATTTGTTGAAGTATGTTTGGAATAAAACATTGATATCATCATAAGATCTTCTATTCTAGGACTAGTTTTCTAACTCTATTCTGCAATTCAATTGAATGTCACAAAACCTTACTCAAGAGTTATTGATTTCTTTTCAAAGTAGTCTTTTGAGAGAGGGCTCTGTTTATGAAATGATAAGGAAATTGCAGAGGTACTGCCTTAAAATGATGTTGTCTTCTGTTCTTATGGTTATAGATCAATTGTAGATTTTAGAACAAGAAGATGTTTGTAAATAATGAAGGTTGTTTTGTTAATCTTAACAACTGAAGTAATCTAATGTGCAGTGAATGACAATCTGAATATGGAATGCAATGCAATGAGTTAATCTAAGAATGAACTTAAGATGCCACTAATCTAAAACAATGCTGAACTACAAGTCATCATCAAACTCAAAACAAAGTAACTGAACATGAGTTAAGTGCAATTAAACTCCGGAGCATCCTAACTATACTATCATGCATTATTCTATGAAATTATACAGTCTGTTTGTCCATCATTATTGATATTTTGGAAGAGTTCCTTCTTTTGGAAGAGCTAGAACAATTCTGACTGTGTAATTGAGTGCAAATGCAAACATAAAGGACTGAAAGCAATGAAAAACTAAGATATCATATCCATATCCCACTCGTCATTATGATATTTTGGACAAGCGTTTAAGAGCAAGAACGGAGATGGTACTTAGTGCAAACACACAACTAAATCATTCATTATCACGGTCATGTCTTGAACATCTTAATAGTTTCTTGGAAGAGTTTCTTCTTGTGGAAGAGTGATTAGAACAAGTGTAACTGTGATAGTGAACAACAAAAATTACAATTAAATCCTACAATACTATAGCCATTTCCCATTCATCATTATAATCTTTTGGAAGAGTTTCTTCTTGTGGAAGAGTTAGAATGAGTATAACTACAGTAGCTAATTAAAAACAACTATGAATTCAACTTCTAATCCTACAATACTATAGTCATTTCCCATTCATCATTATAATCTTTTGGAAGAGCTTCTTCTTGTGGAAGAGTTAGAATGAGTACAACTACAGTAGCTAATTAAAACAACTACTAATTCAAATTCAAAAACGTAAAGGCAACTAGAATACTTATCTAATTTACGCAAATAAATCCGTGCAAGAGGCAGGGGCCCTCTACCACCTGACGGAATTCAACTCCAAATTAAATCAACACTTTCAAAACGACACTGTCTGCTTCATTAAAGATGAAATAACTTGAACATAGCACTCTGCGTCTTCAAAAATGTAGCATAGAATCTAAGCAAAATATGGAATAAAATCTAGCATAAAATCTAGCCTAGAACTCGGTTTCCCAAGTGTTTATATAACAAATGTGAATAACAAGATTTGCAACAATTCAGGAACACTGTCTTTCCTTATCGGAATCACATTAGGACTCTTTGAAGTGGCTGCGTGCAAAGGAAAAAGACATCTGGACTGAGACAGTCCTAATAGAAGTCTTCCTTCCTAAATGTGTTCCCACGTTCCAAAACCATACCCAGAATTCGTTTCTTCCTCCATGATGAGCAACGAACCATGTAGACATGACGTGGATTATGCTCATATGCGGTTTTTCTTGAGAGGCCACCTGGAACATACTCAAACGTGAAGATGAAATTTTCGCAAAATCGTCGTTAGCTACGGGAACGTTCGCATTCTCAAGTAGCCTAGTTCCTGGCCAAAATGCTTTACAATGGCAAAAATCACAAAACTTAGCAAGTCACCATGTAAATCATTCTAGAAGTAATTTTAACTATATTCATTGATCAATTGGGTCTAGGATAGCAATGGTCAAAGGAAAATGAGGTAAATGGAATGAAAGAAAGCACACTTCTTGAGGCTTAAAAATACCTAGTCTCCTACACCAAAACTTCTCTTGCTGCAATGTTGATCTGCCTGTTGTTTCATTTGATTTTGTGCCAAATTTAGGTTATCCTTTAAGAGTTGGACAACTTATTGTTGATGCTCGATATGATCTTTCACTGCTTGTGTTAGGACTCTCATAGTTTGCAAGACTGCCAAGAACAAATGCTGTAAGGCCTACATTAGAACCAATTTGGAATCCTAGGATCTAGCCCTCCTGGATTCAGAGAGGGATCTCTCTATATAAGTGTTTTAAGAAGATATACCTTTAAGGCTTATGATATGATATTAATATAGTTATGAAGTACAAAGGTTTTGTTTGTTTTTGGCTGGGATGGATATCATCAAAATGAAGGAAGCCTTTTGAAGGGTAAAGGTGTGAGCAGGTTGAAAGAATGGTTCAGCTGATAAGATAGGTAAGAGACATTATCAATCCATTGGGCTATGGAGTCACAAAAGGATTTAATTGCACAACAAGTTTCAAGAGTGGTTCATGGTGCAAGTCATCTATGTCAAAATATCTCTTTAAGTTGATTTTGTGGTATGGAACATTAAGAGTGTTGTGAAAGAAGCAAACATATGAGAAAACAAAGGGCAGCCTAAGATTAGGTAAGGACTTTGAACCTATCCTGATTTCAACATACTCTCAAGGGAAAACATTTAAAACAAAGAATAGCCTAAGATCAAGTAAGGAATTTTAACCTAGCCTGCTTTCAGCATAATCTCAAAGGAAAACATTTAAGATAAACATAAAAAGTAACCTAAGATCAGGTAAGGATTTTTAACCTAGCCTGCTTTTGGCATACTCTTAAGGGATCTTTTCAAAGCAACTGCTGGAGATAAATTAGAGGACAGGGCTAACCATAAACTTCTCTAGTTCAACTTTAATTAGCAGACTTTTCAAGAACTTTCAAAGACAATATCTCAAGTTGTACTAAGGAAACACAGGCTCACCAACACTTCACTAGTTATACTCTATTGAAATATCCTTAAAGCACAATTAGAAGAAAACATAAAGATAAAGCTTATCAGTGATATTTAGGGTACTTTTAGAAGTAAATCCTAATCTACGTTTGTTGTTATTTATGGAAACATAAGAAAAATAACAATTACAGTAAGAAAAACATCACCATTGACATAGACTAGGATCCCATAAATTAGTTTTTATATTTGATGTTCAAACCAGTTACAATCTTCAAGTCTAGTAGGTCTTTACAGCTTTAAACTTCTCATCTCAACCTATCTTTCTTCAATTACTAACAGAGCTTCAGCAGCCTTAATAACTATTTACATTCAATAAGTATTCAACCAACAACAATACTAAGCTCCTCATATGATATATATAGGTAAATTGAGGAGGTGGAGTGAAAAGAAGAGTTATTTGTTCAATTAATATAGAGTAAATGCTTCTCGACCTTTGGGAGGCCTAATGGAGAAGATATCTAATGTCTTAACTCTGTTAATTGATTTTTACATTAAGTTTCATCAACTTCAGTCACTTTTGTTAACTTTTGAGGCTTTTGGTAGGCTAGCAATTACTTTCTGAACTTTCTGTGGCAAACATCTCTGACTGTGCATTAAATTTGTATTCTGTTGAGGAAAATAAACTAGCAAGTGGCATTTCTAAGGATTAATTTCCTCACTCATGTGGAATTTTAAAGTGGTGTTTGCTGATCTTTCTTCTTTGTGGCTTTAAACACTAATTAGGCCTCTGATTTGGCTATAGGCCTCCTTTAATCATATTTACTCTTCAAACTGTGTCTTTAACCTTTAATCTTCGAGTTAAGCCTTTAATTTTCTAGTTTTATGCTCTAACCTTTATCCTTTAATCTTCTGTCTTCACTTTTTCTTTGCTGATCTTCATTATTTTTCCTTTGTGTACAAGTGGATTTCTTTTGCTGCACTAGAGGGTTTGCTGAAAGCATAGATGGCCATGAAGCATCGATGGGAGCTTTGAATTGGACCCTTTTATCCCTTTCTTCATGCATTTGATCCTTGGATCATTATCCAAGGGATTCTTGCTACTTGAATTGGGTATGGGAGGAATTTCAAGCCTAAGACACCATTAAACTTGCACAACAAGAAAACTATTAAATTAAAACCTACACATCGGGGATTGACTGCTTTCAAAGGCTCAGTATGGTGGTGGAGGAGGTTCCATAGGTGGAAAGGAAAAAAATAGGGTTTGAATTTGAATATTGGCGCGAAATAGCGATAGGTGGTTTTGGAAAACCACGAATGGTTTTCGCAGCGCTCAGGCGGTAAGTGGTATTCTCCCGAACGAACGCAATACCACACATCGAATGACATGCGTCCCTACCGAAACCACCATTTTCGCGTGGAAGTTTCACTCTGGAAGCTTTTGGGTGGATTGGGCATGAAACAAAATGCAGACCATTGGATTTGGGGCTGTAGATCAACAGCGGAGGATCAATGTGACGGGTGGACAGATGTGTGGGAGAAAAGGCAGTGGGAACGATGGGTGACGTAAGCTTTCTTGTCATGGAGTGGAAAGGTTATCGGGTGGGTGAAAGGTGAGAGTGAGCGAGATGGTCATTAGATCAAATACAATCGATGGTGGAGATGGATTCCGGGGGGAGGTGGTGGACAAGGAGTTGGGGAAGTGGAGAGGTGCCAACTACTGTTCGATCTGGTGAGATCGACTGTCCAGATTTGTCGAGAAGAAAATAAGGAAAGGGAGCGAAGGGTTTAAGCACCCAATTGTGGGGCTAAGCAAGGCAGGGGAAAAGGTTAAGTGACGAAAAGGAATGACCAGGGGTGGGAAAGAAGAAGGGCTGAGACCTAGCCAACAGTTCCCAACTATGGTTATATGGAGAAGGGGCTGAAGACTTAAGCCCTAAGGGGCTTAAAGTCCGTATTTTAATATAAAAGAGCGGAATAAGGCATAAAGTGGGTTTTTTGGGTTTTTTAGTGTTTTTGAGGTTCCGATAGGAAGAAAAGAGGGTTTTTAACCAAGTAAAAGGGGATTTCACGATTAAAAAAGTTTTTTTAAGGGAATGGAGGGTAAATGAAGGTTTTTAGAGGAATAGATGAATGTTTAGGGTGGGTGAAAATAAGTAACAAATGATGAAATGGAGAGGATATTATGAAGGTGAACTTGATGGAAAATAGTCTGAAAACAACCTTCTTTTGTAACAGTAGGACTACTTTGAAGGATTTTGAATGAAGGTTTATCAATGAGATGGATTTTTGAAAGATAATGAACACAGAGAGGCTGCAAGAAGTCACATATTTTGTATGAAATTTGTTTCTTGAAGGCAAAAGACATGTTTTAGCCATCTTTAGTTATGACAAAATTTTATTGATGGCTAACAGTGCCTCCACTTGGGGATGGCAGCTCTTTGGAGGTGTCAAGAATCTTAGAAAATTGTCTCTGGAATGTAGACCAGTGCCTAATGTTTTTCTGCATTTTGACAACCTGCTTCTTCTTTGATCATGTTGCTTAGAAGGATGATCAGAACTTTGTATCAGCAAAATGATTTTATAAGTTGTAAAAAATCTTTCGGTAATAATCACATGCAATGGAACATTGTCGATGCATTTCGAACCAACCAATGTGGTTCATCCCAAACATTCTACCTACACAACATACTTCCTAACATTTTTATTCATAAGGTGCACTTGGACTTGCAAACCTTTTAGCATAAACATTTTATTCTTTTATTTGAAAGCAGGAAACTAATTTAAATCTACCCTTATTTCTTCCATGAGTCCAGATTAAATTGTTGAACTCATAAATTCTCTACCTAAACTACTATTTGCCAGGATTAAACTTTCTGACCGATATTATTCTCTATATTCTAAAACAGAAATTTAAATACAAAAAAGCCAAGATTAAATTATCTGATTTGTTGTAAGACTATGGCATAAAAACAAGCTACACATAGACTGAAATTTACAGAAATTTAAAACAAAATTGTGAAGGCTTAAGATCTAAAAATTATGAATATCCTTCCTTCTTTCAGCTCTGGTTTTGATCTTTTTAGAGTTGTCTTCTTCCTTTTCTTGGTTCAGATTTTGAGCTTATTTGAACCTCTATTTTTCTATCCTAATCTAGTCTACTGATAAGCCAAAATTAAGTTGTTTGACTAATCTGATTCACTAACCTATCAACAGTAAATTGAAATATATCTAGTCGTGATTAGGCTGTATGACTAAATAGCAGTGCTTCTTTTGGTAGTGGCATTTAAGCTTGCACACTTTCATATTTTCTTTTCTTTTTTGATATGGGGCTATACCTTTCTTCTTTTATATCTACCCCCTTTTCTCTTTTTCTATTGTTTTTTCATTTTTTCTTTTTTCAAATTCAAAAGCAGTGTTATATACAATGAACAACAAGCTTTGAAACTAAAATATCAGTTAAAAAAAATAATGTTTGAGCATCCTGCCATTGACAGGACCTCCAAAATATTCAGCTCCATCCAATTCTTGCAGAAATAATGCATTGTTTCCAATGGCAGATTGAATAAGATAAGGACCTTGCCATAAGTTATCATATTTTCCATGTTTGCCCTTATCTTCTTTCAATAATTTGTCACCAATTTTAAATTCACTTGCCTTAGTTCTTTTCTCAAATAGCTTCTTGATGTTTTCTTGTAGTTGTTGTTCTCTGATGTATAATTCTTCCCTGGTTTGTTGTAGATGTATAGTCTGGTGTATTCTTCTTGTCATATCATCATCTTCAGACTGTACTTCTTGGATCAGCTTCATGACTGACACTCCTAGACTGGTTGGAAATATTGCATCTATTCCATAAACTAGCTGGTAGGGAGACATTCCAATTGATTTTTTAATTGTTAGTTTTCCTGCCCATAATGCATGTACTAGCTTACTATGCCATGATTTCTTGTTATCTTCCAACAACTTATTGATTATGTTGACCAAACTTTTATTTGAGGAATCTGCCAACCCATTACCTTGAGGGTAATAAGCTGTAGAAGGATCCAATACAATCTGATATTTATGACAGAATTCCACCATATTTTTGGACCCAAATGCAGCAGCATTGTCAGTTATGATCTTTCTAGGATAGCCAAATCTGGATAGTATATGGTTTTCAAGGAATGAAATGATAACTAAGTCTGTGGCATTCCTAGAAGGGATGGCTTCTATCCATTTGGTAAAATAGTTTGTTGCCGTGAGGATCCATTTTTGTTGGGCAGATGAGGAAGGATGGATTTCCCTAATGAAATCTAGACCCCACTGCTAAAAAGGATCTTCAACAGTGATTGGTTGAAAAGGTAAGGGAAGCAAATTTCTTTTGCCTTCAAAGATTTGGCATTTGTGACAGGCAATAATCATTTTATGGACATCTTGAAAGAGGGTGGGCTAGTAGTAACCATCTCTAAGGATTTTGTTAGCAGTTGAATTCCAGTAGAGGTGGCCTCCACATTCTCCTTTATGAAACTCGTGCTTGATCTTATCTGCATCATTCTCAGGCAAACATTTAAGCAATAATCCACTAGCATTTTTCCAATATAAACATTTATTCAAAATGCAGTAATTTACAGCTTTCTGTTGGGAAAAATACTAAGAGGGGGGGTGAATCAGTATTTAGAGCTGACTGAAAAATCTACTTTTCCTTCTGTTTAAAACCATATGTTACATTACTGAATCCAACTTGCATCATCAAATGTTTAGTAGGCAGTAAGTATGAACAGGAATAACAGAACAAATCATCAAACATAAGTAACACATATGAACACCAGTATTTAAGGTGGAAACCCAATTCAGGAGAAAACCACCGCTGTTGTAATCTCAGTCTTCAATTTTTATTATAAAGAAAACTTCTTACAATTTATGTTGGTGCAGAATTATGCCAGCACGTAGGCACCCACCTGCAGAAAGGCTACAACCTTTTCTTGTTCTCTAGCCACTGTTGGAAGGGAGCTACAACCCCCTTCTCTCATTTACCAGCTACCACTGGAAGGGAGCTACAACCCCCTCACTGAAGGCTTCGAACCTCAGATCTACTGCGGACCACGTTTCATTCACTTTCACACAACATACCTTGCAGGCCACCATATTTATTTATTTTCTTCAGAGGTGCATCCTTAATTCAGATTTCTCAGCAATCTGTTACCCATTCCATACAGATATACTTCAGAATGAAGTATTCACAACTCTTACTCATGCATACGTTCTTCATGATTTCGTCAGTCGATTAAACCAGGAATTAATCATCATATGATCTAGAGATCTTGATCAATCATCATATTCACAGGTGCACCATAAATTCAGATATATCAGAGTTTCTTCATATAGATATCTCTAAAAGAGATTCGTTTATTATCAACCCTTTCACATGCACACAGTTCTTCATGATTCTCATCACCGTATATAGTTTTCGCCTTTATTAAAACCTTGGGTCAAAACCATTCAATTGCTAATGGTATTCCTGGATGGGGTCAAAATAGATAATCCAGCGGAGTTTCCATAACTCACACTGTGCTATTGATCTTGGTAATTAATTTAATACTTTTGAACTTAACTTTAGGATTAAGGTTAACCCTTCGCATTTTAATGCTTTCAAAAAATATGGTAAACCTTTGACCCCGGGCCCACAAATATAGTCAATATCCAATCAAATACGTGCATGGTACCAAAGGTAAACTTCGTGCAAGTCCAATGTCTGATCACCGTTCAATAGCAAGCTTCCAGATCAATGGCATATAACAATATCGTTGGGTGTCCTGGGTCGAACTATAATGCGCGATGGCACATAGTGACAAGCGGTTTTCCGTGGGTCCTCCTTGCCACGTGTCGAGTGATTTATGGAATCGCTCCCAACTCCTCAAATACCGCTCACTCCACATAGGCGGTGTGATGAAAATTGTAAACCACCTTCACTGTTCACTCGGTCATGGTTCCGCTCTTCCATGCAAGGTTCCGTCGCATTTTCAATGTATTATTATAAATAAGTTGCGCTTTAAGGTTTTGCCTTTTATTATAGTTCCATTGCTAAATTTAATGCTTGGTTCACAATTTCGTTTGAGTCTTTATACATTATTTACACCGGTTGCTGCCTTCTGACCTCGACACAACACAATGTCACTATGTCTTCAATTCTACTATGATATATATAATATATCAACCTTCCATTGTATGTTCAGAGTTCTATCCTATCACAGTTCCGCTTCTAACTGCACATTCAAGTTCTTGATTCCACAGGATGATCACTGTACTATGGTCCATTCGCAATTATAATCTTCGCTACATTCATCATATCTCTGCAACCATTAATTCCTTCAATGGATCACAGATTACCATTCGCTTATTCCTTATCACAGATTACCATTCACTTATTATTATTATTATTTTTATTCGATGTCCTTTTCTCCTACTCTGTCTCTGGACAATTCTGCTTCAATTATGCATTCTACTTCTATTCATTGTCTCTGCGTTGTCTGCTGCCTTAGTTCCTTATCTGACTTGCTTCCTCTCTGCTTCTTTGCTCTTTCTGCTGGTCTCTTTGCTGGCTCTGCTATCTCTCTGCTTCTTGTTTAATGTTGCTCCTTGCTTCTCTATTTTCCTTGTTTCTGTTTAGATGCTCCTTCTTTGCTACTTTCTTTTCCATCAATGACAACATTTCCAACACTTTCAAATTTAAGAATCTTGCCTTTGTTTTAGACAAACTAGGAGGGACATTTAGGTTGAGAAAAACATACAAAATATCAGCATACTAAGATGAATTCAGAAAATGATCTTCAATAAGTGGAGTTTTCAACTCCTCCTGTTCATCTAATGCATCAAACATGTTTATATCAAGAGCTTGAAAGTTGGATTCAACCATAAGTTTTGCTAGTCCTTGACCTTTTATGAGCTTAGTGGGCTTGATTTCTAGGTCATATTCTAAAATTACAGCAATCCATTTTTCTCTTTTGCCATCTGGATCTTGGGTATATGTCTTTTACAATTGAATGAGGCACAAATATATAATGTGGGAATGTAAAATGTAAACTCTAAAGTATTTTAAGGCTTTGACCAAGGAAAAGGATTTTTTTTCCAAGATATTGTACTTCAAAGGTTCATCTCTTAATGCCTTACTGAAAAATGCAATTGGCTGCTCTTGTCCCTTCAAGTTTTTCTGTAATAGGACAACAGCTACTGTGTGTTTTGATGCAAATAAAAAAATGAAGAAATCTTTTGTAAAATCAGGACTAATGAGAACTGGTGTTTTGGTAAGTGCTTGTTTTACCAGTTCAAATGATTTATTTGCTTCTAAGGTCCATTTAACTCCTTCTTCTCTCTTAAGCATATTTTTCATGATTCTAAGGAGTTCGGCTAGATTGGGTATGAACCTTCTCAAGAAATTAATCTTTCCAATGAAAGATTGAAGTTCCTTGATGTTTTTAAGATGATTGATTTGCAATATACCATCGATCCTCTTTGGGTCTATCCTTATTCCTTCTTCAAATATGATATGTCCAAGAATTTGACCTTCTTGGAGACCAAACAATGTTTTCTTTGGATTTAAAGATAACCCATATTTTTTGCTTTTCTCAAAGAATTTTCTCAAGTGTATTAGGTGTTCTTCATCTGTTTTTGAATATATAGTGATATCATTAAGGTAGATCATAATGAAGTAACCTATTTCTTCTGAGAATGCTATATCCATGGCTCTCTGAAATGTGGCACCAACATTCATTACACCAAAGGGCATTTTAAAATACATGAAAGTATCCCAAGGTGTAGTAAACGATGTTTTAAGTTGATCATCAGGATGTACCAATATCTGATTGTAACCTGAGAAGCCATCTAGCAAAGAAATTCTTCTAGAACCAACTACCCTTTGTAAGATATGATCCATTTTGGGCAAGGGATAGTTGTCCTTTAATGAGGCTTTGTTTAAGTTTCTGAAGTCAATACAAAGCCTTATTTCTCCTATTTTCTTCCTAACTGATACAAGATTAGATACCCAGTCTGAGTATCTAACAGGGACTATAATTCTAGCATCATACATTTTTCTAATTTCTTTCTCTACCAGAGGTAATTGAATAGGGTTGATTCTGCGCAATTTTTGTTTAAAAGGCTTCTAGTTTTCTTTGAGGGGTATCTTATGCTGGATTATCTCTGTATCATATGATTTTAGATCTTCATAGCTCCATGCAAAAACATCAGAAAATTCTTTAAACAGCTCAATGTATTTTAGTTTAATGTAAGTTGGCAGTGTCTTGGATAGTTTAATCATTTTGGGCTTTTCCTCACTGCCTATGTTGCATTCTTCCACTTCAGTTTCAATTGGTTCCAATTTTGGATTTTTGGCAACATCATTTAAGTAAAACAATTCTTCTAATGGGACCAGTCCTTTTTGCAAGCTTTGATTTTTAGATTGCAACACTTCTAAGTCTTCTTTTTCTAAATCTGTGCTATTTTCTGTTGTATGTTTGGGTTCATGGGTTAACAGATTTATATCAACAATCTCAGGAGACTTTTCTTCTTCAAAAAGTGATTTTTCCTCAGTAGGATAGTCTTGTTCATATTTTGAATCTGAATTTGGTATTTCAAATTCATTTCTGGACTGTAGGAAGTCTTCTATTTGTTTATCTCCTTCAAACACTTGCCAGTATTTTTCATTATCTGGGACAGCTGGTCTATATTTGACTTGGATGGTGTATTGTTTGCTTTCATAAGGTCTTATACAAGTACTAGCAGCAAAGGCTAATCCATTGGCCAGAATGTTTTGGTTTCTTGGGACAAAGGTAAGTTGGAATTCAACAAAGGTTTTTAACAAGTCCATGGCATCATCTCTATAGGCTCTAAGTCTGGGATTTTTAGCAGTGTATTCCCCATTTACTTGCCTAATTATCAACTCTGAATCTCCATGAACTATTATCCTCTTGGCTCCTAATTTTTTCAATAAATGCAGGCCTAAAAGGATAGCTTCATACTCTTCTATGTTGTTTGTGCATTGGAAGTTTAATCTATAGGAATGACCCTCAACATGGTAGTTTTCAGAGTTGTGCACCCATATTCCTGCTCCTGCACCAGTTTTGGAGCAAGACCCATCAAAACTCATACTCCAAAGAGGATTGTTTTCAGATTTTTCATTCATTTCAATGATGTCCTCTCTGTTTTGTTTGCCTAAATTGTCACTATGTTGTTCCTGTAGGTCTGTACTATGTTGAATTTTGTTTTTTTCCTCAGGATTTTTAATGTTTTGAGGCCTTATTCTTTGATTCTCTTGATGGGTACTATGCCTCTGATTGTTTTGGATCTCAAGAACTTCAATTCTTTTGCTATGAATTTCTGAGTTTGAAAACTGATCTAATGAGTTTTCTTGTCTCTCCTTTCCCTCTATGGCCGCCACTATGTTTGGATGTGGAGTGACCACTATATTGGCTGATGTTTCATTGACTAACTCTTGCTCGAATGAGTCAGGGTTAGTGTGTATGGAATAAAGAGGAGAGTTTTCTGTTCTTTCTTGGTTACTCACCATATATTTCATGTGTGTTTCTCTATAGAGTCTTCTAGGTTGACTGAAGACGGGGATGGTGGCATAAGTCATATCCATATACATAGTACCTTGCAACTTAGCACCCCATGATCTTGAAAGAAGCATGCCATATTTGGGGGGTATATCAGCCACTAAAATGTCCATCACTAAGATCTTGGCTGGGATTTGACCTAAGTTAACACATAGATATTTTATAAGGCCTAGGCATCTCACTCTACTTGAATCAAAGGAATATAAATCTTTATAAGGTATAGTTACCTCAAGGCCTAATATTTCCATTATTACTTTGGGCATGAGGTTATGTGATGCTCCTGAATCAAGCATGGCATTGTGCAAAATATTATTATGGATGTTCAAACTAATGTAGAATGGAGGGGTAGTTCCTTCTTGAAATTTTCCTTTAATCTTAGGACCAAACACAAGCTCTGGTGTATCATCATTCAAGTTAACAATATCATGGATATCTTCTATGTTCAAGGCTTTCAAAACTTGACCTCTATATACATTTTGAGTGACTAATTCAGTGAGAGGGATAGAGATTTTTATTTTAGCAATTTCATTCTCTAGGCTAAAGGGAATCTGGTTTTTTGAAATGTTTGATTCAACCTTATTAGTCACTCCTCTATCAGCAAAATCAGCTTACTGATTTCTACTATTTACAACAGTTAAAATGGTTTTTTCAGGAGCATTACCTGAAGTGCTAGTGCTGCTAGGGTCACCACTCTATTTTTCATTGATTTGGGTGTTTTTTCCCTTATTTGGATTAGAAATTTCAACCACTGTTTTATGGTTTTATGTTGTCTTTTTGGAAGTATCTACAAGGCTGTTTTTGGCAGAATTATCAGAGGTTTTATTTTTGGGAGTTTCTAGGTTCTTTTTACTTTTTAGGTCATATTGTTTGGGCACTCCTATGATGGAATTTTCGAAATCTTGTTCATAGTATTCATTTTCTGGTCTTCTATCATCATAGGGTGTATATAGACCTTGTTTTATTTCATTGAGGAAATTAGAATCCTCATTTCTTACTCCCAACATGTTTATGCTATCATCCTCTGTTTGTTAATTTGTTTCTCCATCCTCAATAACATAATTTTCTTGAAAAGGAGGTCTGATCTGTTGATCAACATCTCTTTGTCTGTTCTGAGGTTGATTTCTTCTGAAGTTCTGATTCTGGTTTTGGGATTGGTTTCTATTTTGAGGATCTGTTTGATTTTCTCTAGATTGAGCTCTCTCATATATGCTCATCCTCTCCATCATATTTTCCATCATCCTTTCCAATTTTGAGCCAGATGTGGAAGGTGCAGCTTCATCCCTATAAGATACCCTCTTCTCAGTCTTCATTCTAACTCTCTTCTTAATTAGATTTGCTTCTACACCTAAGTCTCCCCTCTGCATATCTTCTAAAGTTAAGGGGTCCCTTTCTCTTAGCTGATAGGCCATTTTGGGGTCAAATTCTTCGAGGAACTTGGCCAAAGTTGAGCCTTGTGGAGGTTTCAAATATGGGGGTAGTGCGTTATAAACATTATTAAATCTAGTACAATAATTTTGAACACTTTCCCTAGGGTTTCTCTTGAGGTTGTTGTAATCTGAAAGTATTTGGAGAGAGTTCTTCCTCATTTCCCATTTGTTTATGAACATTTGATTTAAAGAAGGGAGATCATTTATACTATTAGGAGTTAAACCCTTAAACCATTTCTTGGCCTCTCCTCCTAAACTTTGGGCAAAGATTCTCACCTTAATGGTCTCATCTTCTATTTCCATATAATCAAAGGCATCGTTCACCTTGTCTACATGCTGTTGAGTAGTATTGGGTTCATTTCCGGTGAAATGGGGAATTTTGGACTGATAGTCATGTGGAAAATTGACTAAAGGTAAGGGAAGGACTAGAGGAGCATACCATGTTGCCATGATAGGAAGTTGTGGGATAAATGGGGGGTTTACAAGTGGAGGGTTTATGAAAGGAGGGGGAGGATGGAATGGAATAGTTTGAACAATGGGTGTATGGATAACAAAAGTACTTGGACCAGCAAGAGACTATTGAGTAGATATGGGATGAGAGAAACCAAAATTATGAATGAAATGCAAATCAGGTGGAGTGGTTTCTCTTCTATCAGTATATTCACCACTATGTTGGGGTGAGTGTGGAGACTCAAAGTCTATCTGATCTATATCACTAAGTAACTTAGTTCTGGATGGGTTTCTTACGAATGGTAAGTCAACTTGTGTATCTTGCAGAGCTGAGAGATTTTCAAGGTCAAAGATAGCTCTATGAATTGGTCTGACAATAGTTGATTTATTGGATTTAGGAGATTTCCTAAGGATACTTTTTGGATTATCAACTATCTCAGGAGGATTTGGGTCAGGATAGGCTCTAGTATAAATTTTTCTAGAAGCCACTATGTGGTGTTTTTAGACCCAATAATGAGAAAATTTTAGCCGAATATGACAGTATTTAAAAAGGCTAACTAATATTTTTCAAAGAAAAATCAATCCTCAAAGTCATCTTAACTGAGTTTTCATGATGTTATGTTAAATTTTTCCCAGTGAAGTCTTAGGAAAAACCAGTGGGGTCAGCAGGCCTATTGAATACCAATGAAGTCACCAGGTGAAGGATTTTTACTTGTTTTCAATGGTTTGGTTTTTTTTCACCATCAACAATCAATAATAACCAGTCTTGGTGACACTTGATTCATTTAGGAATAGGGGTTCGTTGATTTGTGAAGTTATCTATTACTCAATATTTTTCCCCAGTATGGTCGCCACTATGTTAGGACTCTCATAGTTTGCAAGGCTGGAAAGAACAAACACTACAGGGCCTACATCAGAACCACTTTGGAATCCTAGGATCTAGCCCTCATGGATTCAAAGAGGGATCTCTCTATATAAGTGTTTTCAGAAGATATACATTTAAGGCTTATGATATGATATTAGGCTAGTTATGAAATACAAGGGTTTTGTTTGTTTTTGGTTGGAATGGATATCATCAAAATGAAGTCTTTTGAAGGGTAAAGGTGTGAGCAGGTTGAAATAATGGTTCAGCTAATAGGATAGGTAAGAGACAGTATCAATCCATTGGGCTATGGAGTCACAAAAGGACTTAATTGCACAACAAGTTTCAAGAGTGGTTCATGGGGAAAGTCATCTATGTAAAAAGATCTCTTTAAGTTGATTTTTTGGTCTGGAACATTAAGAGTGTTGTGAAAGAAGAAAACATATGAGAAAACAAAGGGTAGTCTAAGATCAGGTAAGGACATTGAACCTATCCTTCTTTCAACATACTCTCAAGGGAAAACATTTAAAACAAAGAATAGCCTAAGATCAAGTAAGGAATTTTAACCTAGCCTGCTTTCAGCATATTCTCAAAGGAAAACATTTAAGATAAACATAAAAGGTAACCTAACATCAGGTAAGGAATTTTAAACTAGCTTGCTTTTGGCATACTCTTAAGGGATCTTTTCAAAGCAACTGTTGGAGATAAACAAGAGGACAGGGCTAACCATAAACTTCTCTAGTTCAACTTTAATTAGCAGACTTTTCAAGAACTTTCAAAGACAATATCTCAAGTTGTAGTTAGGAAACATGGGCTCACCAACACTTCACTGGTTATACTCTATTGAATTATCCTTAAAGCGCAATTAGAAGAAAACATAAAGATAAAGCTTATCAGTGAGATTTAGGGTACTTTTAGAAGTAAATCCTAATCTACGTTTGCTGTTCTTTATCAAAGAAAATGGAAAATATGGAAACATAAGTAAAATAACAATTACAGTAAGAAAAACATCACCATTGACATAGACCAGGATCTTATAAATTAGCTTGTATATTTGATGTTCAAACTAGTTACAATCTTCAAGTCTAGTAGGTAATCAGCTTGAAAATTCTCATCTCAGCCTATCTTTCTTCAATTACTAACAGAGCTTCAGTAGCCTTAATTACTATTTACATTCAATAATTATTCAACCAACAAAAATATTAGGCTCCTCATATGATATATATAGGTAAATTGAGGAGGTGGAGTGAAAAGAAGAGTTATTTGTTCAATTAATACAGAGTAAGTGCTTCTCGGCCTTTGAGAGGCCTAATGGAGAAGATATATAATGTCTTAACTCTGTTAATTTATTTTTACATTAAGTTTCATCAACTTCAGTCACTTTTGTTAATTTTTGAGGATTTTGGTAGGCTGGCAATTACTTTCTGAACTATCTTTGGCAAATATCTCTGACTGTGCATTGAATTTGTATTCTTTTGAGGAAAATAAACTGGCAGGTGGCATTTATGAGGATTAATTTCCTCACTGATGTGGCATTTTGAAGCAGTGTTTGCTGATTTGTCTTATTTGTGGCTTTAAACATTGATTAGGCCTCTGATTTGGCTTTAGGCCTCCTTTAATCATCTTTATTCTTCAAACTATGTCTTTAACCTTTAATCTTCAGGTTAAGCCTTTAATTTTCTAGTTTTATGCTCTAACCTTTATCCTTTAATCTTCTGTCTTCACTTTTTCTTCGCTGATATTCATTGTTTTTCCTTTGTGTATAGGTGGTTTTCTTTTGCTGTGCTAGAGGGTTTGTTGAAAGCATTGATGGCCATGAAGCATTGATGGGAGCTTCGAATTGGACCCTTTTATCCCTTTCTTCATGCATTTGATACTTGGATCATTATCCAAGGGATTCTTGCCACTTGAATTGGCTATGGGAGGACTTTCAAGCCTAAGACACCATTAAACCTGCATAACAACCAAACTGTTAAATTAAAACCTGCGCATTGGGGATTGACTACTTTCAGAGGCTCAATATGGTGGCGGAGGAGGTTACATAGTCGGAAAGGAAAAAAATAGGGTTTGAAGCTGAACATTGGTATGAAATAGCGATAGGTGTTTTTGGAAAACCACGAATGGTTTTCGTGCAGTGCTCAGGCAGTAAGTCGTATTCACCTGAACGAACATGATACCACACATCGAATGAGACACTTCTCTACTGAAACCACCGTTTTCACGTGGAAGGTGCACGCTGGAGGCTTTTGGGTGGATTTGGCATGAAAAAACACGCAGACCATTGGATCTGGGGCTGTAGATCCAACGTCAGAGGATCAGCGCAATGGATGGACAGATGTGTGAGAGAAAAGGCGGTGGGACTGGTGGGTGATGTAAGCTTTCATGTTGCAGAGCGGAAAGGTTATCAGGCAGGTGAAAGGTGAAAGTGAGTGAGATGGCCGTCAGATCAAATACGATTAACGGTGGAGATGGATTTCGGGGGGAGGTGGTGGACGAGGAGTTGGTGAAGTGGAGGGGTGCCGGCTACTATTCGATCTGGTGAGATCGATGGTCCAGATCTGCCAAGAAGAAAATAAGGAAAGGGAGCGAAGGGTTTAAGTGCCCGGTTGCAGGGCTAAGCAAGGCAGAGGAAAAGGTTAAGTGATGAAAAGGAATGACCAGGGGTGGGAAATAAGAAGGACTAAGACCTAGCCGATAGTTCTCGGCTATGGTTATATGGAGAAGGGGCTGAAGGCTTAAGCCTTAAGGGGCTTAAAGCTTGAATTTTAATATAAAAGAGTGGAATAAGGCCTAAAGTGGGTTTTTTGGTTTTTTAGTGTTTTTGAGGTTCCGATAGGAAGAAAATAGGGTTTTTAACCAAGTAAAAGGTGATTTCATGGTTAAAAAAGGTTTTTTAAGGGAATGGAGTGTAAATGAAGGTTTTTAGGGGAATAGATGAATGTTTAGGGTGGGTGAAAATAAGTAACAAATGATGAAATGGAGAGGAGATTATGAAGGTGAACTTGATGGAAAATAGTCTAAAAACAACCTTTTTTTGTAACAATAGGACTACTTTGAAGGATTTTGAATGAAGTTTTATCAATGAGATGGATTTATGAAAGATAATGAACACAGAGAGGCTTCAAGAAGTCACATATTTTGGATGAAATTTGTTTCTTGAAGGCTAAAGACCTGTTTTAGCCATCTTTAGTTATGAAAATTTTTTATTGATGGCTCACAACTTGAACCTTAGAATTTTCTCTTAAATATGATGTGATGGATGGTGGATGATATCCATAAAGTGCCATAAATGGGGTCGTTTTTGCTGCAGTATGGAAGGAATTTTTATACCACCATTTAGAGAGAGGTAACCACTTGACTCATTGTGTTTTCTTATCAGATAAAAAATAATGAAGATATCCTTCCAAACATTTATTCACTATCCCATTTTGACCTTCAAATTGAGGATCATAAGATGAGATATGAGCTAGTTGAGTACCCAAACAAGAAAATAATTTCGTCCAAAAATTTCCAGTAAAAATGGGATCTCTGTCACTTGCAACAATATTTTAGTTTCCATGTAGCTTTTTAATTGATTCCATAACTGCAGTAGCAACTGTACTTTCTTTAAATGGATGAGATAATGCACAAAAATGTGCATACTTGGTAAATCTATCAACTACCACCATGATGACACTCTTTTCTTCGGACTTAGGTAAACCTCTGATAAAATCCATTGAAATATCCTCTCAAAGTTGACTTGGAATGGATAAAGGTTGTATAATACCTGAGGTCTTAATTGTCTCAACTTTATGTTTATGGCAAACCGAACATTCTGCCACAAAATTTTGAATATCAGATTTAAGGCCATCCCAAAAGAATATTTCTTCACCATGTCGTAAGTTTTGAAAAATCCTAAGGAACTTTGACCCTGTAGTAGCCCTCTGAATCCTCTTTTGAATTTCACAGGTTTGACCTGATTTCGATTCTTCAAGACAAAGTTATGCCCAATCTTCCACAAAGACCTAATTATGGACTAGTTTAGTAGAGAGAACTTGTACGGTGTGCCACTTTTCACTGTTTCCTCCTTCGGTTCTAAAATTGATACACAGGAAACTACACTCCGGGCACTTGTGCCCAATTTTTACATAATTACAATATGATGTTTAGAGAGAGATTTATGAAGATTTTCCCATGGTCAACTCTTTGAGATGAAATTCGGGAGCCTGAAAAAACCCTAACTTCCATAAATCATATCTCCGAAAATATTGTGAATCAAGATCTAAAATGTTTACACGAAGTTCCTCAGGATTTTGGCTTTGCATGATAGAAATTTCAGCTTCTAAACCTTCGTAGAAAAAGAGTTATAGAGAAAATTCCACGATAACCTGTTTGGAGCAGTGAGACCCTAGAATCCAAAGCTTTGATACCAAATGTTATGAAACCAGCTCAAAAAATAGAAGAAAAGAGAGATAAGCGCCTTATAAATAAGCCACTTCAAGGGGGAAACCTCCTCCTTTACATTACATAAATGAACAATTCTTGGATGATACAAATGACAAAACCTCCTTCTATATATAGGAGTCCATGGGGTCACAATATAATCCTAGCCGACCTAACAATAATAATGTAAGGGAACAATAATAACAATATTAGGGTTATAGGGGATACAACAATAACAATAAGCGGGTTACACTAACAACAATAAGGGACTACACTAGTAATATAGGGACCTAACAAGAAAGTTGAGCTGATGGCACATAATAGTACAAATGATCGATAATGATGATCTTTCCTTCACGAGGAAACCAAAGTAAATGAAACACATACGAGACCACCATGGTCATGGCATAAAACAAACTACGTCCAAGGAGTAGGTTTTAATCTAAAGGAGTGTCGACAAATTCAACATTGACATGTATCATTTTACTCCCTAACTTGATGGCGAAATTGGGAGGACCCCCTTAGGAATGAAATTAACACCACCAAATGCTTAGAGAGTGGTATTAAACGTTACGAGAGCTAGAGCGTCAATAGCTTTCCAATAAGATATGGAAATGACAAAGGTGGAAGACGACTACTACATTTGGCGGAAATTCAGACACCGTTTCCGACGCTTTTGACCAAAAATGTCGGAAATTTTCCCAAATTTTTTTCCATCCCGCTTCCGAAACCGTTGCTATACCGACGTCTATAGAAACGTGTCGCAATACCGACACTTAAACTAGTGTCGCAATTACGACGTTTAAAGGAAGACGTTGCAATTGCGACACCATGGCCCAAAGCGTCGCTATTAAGACGATTCTAAACGTCGCAACTGCGACACAATGTCTGGGTGTCGCCATTGCGACGTTTGGAGGCACCGTCCTAATAGCGACGCCTTTTTTTCCGTCGGTATAGCGACAGTTATTTTCGCGCTACATAAAAATACCAAACTTATATGGGCCCTACATAAAAATTCGAAACTTATATGCGCGCTACATAAAAATGTTTCGTATTTGTCGCAATAGCTACGTTTGATATCACGCGCGCATTCGCTCTCCCTCGCTCTTGGCACGCATTTGCCCTCGCATTCGTCCATGTCGGGGCCTCTGCACGCATTTCTCGCATTCGCCCCTCGCCGTTCGCCCCCGCCCTCTTATGTACGCATTCGCCCTCGCCCTTGCAAAATGGTAAGTTCTTACCGTGTGCCCTTCCTCCCATAGTAGGGGTTGGACTCTATTTGGGTTTTTTTGGTCAATTTATCGACGTTAGGCTGTAGGGTTCTCTCTAGATGTCAAGAATCAAGATTCAATACCCTCTATTATCTTCATCACTCAATACAAGATTTAAATTTTTCCCAAAGAAGCGCTTATTAATTTGGCAACCATTATTTCTCCCTGCTTTAAAAACCCTAAATTTAAATGAAAACAAGCATTGCATTTCAACTACAAAAATATATTAGTGTTCAAATGTACATGTGTGCTACATTAACATCTGATATCATGCGCGCATTCGCCCTCCACTGCCCAACACCCATTCGCCCTCCAACTCGCCCTCGCCCGTGCACGCCTTCGCCCCGAGCTCTTGGCACGCATTCGCCCCCGCATTCGCCCTGAGCTCTTTCGGCTCTTTCGGAAACGACGTCGCCTGCATTCGCCCTCAGCTCTTGCAGAACAGCATTTGCCCTCAGCATTCGCCCTCAGTGTTCGCCCTCAGCTCTTGCAGAACAACATTCGCCCTCATCGTTCGCCCTCAGCTCTTGTAGAACAACATTCGCCCTCAGCTCTTGCAAAATGGTAAGTTCTTACTGCAGGCCCTTCCTCCTATAGTAGGGTTGACTCTATTTGGGTTTTTTTGGTCAATTATATTGGATTGTGTTAGGCTGTATGGTTCTCTCTAGATGTCAAGAATCAAGATTCAATACCCTCTATTATCTTCATCACCCAATACAAGATTTAAATTTTTCCCCAAGAAACGCTTATTAATTTGGCAGCCATTATTTCTCCCTGCTTTAAAAACCCTACATTTAAATGAAAACAAGCATTGCATTTCAACTACAAAAATCTATTAGTGTTCAAATGTACATGTGTGCATCACTTGTGTAGGGTATTCCTTTTTCACTTTCACATTATCCAAGAATGTGTGCAGTATAGTTCATATTTTTTGTGATTTAGATTGTCTTGAAAAAGGAAAGGTAAATTATTTCCCATGGAAAAGAAGGTTTTCCCTTTTTATAGGTTGTTTGGACTTACGTGGAAAAATTTATGGTATGCCTTTCATATTATGTAGTTTAAATTTGAATTAACAGATTATTCTACATGAAAATATAATTACCTATGTGATGTCCTTCATCACTAATTAAAAGTATAGGCTTTCAATTTCCTAGACTCTAACTCATCTGATGCTAAATTCTAGGTTCTCATTGGTGGATCACTCTTCCATTGATTTCCTTTCCCTCTGGATCTTGTCATACTTTAAAAGTCATCAATGATACATATATTATTTCAGGTATCCCAAAAAGCTTTATAGTAGAACATATTGTGAAGTTTTTTTGACACTTGAGGATTCTTTTTAGAACTGCAACGTGGTCTATGCTATCGAGTTATATATCAAGCAACTTATCCTTAATAACCACACTATGAGGTAGGTTCAACCAGTTTGAACTTGTTGGGACATAGCATATGAAGTTGTGTGATGAGTCCATATCATAGGTCTATTATGGTGAAAAAAGTGAAGACATGTAATGATAGTTATTATGTTAACATTACTAGAAACATTTTCGAAATTATCCATGCTATCAAGATGTCAAAATTCCAGGCACTAGGTGTCAATACTCGTAGCTAATAGATAATAATAATAATATAAAAAAATCACAACTTTATTCTTGAAATATGATTGTTACACATTGGTAACCTAGTTCATGAGTTACTATCACCCAAAGATTGCAAAACAAACTTAAAATATAAATTAAACCAACATGAGAATCCAACTAAGGGTTTCTCGGCAAAATCATGCCATAACCTGGCATTTTGAAACCCAAATTTGAATCCATCATAAGTAATACAATGCAAACTCAGATGGATTTTCAATGCATGTTTGCATGCTACACTTATTCTCTGTCTAGATATCATTTTTAAATGGAACCATTAGTCAAGCCCACAGTCCTTTTTATGTGAAAAATTTCAGCTCTATTTGAGCTCTTTTTTGCTCCACCACCTCCATAAACCAGTGTTACACAGGGTCTCGCCCCCCCACCTAGGGGTCTAGATTCCTCGCCCCTTCGTGCTCCGGGGTCTTGGGGACTTCTAGGGGATGTTTCCCTCACGCCCCCTCACGTCCCCTCACCGCCCCTTTTATTTTATGGTTTCGTGTTAAAATTTGATGTGCCACTTAGCATATTTGAGAATCCAAGTGATTCTGATTCGGATGGTGACATGGTTGATCTTGATATATTCATGCAGAAGTTGGATGCAGAGACTAGTGGGGCATTAACTTGAGCATTTATGCTCATTTATCAATATGATGATATCATTTGATATTCATATGTTATGTTTTATGTTTTATGTTTCAGACATAACTTATTTGCGTTTAAGTTTTATGTTTCAGACTTGAGTTGTAAACTTCGGTTTAAACTCTATTTTGAATCTTGATATAATATGTCATATGATATCTTAAACTTTATTTTCATTGTACATTGTTAGTAGTTACATTAATGATTATATAGTTACAAACTTACAAACTTACATGCATGATTGTATGATGTATGTTTTAACTTTTAACTTTTAAATTTGTTCCAATTATATGATTCATCATTCATCGATTTGTAATTTTATCATTTATGATTTATCTTTCATGATGCAAGTGTATGATGACTGTATATACATTCCTTGCAAAAATATAGTTACATTATAAATATTAAATTTTATAATTTTTATGACCCCGACGTCCCCCACGTTTCCTGAAAATTGGCAGGGAGCTTTTGCATAGGCCGCTCCCGCGCTCCCTCGCCCCCTCGCTCCCACCTCCGGGGGACTTGGTGGAACATTGCCATAAACATATGCAAACATATATCATGATCTTGGAATTCCATTACATATGTATGTGCCAATGTTCCATAATCATGCCCCATCATCAATTTAAGAAATTTCCATTGACTATCAAATTATGGAGGGGGGGAACTTTTTGCTGCAACATTTGGCTCAAAATCAGGGACCATCTCCGTATGAGGTGAATGAGAACTATAGATATTTGAAGAAGTAGATTAGTGCCTTTTCCTTTGGCCATGGAGTCATATACAATCATCCATCACAAAAAATTGTCTTTGTTCATTCTCACCTTGAAAGTTGCAAAAAATCATGCCCTAATTGAAACGACACTAAATTTGAAAGATATAATAAAAATGCAAGCTAGAAGTGCCCTATTAATACAAAGGTAAAACCTTCCTACCTACCCTAACTGAGATAAATTTTGATTGAATAGGAAACATGATATTTCCTATGGAGTTGATCCAACAACTTGTTAAATGTATGGGACTAAATCATGCATTTGATTTCGAGGGAAACATGCGCATGAAGAGAAAAAGTGCAGAATTAATGGAAAATCCATACATGCCACTTATAAAAACTACACCGAAAGGTCAAAAAATACTTAAGGCCTTAACTTAATTTGAATCCAAAATGACAAAACAGGATTAGTGAAAACACGAGAGTGGTGTGGGTGAACAACATAAATAAAAAGTGAAGATACCTTTCCCCAAGATGCCTTTGTCACCGTTGTATGAAAACATGTTTTTCTTTCCCTTTATACATGCAAGTGAATGCATTATAGGTATGGTGTTTTCCCAGAATAGGAGAAGCCTACTTAAATATATCATTTTTGGATTGAATGTTTGGGTGCCTTAATGTGCAATGACATGTTTCCAGGACTGAATTCAATGCAAGGCATATTTGAAACTCTAACTCTGTCTTCCAGTGTCTTATTAGAAATTATTTCAGTTTTCATTTTGTGTTTTCAAGTTAGATATTGTTTTCAAGTTTTTACATTTATAATTTTATTGCAATGTGGCAGACTGATCAGAGCAGTGCAGGAACAACCCCGAGACAGGATGATCGCGGAAAGAGGCCAGCGGAAGAACATGTAAAGTGCCGGCATTGCTCTATCTTTAGGTATTTTAGTTATTTACATAATTGAAATAATATTAATTTTGTTCAAATATGCAGACACCTAGCCATGGTACGCTTGATGATTCCCTCTTTGAGGAAGAGCTTTTTTCATCCCTATCTCCAGTGTTGTTGTTGCAAAAAAAGGCACGAGATGCAACGTCGGAATTTAATGCTTTGATAGATGTGCCTCGAACACCTGAAACAGAAGAGAGGATACAACATCTTATGAGGCAGCTAAATAGATATCAGGTAATAATAAAAAGTCAAAAGGATATTTTTTTTGTTCTACATGAGATGAATTGTGATAGTTTGATTTTTAATTTTTACATTGACTAAACTAACAAAAAGTTCTTTTGTATGTAGCGTTTTCTGGCACTTGCTGAACCCGGTGTTGGTGGTAGTGGGACACAAGGGCAAGAGATTGCCCAACAACCCTCTCGTACACCTTCTGCTCCTTTAGGTGCTAGCCAAGAAACACACCCTGCCCAAGCAGACACCCAGCCAACCGCTGAACGTGTTGGCAATGATGAGGCTGATATGGCCAACTACATTATTGCGTTTCCTGGAGCTACACGTGTCAGCTCCACAGGGACCATTAATGGCACGTTGTTGGTGAACGATGAGGGTGTCCCTATAAAGCATGTACAACTCCCGGGTAAATTTTAATATTTTAACTATTTCATGTACTTTATCTAAAACATATTTATCATGATTTTTATTTTTAAATTAATGATAATATCTTCTTTTTCTTTTGGTTTTATTCTGTGTAGGAAACAATGAGTTCTACAGGATTCTGGAGAGCCATGCGTTGGTAATTTTGGCCCAACCATACGTACAGGGTGGAATTCCCAGAATTCCAACCTGAAAAAAGAACTTCTAGATTATCTAGAAGCCCTTTTTGGGGTCGGCACATTTGACAGAACAGCGGTGGCTCGGGTAGCCGACAAATATTTGAAATATACCAGGGACACCTATAGGACGCAATTGCAATTTAACCCTAGATACGAGCGTCCTCTCACAGTTCTAGAGAGTGATTGGAGAGCACTCATCCATGACGGAAAAGAGAAAAGGGTAAAGAAAGAAGGAAAAATGCCAACTGGACCCGCAAGGTAAATTACAACTTTAATTCAATAGCTTTAATTTTCTCTATGTCTAAAATAAAAGTGTGCTACGTCATATCTGAATTCAATATTTTGATGCTAGGTTGCCTGACACCTCAAAGGCGGCCAAAGCTAGGGTTGAAAAAAAGGGCCATCACAAGCTAGGCCAGGGTGGCTACTTGAAATCAGCTGCAAGAATTGTAATTAAGTAACTAAACATCTTATTATTAATAATTGTATCGCCTTCCAACGTTTTTGTAATCCTATCGGAAATGTGATTAAAAATACACAATCATATATAATGTAGGGTATTGACTTTGGGTGATAACTTTAGAGGAAGATAAAAATATGCTTTCCGTTTTGGCTATCAAGCTGTAGTTGAACGTCGCAGAAGCTTGGGGCAGGTCCCAAGATCTACAATGCCTGATAAGGTAAAACATTAACCTTTCAATATTTTTGTTTTCGTACATAAATTTAATGTCTAACAACTTTGTTTAAATCAGGGGAGCAACACTACCGACGAGGTAAATAACCCAGTTTTAGAGCCAGATGTAGATGATCCTCTCGTGCAACCTGATCATTGTAGTGGGGACCAGGCCGACAATGCTGCTATCGGTGAGGGCCGTGACGGTAATTAATTTCCACTTATAATTTTTTCTAATTATACCTTGATGGTTGTCCTTATAACGTTTTTTGTTTAAATGACAGAGAATGTTTCCCTTGAGAATCTTACCACCAGAGAGGAAGACAGGGCAACAGTCCCAACGGCGACAACTGGTGCACCAGGTAAATAATCTCATTGCAATTTTTTTTATTAATATTACCGAACTAGTTCAATGATATTTAAAAACTGACAATTAAAATTTAATATTATCTGTTTTTGTAGGCGATGCCCCGTCACTAGATGAGACCGGACATCGTGACTACGCAACTAGGTCAGCGGTGACAACTGGTGCACCAGGTAAATAATCTCATTGCAATTTTTTTTATTAATATTACCGAACTAGTTCAATGATATTTAAAAACTGACAATTAAAATTTAATATAATCTGTTTTTGTAGGCGATGCCCCGTCACTGGATGAGCCCAGACATCGTGAATACGCAACTAGGTCAGCAGTGCGGGTTGAAAGGCACGAAACAGGAGCAGAGCACGATGATATTGATGATGTAATTAGGAGCTTTAAAAATAGGAAGAAGAAAAAGAAATTTTGACAATGTAAAATATTGTATTATTATAAGACAAACGTTACCATACTTGGAACATTTTTTTGCGTTATATAAAAAACTCATTTATCATACTATTTTTATGTCAAGCATTAATTACAATGTTTCCTTGCGTACTTTTTGTTGAATTGTTTTTTTACTAGTTATTGAATATTTTTTTTTATGCTCATGAAAGTAAAAATTGAAATATAGATTGGGTATTGGGGAATTGAGAGTGATGTGAGGGGGGGGAGGGGGCCATAAGAGCTTCCACCTTCACGTGGTTGGCCCTGTTTAGTAGAGAATAATTTATTGGAGCGATTTAATCTTGGAGCAAACCTCCCTTGATCCAGCGTAGCAACAAAAAAGTCACTGTTGACTTAGTTGCTACTCTTTCAGATCGTGGGAGGCTTGTTCCAAGTTCATGCGACTCAATAAATTGTTCTTGAAACGAAGAGGAGCTTATTGAGGTATGTTTTGACATTTTCAACATATGTTCTAACATTATCATAAGAATGCATCTTAGAGTAAAAAATACTACATCAATTACTTGTATTTATTGTATAGATAATGATGGATTTTGATTTACTTGGCAGTGCAGGTACAAATCCTCTTGCATCATGAGCAATACAACTTGTCAACCAGGGTCATGTCCAGGATATTTTTGCTTGTGCGCTTGACCAGGTTCGTAATGTCACATTTTGTAAGTTCCTTTACGGTTCATAATTCAATATTAAGCTTGTGCACGATTATTATCTAGGTTTTTTGTATGTGTTTTTTCATCTATTTGATTGTAAGCAACGATGCATGTTTCCTGTTGTTCACTATGATTTCTCCCATTACCACTCGCGGGATGAATCCGACTTTATTGTTACATAGGTTACTTTATTGTTACTATGATTTCTCCATTTACGATTTCATAGGTTACATCATGTAAAGTTGTCAATCTCAAGTTGGTGATGAGCTTTAGTTCTCCAGATTTGGGGCTTTTCTGATATTTTCTCCCTCATGTCATTCCTGCATCACCTTGTTGTTTGAGCATGCCAATTGTCCACCACTTGTACCAATTGGCACATGTCAATCTCTGAGTGGTGCCACATTTCACCTATTTTCAGTGAGAGTTTAGGGTTTCTCTAACATAGCTTCAGAAATCTGATTCAGTGCCTGCTTGAATATTGTCACATAATACTTATGGTTTGGATTGATGAGCATGTTATGAATGGTTGGTTGATTCATAAGAACCACCCATAAATCTCCCTTCCTCTAACACACAGAAAATAAAAATTTCTTTGACAGGAGACAGAGTTTCAATACTTTGAAAACAAACTTCTATTCCCTTCAATAACTTAAAAAAAAACTATTACACTACTTCCTCACTGAGAGGGATTAAAAAATTATGACTGCTACAAAACGCAGTGCATAAAACCAACTCACTGTCTGTTCAAAACAAACATACTCTGTCTCTAAGACACTCTGCTGTGTTTTTCCCTTTCACACTGTTGTGCATACACACTTAAAAAGTTACACTCGGTTTTTCACTTTTTACACACTGCTATGTAATAAAAAATTTACGTACTGTCTATAAAAAAAACTACCAAGCTTTTTCGACCTTTTTATTTTTATATGCCGGAACATATAAAACATATTATAATAAACCCTCTTTTTAAAAAAATAAAATTAAAACTAAATTCTATGGCCCACCTTTCATTTCGCATATGATATATATATATAACATATGTTTAAAACATATGTATATATTAAACTATCAAAACATTAAAGAACCCTTTTCGTCGGACTTCAAAAGTCTGAATAGATTGAATTTCAAACCAAATTCGCGTTCCAAAATGGGATGCTGATGTCTGCCTAATTTTAACTCGAATTCTCAATCCAATGTGCCCTATAAAAAATTCGGGTCTGGTTTTCAGGTTTTCAGATTCCCTTCAATTTCATGCGATCCAATATTAATGCTCCACATGTCCTCCTTTTGAATTTACAAAACTGTCGGGTAAATTTCTGTTTGTTTAATTTCTGGTTGGTGAATTGCGTTAATGCTGGCTGTTGTGTTTAAATACAATTCTGTACAGAAATATGGCTGTGGCCGTCTACAAAAAAAACTTGCGGGAATTTTAAATGCTGAATTAAATTTCTGGATGGCATGCAAGCAACCTCCAAAAAAAAATGTTGCTGCTGCATCCGTCCTTCTGCTGCAGCAGTTGAAGTTAAAATTCAATAGCACAGGGTTTAATAAGTGAGGGTGTAAAGGTAACTTTTTGTCGATAGTACTGGATTAAGATCATCTATTCATTTTTGTAGGGTCTTATGGTGTTTGGTTTTTAGTTTTGGGTTGGGCTTATTGAGTCTAAGATAGTTTTTGAGTGAAAAAATTGCTATCAGGTATTAAAAAAATTTGGTTCTTTTGTCAAAATTTATGAGCTTGTTAGGAAATACAAAGCTGACAATGGTTGTATCTTAAATTTGTGGAAAATAATTTGAAATGAAACCTTTTTGTTTAGGTTGTTGCAGCAGGTGTAAACCCCATTCAAATTACTAGGGGCATTGACAAGACAATAAAGGCCCTTGTTTCAGAACTCAAAATTTTGTCAAAGGAGGTAAACGCTTGCCTTTTGAGTAGGCTGGTTTTCCTTTTTGATGATGGTTTGGTGTATCTAATTGAATTAGTTGCCTAAGGTATTTTTGGTTGCAAACTCCTTTTCATTTTTCATACAGTATTGGCCTTGTGGAATACATTTGATTGTGTAGTCTTGTTAGATCTACAACATTTGTAGTTGTTTAGTCTTATGGCCGAGGTGCACTTTTATTATGGAAATAGTTGATGCAATATTGTCATTTAATCCTTACTGCAGGGTAGCATGTTGAGAAGTTTTTTGTGAAACATTTGGTATTCAAAATGACACTTGATCCTATACGGCATCATGCACTTGACTTCAAAATTCATATTCAAAGTGTGCCAGACAATTCTTGCAAAATTTCAAATATTTAGGTTGTTTTAAACCATTATATTTTTCATGTATTGGATGCTGAAAATGTGAAAAAGACTTTGGTATGAAACCAGCTGGTGAATAATTTCCAGCACAAAAACCACTTCCAAGACATGATTTAGAAGTAGAACAAATGTGCTTATGAAGCATAGAAAGATATCCTTGATGCATTGTCAATATTTGGCTAGGGTTATTTTTGGAGAAAATAACTCCTTATTCCTAGAATAGTGATCTTCAATACAAGTAAATGCCAGAGAAGAGAGATCATCGTGTGACGCAACAAAACTAAAATTGGACCCCCAAGGAGAGCTGGTGTGTCTACAATCGTTGTGTCAGCATTTTCCCTTGGTGTACCCCGTTCTTTTCCTCCAGCCTGAGTCTTAATTGACTTCTTCTTTCTTCGGGTTTATTTATCAAATTCGTAGAATTTGATAAATAAATACTATCCAAAATGGTTGGACTTTAATTTATATTCCCAACTTTATATTATCTCCAATCCTTATAACCAATGTTTAACTTTCAACACTTTGTATTTATACTCCACGTTTCTTTTTAAATAAATAACTTGTAGTGAACTTTCGGCTCTATATTTCACCACCCAGCCTTACAACAATCACCCTCCTGACTTATGCTAATTATCCGCCAATCGTTTAATTAAACAATTTCATTATACTCCGGCCCCACCTATATATATCAATAACCAATCAAACACTCGTATCGTACATGTCTATCCTCCGCACACCTTAGTTAACCTCCGGGCAAGTTCAACGTGCGACCACCGTCCGATGGCCCTTCTCCAAATCAACGACTCTTGGCAATTTCGCTCGGCTTCCAACGTCGAGCTTTAACGTGCGATGGCGTGGGTTAAACGGTTGTTTTCCGGGGTCACTTCGCCACGTGTCGCATTCCCTATGGAATCGCTCGCGAATAGGAAATACCGCCTACTCCGCAAAAGCGGTGTGATATGGGCAACCCGCTTTTGTGATTCCGCTCGTGGTTTTGGTAGAGGGCTTGACCATGGGTGCATGTCTGGTTCCGCTATCCTTTTGTTTGTTAACTCATGTCCAATCCTCGGGTCAGGTTCCGAAAGCGCAACAATTTTGTCTCTTTATTAAGCGGGATTTTAATATGTGTATTATCAAAGAAAACCAACACAAATTTTATAAGAAAATTGTTCAAAAGTCGAGCCCACCGGACTTCAAACGGCGATAAACCATAATTCAAACCAAATTCGCGTTCCAAAATAGCCTGTTGACGTCGGCCAATTTTGTGACGCGAATTTCTTATCAAATTCGCCCTAATATTTTACGGGTCCGGATTTCCACTGCGCGAGCGGCCCAAACAAAGATCCGCTCCAATCAATTTTTGCCACGTGTCCTCAATAAAAACTTGCCCTGCTCCCGGCTGCGGGTGCATTTGATGGCGTTTAAGGTGATGGGACATGGATATGGCGATTTCATATCATTCGCATTAACATTTAACGCTGTTCAATTAAGTTTTCACATCAAATCTACATTAATTAATTTTTAACAATGTTCAAGATCGGACCTCCACTCCTCTGAGCGATTCCGCACGCTCCAATTTGATCCGGCCTTCGGCTCTCATTATTAATGATCAGAGATTCATTATGACGGGTGTCCTTTGATTGCATTGCAGACGGGTCGACATACAAAATGGCGTTTAGCCATGGTTTTTCAGACAAGCCGGTTGCTGGATTACACTGTCTGGTAACTGTGACGATAAGGAGAAGTGGCCAGCGGAACTTCTGCCTAGACTTTGCTGCATATTTCCATTTCTCTCAGTTCTGTCTCTGTCTGTCTTCCTCTGTTAATTGGAATTCTTCTTCTTCGTCTCTTGTGCCCACTGTGCCTGAGATTGCACCCATGCCTCGCGTGCGTCATAGGATGCGTTGCCGCAGGGGGAGCACTAGAGGTCAATCCCGGCGCGCTCCCTCCAGCACCTCAACAGAGATGACTTCCAGCCAGTCCAGTGATTATTACTTAGGTCGATATCCAAATACTAGGAGTGGGCGGGGTCGGCTTGTAGCATCTGGCCACCGTATGGATTCCCCTGCTCCTGGCTTCCCCACCACTAGTTCACCTTCTCCCACGACGCGCACTGCGCAATTTTCCTTTGATTGCACTCTCAACCGCCCGCGAATCACAGCTGTAGTCATTGTGGTCTTCCGCGAGGAGGCCCAAACGGAGGAAGAATGCACCCGTCCGGCGGGTCTGAGCTCGGAAAAAGCCGGCCAGCATTCGGGCCTTCAGGAGGGGAGCCGTGGCATGCATGAGGAGGTGGCACCTAGCGATCCTGGACCTTCCGAATTAGGATGGTGCCGAATCGTGGAGGAACCAGCGGTGGATTAGTTTGGTTAATTTGTTTTTCTTGCTTAGCAGGCCCAGTTAATTGGGTTGCTTTTAGTTTATTTTACTGTGCTGGACCTTTAAGTAATATTTTTGAATTCTGTAAATTAAACGTTCAAGACTGGTTTCCCCGTATGAGGGAAGTCTTCTTAATTTTTTGATTTTTTGATGAAAAATTTGCCATGAGTATGGCCAGGCAATGTTTTTGACTTCGATGTAATTTTATTCGCAATGTTAATAGATTAAATTTACTTTGAATTCTCACATGATTAGCGTTTTTCTTGATCTGTTCAAGGATTTTGGGTACTTTAATTTGTATTTGGAACAATGGACGTTGGTACTCTATCTGTTGCTTTACTGTTCTACATCCTACTATTTCACTTTCGTATAGATGCCTCGGGCATATTTGAATGCTTTCTCAGATTGTCGATAATCTCCATGTGGACCGTTACTGGATTTTATATCATGTCCCTGTATGTGACATGGGGTATTTTTCTATCATTGTATGGGGTGGGACTTCCACTTTTCTGGATGGATATTTGGGTTCCAATCTTCAGATGTGAAAATGTAATGACTTCATGGACTGTTTTACTTCATATAATATATTCAAAATAGCATTTTTTCTCTTCTGAAAAAAAAATGATTAATGTTTATCATTCTACCTTCAAAACTAGCGATGCGGGTCTATGTTGCTGGTTTATTGATATGGTCTGATGGTCTTTTTATATTTTGGACATATCACACTCCTCACATGATTAGCGTTTTTCTCTGTTCAAGGATTTTGGGTACTTTAATTTGTATTTGGAACAATGGACGTCGGTACGTATTCTATCTGTTGCTTTACTATTCTACATACTGCTATTTCACTTTCTTATAGATGCCTTGGGCATATTTGGATGCTTTCTCAGATTGTCGATAATCTCCATGTGGACCGTTACTGGGTTTTATATCAAGTCATTGTATGTGACATGGGGTATTTTTCTATCATTTTCTGGGGTGGGACTTCCACTTTTCTGGATGGATATTTGGGTTCCAATCTTAAGATGTGAAAATGTAATGACTTCATGGACTGTTTTACTTCATACAATATATTGAAAACATCGTTTTTCTCTTGTGAAAAAAAAAATGATTAATGTTTATCACTCTGCCTTCAAAACTAGCGATGCTGGTCTATGTTGCTAGTTTATTGATATGGTCTGATGGTCTTTTTATATTTTGGACATATAACACTCCTCACATGATTAGCGTTTTTCTCTGTTGCGGGATTTTGGGTACTTTAATTTGTATTTGGAACAATGGACGTCGGTACTCTATCTGTTGCTTTACTATTCTACATACTGCTATTTCACTTTCTTATAGATGCATCGGGCATATTTGGATGCTTTCTCAGATTGTCGATAATCTCCATGTGGACCGTTACTGGGTTTTATATCAAGTCCCTGTATGTGACATGGGGTATTTTTCTATCACTGTCCAGGGTGGGACTTCCACTTTTCTGGATGGATATTTGGGTTCCAATCTTCAGATGTGAAAATTTAATGACTTCATGGACTGTTTTACTTCATATAATATATTCAAAACAACGTTTTTCTCTTGTGAAAAAAAAATGATTAATGTTTATCACTCTGCCTTCAAAACTAGCGATGCTGGTCTGTGTTGTTGGTTTATTGATATGGTCTGATGGTCTTTTTATATTTTGTACATATCACACTCCTCACATGATTAGCGTTTTTCTCTGTTCAAGGATTTTGGGTACTTTAATTTGTATTTGGAACAATGGACGTCGGTACTCTGTCTGTTGCTTTACTATTCTACATACTGCTATTTCACTTTCATGTTTGTTTACTTCATATAATATCTTCACTTTCATGGGCTGTTTTACTTCTTTGTTGTAGGGTCTTGGGTACTTTAATTTGTATTTGGAACAATGGACGTCGGTACTCTATGCATTTTGCTTTACTATTCTACATCTTTGCTATTTCTTTCATGGTACATTTTTTACTTCTTTGTTGTAGGGTTTTGGGTATGGACTGTTTTACTTCATTGTTGTAGGGTCTTGGGTACTTTAATTTGTATTTGGAACAATGGACGTCGGTACTCTATCTGTTGCTTTACTATTCTACATACTGCTATTTCACTTTCATGGACTGTTTTACTTCAACTTTGTTGTAGGGTTTGGAGTACTTTAATTTGTATTTGGAACAATGGACGTCGGTACTCTATACATTGCTTTACTATTCTACATCTTTGCTATTTCACTTTCATGGACTGTTTTACTTCATATAATATCTTCACTTTCATGGATTGTTTTACTTCATATAATATCTTCACTTTCATGGACTGTTTTACTTCATATAATATCTTCACTTTCATGGACTGTTTTACTTCACTGTTGTAGGGGTTTGGGTACTTTAATTTGTATTTGGAACAATGGACGTCGGTACTCTATCTGTTGCTTTACTATTCTACATACTGCTATTTCACTTTCATGGACTGTTTTACTTCATATAATATCTTCAAAACAACGTTTCTCCTCTTTTAAAATTTTAATTTTTTTTTTTAAAATTGAACCCTCCGTCGGTCTACCGACGCCTTGTAGACGTCGGAACGGCGACAACCCAGCAACGTCGGAAGAGAGACAGTATGAAAACGTCGGAAGCGCAACGTTCCAAACGTCGGACCACATATCGTCGGAATTACGACATCTTCCAGACGTCGGAAGAGTGACGTCCAAAACGTCGGACCACGTTTAGTCGGAATTGCGACAGTTTACAAGTGTCGGAAGAGCGACGCCAAAACGTCGGACCATGTTTAGTCGGAACTGCGACGATTTATAAGCGTCGGAAGAACGACGTCCAAAACGTCGAACCACATTTCACTGGAAGTGCGACAGTTTACAAACGTCGGAGGCGTGACGGTTTGTGAGACGTCGGAAGAGTGACGCCTGTTCGGAACGACGGAAGAAGTGTCGATAGTGCGACACTTTTTACTTGCGTCGGAACGGCGACGGCATGACAAACCACGGTTTGTCCGCCCCCGAACTGTCGCTCTTGCGACGAATATTTGTCGAAATAGCGACGAATTGGCCGTCGGAATTTCCGCCAAATTCTCTAGTGAAACATCTATGTATAATTTCACTACTACATTTGGCAGAAATTCCGACACTTGGTTCTGACGCTTTTGACCAAATGTCGGAAATTTTCCCAATTTTTTTCCATCCCGCCTGAAACCGTCGCTATACCGATGTTTATAGAAAAGTGTCGCAATACCGACACTTAGAAAAGTGTCGCCATTGCGACGTTTGGAGGAAGACGTCGCACTGGCGACACTATGGCCCAACGCGTCGCTATTACGACGACTGCAAGTGCGACACAATGTCTAAGTGTCGTAATTGCGACGTTTGGAGGCCTTCGTTGCAATAGCGACGCCTTTTCTGCCGTCGGTATAACGACACTTATATGCGCGCTAAATACAAATACGAAACTTATATGCACGCTACATAATTTTTTTTTATTGTTTCGTATCCGTTGCAATAGCTACATTAACGTCTGATATCATGCGCGCATTCACCCTCCGCTCTTGCAGAACATCATTCACCCTCAGCTCTTGCAGAACAGAATTTTCCCTCAGCATTCGCCCTCAGCGTTCACCCTCAGCTCTTGCAGAACATCATTCACCCTCAGCTCTTGCAAAATGGTAAGTTCTTACTGCAGGCCCTTCCTCCTATAGTAGGGTTGACTCTATTTGGGTTTTTTTTGGTCAATTCCATTGGATTGTGTTAGGCTGTAGGGTTCTCTCTAGATGTCAAGAATCAAGATTCAATACCCTCTATTATCTTCATCACCTAATACAAGATTTAAATTTTTCCCAAAGAAACACTTATTAATTTGGCAGCCATTATTTCTCCCTGCTTTAAAAACCCTACATTTAAATGAAAACAAGCATTGCATTTCAACTACAAAAATCTATTAGTGTTCAAATGTACATGTGTGCTACATTAACGTCTGATAGCATGCGCGCATTCTCCCTCCGCTCTTGCAGAACAACATTCGCCCTTAGCTCTTGCAGAATAGCATTCGCCCTTAGCTCTTGCAGAACAGCATTCGCCCTGAGCTCTTGCAGAACAACATTCGCCCTGCATTCGCCCTCATCTCTTGCAGAACAACATTTTTCCTCAGCATTCACCCTCAGCTCTTGCAGAACAAAATTCGCCCTCAGCCCTTGCAAAATGGTAAGTTCTTACTCCAGGCCCTTCCTCCTATAGAGGGTTGACCCTACAGCCTAACCAAATAGCTCCACTTCAGAAAACTTTTCATAATCTTGGGGCTGGATATACTGCAGAGCAAACAATTGTAGTTATCATTCGTGCTCCAATATATTAATATAATTTTTACATTGAACTGAAGAAAGGGAAACAAGCAAATGCTAGCCATCATACAATGCTTTGACATGAGAGTTTTGAGTGACATACTTGAAAAAAGAACTCATTGACTGATATTTATAATCATTTGAGTTATTCAAGTTAAACACAATGTCAAGAATCAAGATTCAATACCCTATATTATCTTCATCACCCAATACAAGATTTAAATTTTTCCCAAAGAAACGCTTATTAATTTGGCAGCCATTATTTCTCCCTGCTTTAAAAACCCTACATTTAAATGAAAAGAAGCATTGCATTTCAACTACAAAAATCTATTAGTGTTCAAATGTACATGTGTGCATCACTTGTGTAGGGTATTCCTTTTCCACTTTCACATTATCCAAGAATATGTGTAGTATAGTTCATATTTTTTGTGATTTAGATTATCTTGAAAAAGGAAAGGTAAATTATTTCCCATGGAAAAAGAAGGTTTTCCCTTTTTACTACTGGAAATGGTACAAAAAAGTTCTATTTCTACCTGAAACTCCTATGAAACAGGAACCAAATAAAGGCCATGTCCTCAATGGACATCATTTGGATTTGAAAATGGCCATTGCACTGTGTTGTTTCTTATATTATA